>CM077080.1:125970732-126443500 GCA_039513925.1 Platanthera zijinensis
TCCCGCCAACCACCAACACCAACAAGCCCGACCCCTTCCTCATCCCCGTCCTAAATCCAAATATCACTTTCCAAATTAAGCTCTTAGCCTACCATACTAGAAATATTTCATTCCTTAAATATTTCTCAATCCACCACCTTTTCTCTCTCTCCTGCATTATTTGGAGATATTTGTTTCCATATTTAGAAGATTCCGCCGGGACTTTTCCAAATACAGCATGACACGAAAAAGACGACGAATTCTCTCCCTCCAGCGTATCTCTGGTGGTGCTGTTGAGGAACGATTCTAGTTGAGCGTAACCGGATTTCATCCAATCCAGTTGGGTAATGAAAATCTCTACTTAACGTATTTCTCTTCCTTAGATAAATCTTGTGGCTTTGGCAAATTGCGCATTTTGTGTAACGCTTGATTTTTTCGTGGTTTTTTTTATTTTAGTTATTGTCTTGTTTATCGTATTTTCATTTATGTTCGTGAGGCGTGGCGGCCCTCGTTTGTATTTTGTTGGGAGAGAACCACCCTTGCCCGAATCTTTTGTTTTTCGGTGGTTTCTCTTTGGTACAACACGCTCGATCAAACCGTGTGGGTTCTTTTTCGCTTGAGAGGACCTGCCTATCGCCTTGGTACTATCTTGAAGGGCTTTGCGAACCCTCCGTAATTGTTGTTTAGTAATTATATTAATTAAACCACTGCGACGTTAAATGCTAGAGTGTAATGTGAGAATTATTCGAGAGCGTCGCGTTAATTTGTCGGCCACCAAAACGCTCGAAAGAGCGGGCCTACATCAAATTTGGTATCAGAGGAAGGTTTCTCGTCAATTTCCTAATTGGCAATCCACGTCTCTCAAAATTCAAATTTCAAATTTCAAATTTCAAATTTCAAATTTCAGATTTCAAATTTCGAATTTCAAATTTCAAATTTCAAAATTTTCAAATTCAAATTTCAAAATTTCAAATTTCAAATTTCAAAATTTTAAATTCAAATTCAAAATTTTTTCAATTTCAAAATTCTCAAAAAAAATTTAAAATTTCAAAATTCAAATTTCTTCTTTCTAATTCAATTCAAATTTTTAATCCTCATCTAAAAATAAAATTTATTTTTCATTAAGTCTTATTTTTCATTTAAGTTATTTTTAAAATTTAATAGTTGGTCTGCAAATAGCGACCTCAAGAAAATTTTAATTTTCTTAAAATTTAAAATTTAAAATTTCTGGAATTTATCCATCTAATTATTAGTAAGAAAATCAAAAAATTTTAATTATTTTTCATTAAGTATTTATTTTTATTAATAAATTTGAAATTTAGTATTTGGAGTGCCAATAGCAGCCTAGATTTTTATTTTCTCAGTAAAAAAAATCCAACAAAATTTTTTAATGATCCTCATATTTTTCAAGGAAAAACCCTATTTTATCATATTTAAGACTCTAGTGGTTAAGCGGGAACAATTCCATCTTTGTTAGAGTTAAGTTGTCCTGGTACCCTTTTCCTTGCACATGCACTAAGTCTGGGTGAATTTCTCCCCGGGTCGGGCTAAGATGGCTTATGACGTACATGCTACTCATTCCCACACTTATCCTCCAACGTTTAGTAGGACCCCCACGTATGACGGTTTAGGGTGTCCTAAAATTTTTAGGGATTGGCTTAAGGGTATAGAATTTTATTTTAATTGTCACTTTTGGGATGACTACGAGAAGGTTAACTTTGCCCGAGAGCGATTTGTTGGTCGAGCCCGATTATTTTGGTTAAATGAAGAGCGTCGTGTTGGTAGCTATCGTTATGCTTGGCCGCACATGCGTAGCCTCCTCTCGGATCAATTTAATCCCGCCTACCTGCGCACTAATAGCACCACACCCGTTAGTACGAATAGTTACGGCACTAGACCCGTATCTGCTTATAGGAGTGACCCTACGCCTCAGGATAGATCATATCCCCAGAGAGGTAGTAATACCCAAAGTGTGTCTTGTCCCACCTATAGGGAACATAAGCCATTTGGACCCCAAAATTTGAACTCGAAAGAGGTTACTATTAGGGTGTTTGCTTCGTTAGCCTCGACATCTAAGCCCTCTGATATAGTGACTGATACCTCTGAGGATTCCTATGTGGATATAGAATCTCTGGATGATGAATTTAATCAGCTAGGTGAGAGTCTTCCTTCACTTACGATAGTGTCTGACTCTCCTGTTGAACCTGAGGATGTGATTAGGACTGAGCCTGTCACTGAGGACGAGGCAAGTTTCACTGATGCTTTTAGTGACGATGAGGATACTGGATATCCCAGTGATTTGGATGAGGATTTCTCCCTGAGGAATCATCTCCAATCCCTTCGACGATATTTTAGTCATGGAGTCTTCTGATGACCCTGATTCAGAAGACGTTCCAGCAGAGTCGGTAGAGTCATCCGAAGCTGAGAACGTACCTGTTACTGAATTAGGTGATGACTTGCTAGGACCCGACATTATTAAGGTTGACCCAGGCTTATTAGATATTTCTACGGTATTGGAAGAGTCACCTTGGGATGGATGTTCAATTTGGGATAAGCTTAGTGTTATACATCCGGGAGTTAGTCCTTTGACGTTATCATCGCTGCTTGGGATTCGAGCTAATTTTTATACTCCCCTAGATTCGATTTGCCCATCCCCTATTGCTGACTTAGACGATGTCCCCACCTCATGGGAAGAATTGGTCGATATAGAATGTGAAGCTGTAGTAGATTTACCCCGCGAGGAAATATTATCTTTGGATGACGGTAGCACTGAGGCCCGATAGATTTTTCTTTGATGACAGCTCCTTTGCCTGAGGCCCAAGGTAGCTTAGAAGTTTTATCGAATATAAATTTGCCTACCTTAGGGACGATCACTGAAGCTAAATTGAATAAAATATCTAATGCGTTAGAAGACATATCGGCTGATTTGGTGGATTCATTCTATGGTGAAAAGTTAACTGAGGATGAGTTTTTAGTGAGGACGAATCCACTATTCGAGTTTACTTTTGATTTTAATGGCTTTCAACCGGAGGCGTTCTCCTGGACGCTTAATCCATGTTTTGACGTTGAGTGTGACTTGTTTCCCCCTACGGAGTCAACCCTGTCGACTCTCCCTCCGGTACCCTTAGCTCGAGTAGATGAGTTCGTCATTTTTAGCCCTCTATATTTAGAGAAGTTTATTATTCCCGCCTTCCCGTTAGACTTACTTATAAAGATGTGGGTGAACGTAGTTGGCGACGAGCGTTTTCTGAAAGCCTATTATTATGATATTTTTAAATCTAATTTTAATACCAAATTTAAAACGATAACATTAGGCTCCACTGATTTGATTTTTGAACAGAAAGAGCCCATGCCACCTGACTTAATTCCGTTATTTTCTACTATTAATTCCATTCATGTTGCACATGGGTTCTCCTATAAGACCCCCTCCCGGAACACAAGACATGGCACGAGAGGGGTCTTATGCCCAGAACAGCCGCCTTGCGGTAACACTAGCACTCAGGCTAGCCTGTACAACAAGACGCCTATTCTGCCGGCTACCAACAATATCAACAGATAAATGCCAACCCAACCATAATAATATGAAATTTAAATCCACACCAAGCATATGTCCATAATATCATAAATAAAGAAGCTACAGCAAGCTTCTAATTATCAGAGTACGTAAACAGAATTGCCTCGAAGGGCTACAATAAAATCTCTCTCTTACTCACATCTGTAACCGACGGTAGCGACGGTACCGTCCTTTCAGGCCCTATCACCCTGGCCTGGCTGTCCGTCTGCATAGCCTGCTGCTCCACCTGCGGGGTTTCCTCCTAAAAAGGAAGACGTAGCAACAGTTAGTCAAAAAGAGTAAGCGGTTTCACATCCGCTCCCCCAGCGACTCCTCGGCCCCGGGCGGAGAAAGGAACAGGTACAATATATAAATAACAGTAGTACAACAGGTGAAGTAAGTATACATATTATAAGCAGCAACATCGGTACTGTATAATAAACAAGCTCTTATTTCAGATCTACAAACCACAGCAGCAAGAGAGTATGTAACTAGAACAGTAAATAACTCAACTTATATGGATGCCCATACAAGCATATAAGTTGAGGGTCGTTCAGCAGAAAGTAACTCATCGTATAGGAGTGCCCATACAAACTTATACGATGAGGGTCTTGTGTATATAATGAAGTGTAATGCTATGTATGCAATGCAATGACACACCCATGCTCAAGCACATGCAATTGCTATGTCGACACAGACTTATAGTTCCCACTATTCGAGCAGGTAGCTAACCTCTCAGGCATCACAGTCGTGGCCAAACGGTGATAGTGAAGCGGGCAACTCCACTACTAGGCTGGTCTCCACACTACCTGGCCTAGGCCTCCATACGCCTCCATGCTAGGAACACAACAGCGGAGCTCACATACGTACTACGGCTCAGCGGGTTCTCTCGGGTAAATATGCACCAAGATCCTAGCCCCTAACTGGCCTATGGTATGACACGGAAGGAGCCTCGGAAATGAGAACGAGGACCAAGCCCAACCGTTCACTTGGCACGGAAGGAGCCTCGGGACGTGAACACCGAGGACCAAGCCCAACCGCCTAAGGTCTAACTGTCAACTCCCATCGGTGTGACGATTGGCGAGCCCGTAGACCTGCCACACTATCCTTAACCCGGGATTACGACACCGCGTGTAGACTCACACCACATGCAATTCCACAATTCCGTGGCATGGAAGGAGCCTCGGAGAAAGCACGAGGACCAAGCCCAACCATCCATCAAATACAGAAGGAGCCTCGGGACATGAACACCGAGGACCAAGCCCAACCGTCCAATTTTATCCAACTCAACCTCATTCCCATTAGTGACGGTCAACACCGCACTTGTTAACTTCCACAATGCTACCTGTGGGGAGACGACACTCTAAGCATTGGACTATCCATTCCCTTCCATCAATCCATTATACATCCTGGCCATAGTTCTAATCATTTACTAATCCTTCCAAATGAATTCAACATATTATAGACAATGCGCATAATGGAGATCTACCAAATATAACAAAGCCTTTCATTCACTTAGGCTTGATTCACATCTCGGCATAGGGATTCAAGTCCTCAAACATCAATCTTCACATTACCTCGGTGATTAACACAAAAGAATTCACCCAACCTCGAGATGAATTGCAACATCTATTCCATCGAATCCAAGTTCATATTATAATCACCTAGAACTGTATGTAATCTGGTCAGCAACTTTGACTGAGGATTCCCGTGGCTACAGGTATCGCCTGAAAACGTGCCACCACTCGTTGGAAAGGTAATTTTAAGGGCTACGACTTTCATGTTTAGTCAAATGCCCAAATCTGGTCACATCATGCGAGAAATGCAACTCGAAGTCTGCTGCGTACAGGATACAGAATTCCTGGGCAATAACTTCCAACCGCAGCAGATTCAAACGGACTTTCCCGTGGCTACAGGTATCGCATGGAAACGTGCAACCACTCGTTGGAAAGGTAATTTCGTGTTTAGTCGAAAGCCCAGATCCGCCCCCTTCTTGCTTAAAAATAGCCAAGAAGGTCGCTGCGTGCAGAATATAGATTCTGCAAGCATCTTGAAGCGAAGTGAACTGCATCCGTTCATCTTCCTCCTCAGGCGATTTTCCCCAAATCACAGCCAGAAGTTCCTCCACCCTTATTCTCCCTCTTGAGTCCATTTCCTCTTCACGAGACCACCCCTATCATCACCTTGAAGCGAGGGGAGGTTGAAGACGACTAAGCTTTAGAGCACAAGCTCTAGCATGGCCTTCCTAGAAAGCTTCATCTCACACATCAAGACTCGTTTGAGTCGATGTCTCGCCTAAGAATAACTATAGATCTAGCACCAAGGGAGAGGGGAGGAAACTCACATCATTTCCGGCATTTCCTCCGTTGCCGGCCATGGATCGCGTTATTCTTCGTGGCGGCATCCTTGGCTTCGTTAGCAGTGTTCTTCAACGGAAACGGCGGAGCTTTTCCTCCAGAATCCGGCTCCGGCGACCCGCGATATCTCCTCTTCTGCTCCCGTTGGTTTGCACGGTGACGGCTCGGCAAGAAGGATCAGATGCGATTGTTAGGGTTTGGTTTACTTCCTTTTTATATTATGTATTAGGTTAAGTCCCTTCCGCCACGTGTCACTCTCTAATTGGACCGCCCAAATTAGGTTTCATTTGAAGTGACCGGTCCAAGGATCACTCAGCATGAATCTCGAGGTCCAGTTCGGTTCGCCTGTACAAGCCGGTGAATCGGCCTGGGCGCAGAAAATGCCCAAGTCAAATTCGGCGGGAATCAGCCAGTGATTCTCGTCGATCGGCGAGTATTGGCGGGTCATTCTCGACGAATCCGTCGAGTATCAACAATGATACTCGACGATTTTCCCTTGTTGATACTCGACGGTCGGTGGGTATCACCGGGTATTTTCGGCGATCGGTGAGAATCGTCAGGCACTCTCGATGATTTTCCCTTAGCCTACTGCAGTTCTGAGTCCGGCGGGTATCGACCACCGATACCCGTCGAATCAGCGAGAATCAGTCCTCCATTCTCGACGATCGACGAGCATCAACCTCCATTCTCGACGACTTTTACTTAGCCGAGTTCCCTCATCTCGACTACTGGTTGGGGTATCCTTGAACCCAACCCTACACTTATTCTATGCACCTGACACCTCGCATCGGTGCACCCTGAGCCCGAGTTGAGTCTCTTGACTCAGAACACATGCGAGGGGCCTAGCGCGAATTGGGACGTTACAAATCCTATAAACAAAATAAAAAGATTTCGTCCCTGAAATCAGGCTGAGGTCGTGGGGAGTAAAGCATACAAAAAACAAAATATGCTTTTAAATAAAATTACCTGAAGCAAACAACTCCGGGTAGCGTCTTTGCATCAAATCCATTGGCTCCCATGTGAATTCCTCCTTCCCATGATTAGACCATAGCACTTTTACCAAGGGGACACTTTTGCGGCGCAAGGTTCTTATCTCATTATCAACGATCCGCACCGGCTCTAGTCGCACAGATCTGTCAGACGCCACAGTACCATCAGTTGTGGGGATGTATTGTTCGGGCCGCAACAGCTCCTTCCGAAGCGACGATACATGGAACACATCGTGGAGATTCTCTAGCTCGGGCGGTAGCTCCAGCCGGTAGGCCAAAGGGCCAACCCTTTCCAATATGACATAGGGCCCAACATACCGTGGACTGAGCTTCTTCACTCCTCGCACTCGTGACACTCCATGCATCGGCCGAATTTTTAGAAACACCTTATCACCCACTTGAAATTCCACCATACGGTGCCTTGCGTTGTAATACTTCGCCTGCCGACTTTGAGCCTCCAACATGCCATCCCTTATTATCCTAACCATCGCATCAGTGTCATCTATGTACTCAATTCCCAAAGTCTTCGGGTCTTCATCTTGCACCCAAGACAAGGGGGTCCTACACCTCCTTCCATATAGGGCTTTATGGGACGCCATGCCAATACTAGCTTGATGGCTATTGTTATAGGAGAATTCCACCAAGGGCATGAGTCTTTCCCACGGCTCTCCCCTATCTATCACACACAACCTCAACAGATCTTCCAATGTTCGGATGGTCCACTCAGACTGTCCGCCCGTCTGAGGATGAAATGCGGTACTGATGGTAAGTCGTGAGCCCAAATACGTCTGTACCGCCTTCCATTCCTTGGAGGTGAAATGACCATCACGATCTGAAACTATCGTCTTAGGTACGTTGTGATACCGTACAAATTGTTCCACAAACAGGCATACAAAGACATCCACGTGAGCCTCCTTCTTCATAGGAATGAACCGGGCAACCTTCGTCAGGCGATCAACGATCACCCATACTGAATCATTCCCTGAGCGGGAGCGAGGTAGCCCATGTACGAAGTCCATGGATATATCCTTGAACTTCCATTCGGGGATTGGCAACGATTGCAACAGGCCACCGGGGCTCCTACATTCCGCCTTCACTCTTTGGCAGGCTTCACAATGCGTGACAAAGTACCGGACATCTTTCTTCATCCCTGGCCAACACATCATCTTTCGTAAGCCGACGTACATCTTTGAAATTCCTGGGTGCACAGAATATTGAGAGCAATGTGCTTCTCTCATAATATCCTCCCGGATTCTGCCACCTTTGGGAATGTAGAGTAGGCCGCGAAAGTAAACGAGGCCATCCTTTAGTGTGTATTCGTCGGTAGTACCGTCTTCAATTAACTTTATTGCCGGGGCCAAAGCCGCATCTAATCCTTGCTCCACTCGGATCCGGTCCCGAATATCACAAACTATGCTCATGCTGGACAGGTACTCCGTATATTCCGAAGAAGCCTTAAATATTAAGGTGATGTCCATCTCCTCGATCATCCGTGCCAACTCCATGCTCATCAATCGAGATTCTGGGCTCGAGCGGGTACTTTCCTACTCAATGCATCGGCTACCGAGTTTGCTTTTCCGGGGTGGTAGTTCAAGATGAACTCATAGTCGCATAGAAACTCTAACCACCGCCGTTGTCTTAAGTTCAATTCCTTTTGGGTATGGACGTACTTCAAATTTTTATGATCCGAGAAGATTTCGCAGTGGACGCCGTATAGATAATGCCTCCATACCTTCAAGGCGAACACCACCGCTCCTAGCTCCAAATTATGCACCGGGTAATTGATTTCATGCTTCTTCAATTATCTTGAAGCATAAGCAATTACGTGCTCGTGCTGCATCAACACCGCTCCCATCCCCTGATAAGACGCATCCGTATAAACTTGAAATCCTTCCTTCCGAGACGGAAGGACAAGGATGGGGGTGGAGGTAAGTCTATCCTTTAATTCCTGGAATGCCGCTTCACACTGGGGTGTCCACTCAAATGGCACTCCTTTCTTTGTCAAGGAAGTAAGCGGGAGGTCAATCTTGGAGAATCCTTTTACGAACTTGCGGTAGTATCCGGCAAGTCCAAGAAAACTCCTCACATCGGCCGCCGACTTCAAAGGTGACCACTCCTTCACAGCGCGCACCTTGGCCGGATCCACAGCTAGTCCTGCCCCACTGATTACATGGCCCAAGAAAGCAACTTCCTTAAGCCAGAATTCACACTTGCTAAACTTGGCGAACAGGGCGTGCTCTTTTAGCTTCTCTAGAACTAAGACCAAATGTCCGGCATGCTCTTCCTCTGTCTTCGAGTAGACTAGGATGTCGTCAATGAATACAATGACGAAGACATCTAGATAGGCCTCAAACACTTTATTCATCAAGCTCATGAAAGCCAATGGGGCGTTTGTGAGTCCAAACGGCATCATTGTGAACTCATATAAGTCGTACCTTGAGCTGAAATCCGTTTTCTGTATATCATCCTCCTGTATTCTCAATTGGTAGTACCCCGAGCGCAAGTCTAACTTGGAGAACCAATGCGCTCGCACCAGTTGGTCGAACAACTCATCGATCCGAGGTAACGGGTAGGTGTTCCGTACTGTCAGTCGGTTGAGTTCCCGATAGTCTATACATAAATGCAGGGTTCCATCCTTCTTCTTGACGAATAGAACAGGGGCTCCCCAAGGCGACGAGCTGGGGCAAACAAACACTGATTCTACCAACTCCTGCAATTGCACTCTAAACTCCGCAAGTTCTTTTGGGGCCATCTGATAAGGGGTCCTCGAGACAGGCTTAGCTCCTGGTACAAGCTTAATTTGAAAATCCACTTCTCTATGCGGGGGTAACCCTGGCAGTTTCTCGGGAAATACCTCAGGGAAATCCTGTGCTACCCGCACATCCTTCACATCTAACTTCATCTCTTTTAGTTCGAATCGTATCATGTAGACTTCATCCCCTCTCATATGAGCTTTCAAGGTCTGGATCGAGGATAACAAGATTCGTGGTCCGAAATTTATACCTTGGAAGACTACATCAGTATCCCCATGTCTCAAATAGATACGCTTCTCCGCACATTCGATTCTCGCATGGTGCCAATCCAGCCACGCCATACCCAGGATGAGGTCGAACTCTAGTATTCTCAAAATTGTGGCAGGGGTATCAAAGGTCTTTCCCCCAATGGCTATCTCTAACTCACACTTTGCGGTTGTCGTCATCTCAGATCCGTCTGGGAGGCGTACTCTTCGAGCAATACCAGTGAAATATTGCACTCCGTGTATATCTTTGATGAAGTCTTCAGACACGAATGAATGTGAGGCACCGGTATCAAATAACGTATGAGCCAGTTTTCCGCCGACCATCACGGTGCCTAAGTGTCATTAATAATACTCAAGCTAGATGTCTAGTATATCTCAAGCAACTAGAGGATATTAATGAAAGCAAAATGACCAATTCGAATCGTACCTGCAATCATCTCTTGAGGGTTCCGCTCTTGAGTCATGTTCAGGGCATACATCTGATCTCGAGCGGGTCCGGGGTTTCTTCCTCGTGGTCCTCTTCCTCGACCACGCACATATCCCCGCCCCCGAGGGGCTGCTAGAGGGAAAGCAAAAGGCGCATCACCAAACAGTTGTGGGCAGTAGCGTCGAATGTGGCCCGGTTGGTTGCATTCGAAGCACACCCATTCCTGCCTTCCGCCGTGTTGCTGAAACTGTGGAGGTGGAGGTAATGCTGGCGGTTGTGGAACCGGGCGCTCCTCTCCAAAGTTCTGGGGAAAACGCCCGCCACCCCTCCGATATCCTCTTCCTCTTTTATTGTCAAACCTCCTTCTGTTGCTGGGGCCGGCTTCCATCACGCCCTCTGCTGGCCTCTTACCACTTCCCAAGTGGTCCGCTTCCAATCTCTTCGCCATATCAATAATCTCCGTCAGACTAGAGTCAGCTATAAACAAAAGGGCTTGCCTTAGGGGGTCTCGCAAGCCTTTGTAGAATCTTTTGGCGTACCCTCTATCATCCAGCTCATAGGAGTCATCTAGCCAGGTGCTGAAACTCCCGTTGGTACTCCGTCACCGACATGGACCCTTGCTTAAGTTGCAAAAATCTCTCTTCCAGGCCATCCCGAGCGGCCGAGGGGATGAAATGCTCTAAGAAGGCTTCGGAGAATTCGCTCCAACTAATGTCCGTGTACACTCTTCCACGAAAAGTGGAGCCCATGAAGGACTTCCACCACCTTTTGGCGTGCAGCTCTAAGAGTGTCACCACAAGGGTCACCGCCATGTTGTTTGGACAACTTATTCCTGCCAACAACTCTTGTATAGTGTCGAGCCACTCTTCCGTACGCACTGCCGACTCTGTCCCAACATAAGCGGGAGGGGAGAGAGCTCGGAAAACGCTTAACCAACTAGATCCCGGACCCTGTTGTTGTACAGGTGTCTGCTGAGATTGGGACCTAAAGGCGTCCAGAATAGCTGTGAGTGTCTGCCCCAGCTCTGATTGTTGGAATTGTGTAGGTACGGACGGGGCGGGGGTGCCCCTTACTGGCTCAACAAGTGCTGGGATCTACACATAAGGTACAAACTTAGGGTTAGGTTGGCTAATTTAAGGTTAAAGATGGACAACTTAGTGTGAATTACATATGGGCACACCACTGCTTCTGCTAAGTCAGCTTGTCCCCAAACTGACCAATCAAACGGGGGTGGTACCATTGTTAAGTGACTTTTGCCTTGGAGGATCATAGCAAGCTAATACCATTTGTAAGACCCCCCTCCCGGAACACAAGACACGGTACGAGAGGGGTCTTATGCCCAGAACAGCCGCCTTGCGGTAACACTAGCACTCAGGCTAGCCTGTACCACAAGACGCCTATTCTGCCGGCTACCAACAATATTAACAGATAAATGCCAACCCAACCATAATAATATGAAATTCAAATCCACACCAAGCATATGTCCATAATACCATTTGTAAGACCCCCTTCCCGGAACACAAGACACGGCACGAGAGGGGTCTTATGCCCAGAACAGCCGCCTTGCGGTAACACTAGCACTCAGGCTAGCCTGTACCACAAGAAGCCTATTCTACCGGCTACCAACAATATCAACAGATAAATGCCAACCCAACCATAATAATATGAAAGTCAAATCCACACCAAGCATATGTCCATAATATCATAAATAAAGAAGCTACAGCAAGCTTCTAATTATCAAAGTACGTAAACAGAATTGCCTCGAAGGGCTACAACAAAATCTCTCTCTTACTCACATCTGTAACCGACGGTAGCGACGGTACCGTCTTTTCAGGCCCTATCACCCTGGCCTGGCTGTCCGTTTGCATAGCCTGCTGCTCCACCTGTGGGGTTTCCTCCTAAAAAGGAAGACGTAGCAACCGTTAGTCAAAAAGACTAAGTGGTTTCACATCTGCTCCCCCGGCGACTCCTCGGCCCCGGGCGGAGAAAGGAACAGGTACAATATATAAATAACAGTAGTAGAACAAATGAAGTGAGTATACATATTATAAGCAGCAAAATCGGTAGTGTATAATAAACAAGCTCTTATTTCAGATCTACGAACCACAGCAGCAAAAGAGTATATAACTAGAACAGTAAGTAACTTATATGGATGCCCATACAAGCATATAAGTTGAGGGTCGTTCAGCAGAAAGTAACTCATCGTATAGGAGTGCCCATACAAACTTATACGATGAGGGTCTTGTGTATATAATGAAGTGCAATGCTATGTATGCAATGCAATGACACACCCATGCTCAAGCACATGCAATCGCTATGTCGACACAGACTTATAGTTCCCACTATTCGAGCAGGTAGCTAACCTCTCAGGCATCACCGTCGTGGCCAAACGGTGACAGTGGAGCGGGCAACTCCACTACTAGGCTGGACACCACACTACGTGGCCTAGGCCTCCGTATGCCTCCACGCTAGGAACACAACAGCGTAGCTCACATGCGTACTACGGCTCAGCGGGTTCTCTCGGGTAAATATGCACCAAGATCCTAGCCCCTGACTGGCCTATGGTATGACACGGAAGGAGCCTCGGAAATGAGCACGAGGACCAAGCCCAACCGTTCACTTGGCACGGAAGGAGCCTCGGGACGTGAACACCAAGGACCAAGCCCAACCGCCCAAGGTCTAACTGTCAACTCCCATCAGTGTGACGATTGGCGAGCCCGTAGACCTGCCACACTATCCTTAACCCGGGATTACGACACCGCGTGTCGACTCACACCACATGCAATTCCACAATTCTGTGGCATGGAAGGAGCCTCGGAGAAAGCACGAGGACCAAGCTCAACCATCCATCAAATACGGAAGGAGCCTCGAGACGTGAACACCGAGGACCAAGCCCAACCGTCCAATTTTATCCAACTCAACCTCATTCCCATTAGTGACGGTCAACACCGCACTTGTTAACTTCCACAATGCTACCCGTGGGGAGACGACACTCTAAGCATTGGACTATCCATTCCCTTCCATCAATCCATTATACATCCTGGCCATAGTTCTAATCATTTACTAATCCTTCCAAATGAATTCAACATATTATACACAATGCGTATAATGGAGATCTACCAAATATAATAAAGCCTTTCATTCACTTAGGCTTGATTCACATCTCGGCATAGGGATTCAAGTCCTCAAACATCAATCTTCACATTACCTCGGTGATTAACACAAAAGAATTCACCCAACCTCGAGATGAATTGCAACATCTATTCCATCGAATCCAAGTTCATATTATAATCATCTAGAACTGTATGTAATCTGGTCAGCAACTTTGACTGAGGATTACTATGGCTACAGGTATCTCCTGAAAACGTGCCACCACTCGTTGGAAAGGTAATTTTAAGGGATACGACTTTCGTGTTTAGTCAAAAGCCCAAATCTGGTCACATCATGCCAGAAATGCAACTCGAAGTCTGCTGCGTACAGGATACAGAATTCCTGGGCAATAACTTCCAACCGCAGCAGATTTAAATGGATTTTCCCGTGGCTACAGGTATCGCATGGAAACGTGCAACCACTCGTTGGAAAGGTAATTTCAAGGGCTACAACTTTCGTGTTTAGTCGAAAGCCCAGATCCGCCCCATTCTTGCTTAGAAATAGCCAAGAAGGTCGCTGCGTGCAGAATACAGATTCTGCACGCATCTTGAAGCGAAGTGAACGGCATCCGTTCATCTTCCTCCTCAAGCGATTTTCCCCAAATCGTAGCCAGAATTTCCTCCACCCTTATTCTCCCTCTTAAGGCCATTTCCTCTTCACGAGACCACCCCTATCATCACCTTAAAGCGAGGGGAGGTTGAAGACGACTAAGCTTTAGAGCACAAGCTCTAGCATGGCCTTCCTAGAAAGCTTCATCTCACACATCAAGACTCGTTTGAGTCGATGTCTCGCCTAAGAATAACTATAGATCTAGCACCAAGGGAGAGGGGAGGAAACTCACATCATTTCCGGCGTTTCCTCCGTTGCCAGCCATGGATCGCGTTATTCTTTGTGGCGGCATCCTTGGCTTTGTTAACAGTGTTCTTCCACGGAAATGGCGGAGCTTTTCCTCCAGAATCCGGCTCCGGCGACCCGCGATATCTCCTCTTCCGCTCCCGTCAGTTTGCACGGTGACGGCTCGGCAAGAAGGATCGGATGCGATGGTTAGGGTTTGGTTTACTTCCTTTTTATATTATGTATTAGGTTAAGTCCCTTCCGCCACATGTCACTCTCTAATTGGACCGCCCAAATTAGGTTTCATTTGAAGTGACCGGTCCAAGGATCACTCAGCATGAATCCCGAGGTCCAGTTCGGTTCGCCTGTACAAGCCGGTGAATCGGCCTGGGCGCAGAAAACGCCCAAGTCAAATTCGGAGGGAATCAGCCAGTGATTCCCGTCGATCGGCGAGTATTGGCGGGTCATTCTCGACGAATCCGTCGAGTATCAACAATGATACTCGACGATTTTCCCTTGTTGATACTCGACGGTCGGTGGGTATCACCGGGTATTTTCGGCGATCGGTGAGAATCGTCAGGCACTCTCGACGATTTTCCCTTAGCCTACTGCAGTTCTGAGTCCGGCGGTTATCGACCACCGATACCCGTTGAATCGGCGAGAATCAGTCCTCCATTCTCGACGATCGACGAGCATCAACCTCCATTCTCGACGACTTTTACTTAGTCGAGTTCCCTCATCTCGGCTACTGGTTGGGGTATCCTTGAACCCAACCCTACACTTATTCTATGCACCTGACACCTCGCGTCGGTTCACCCTGAGCCCGAGTTGAGTCTCTTAACTCAGAACACATGCGAGGGGCCTAGCGCGAATTGGGACGTTACATCTCCCCTCATGGTTTTAATTTAATTAGGCGCATTTTTCATTTCTTGATCCTTCTAAATGTGTCCATTAAATTACTTGCTATGTTGTATCAAATAATCTTCCACCGCTATATGAAAGATTTGGTTTTAGTTTGACTCACCCCCAAACGGATGCCCCCGGGCACCTTAGAAATATTAACGAATCGGCTAGTCTACTTTTTACGGATTTTACGGAAATATGGTGACATGACGTTTCTATTAAAATTTTCCACTGATTGGGGCATAGCTCCTATTTTCATCGTTACATATTTTACGCTTTATGCTTTAATGCCACTTGAAATGTCTACCTCTCCGTATATATTTTCCACTATGTTTTCTATTGGGTTGGGTGGTGATAGTTTTCTAGGATCGTTCTCCTTCTCGGTCTCCATCGGAGGTATGCTGGTGGATGTTGTTGAAATTCTTTTTCCTTTTTTGGCTAATGCATATTTGAGGTCCTTCCAAGACCACCTTGTGTCATACAGGTTCTTATTCCCCGCCGCCGCCTCCCGCCGCCTAGTCGCCGGCAAAAGCCGGCCACCACCACCGTGAAGGTGGTGGCACAGTTGGCCGGCCTTAGCGCCGCCGCCATTGGCCAGAAAAAGCCCCGCAAGGTGGCCCAGCTCGGGCAAATCCCCACCCTCCAAATTTGTAGAAGATGAAAGGATGCCGTCCATTCTAGCTTTAGGATTCGTGTTGATTTATTATATAAATGATGAATTAATCATTATGAATAGTAATAATCTGTCACACATTTTCAGTCAATTTGCATGTATAACTTAGGGCACCTAGAGACATTTATAGGTCAGTATCCTTAAATATAAAATGTAGTACTAGGTCTTATCTTTAAAATGCCACCCTAATCATGGGTTTTAACCCAGTGGTCTGTCCTGTAGGGTAATTCTCCTAGGACTGGTCCTAGGTTATGGCAGATTTTAAATTGAGTGCTCATGCTAAACCAGTGATCCACATGGCCTGAAATTTGGGCATGTGCATGTCTAGGGCATATCTAGCCCATGCCAAAAATAAGGAATTTTTGGAATACTTTTTTCTATAGTTTTGTTCAAAATGTCAAAAATTGAATAATTGAAATAATTGGAGTGTTAAGCCTCCAAATGGCCCCAAATTTTGGTGGCAAGTCCTTGGGGACATCATTAGTGCATGATAAAAATTTCAGCACATTTGGGTCAATGCATGTTGGGTTAACCCACTTGCATGTGTAGGCTAGACTTAGCCTTGGTGTGCAAATAGCAAATTTTGCTATGATGTGTTTTTATCCATTTTGGGACTTCTAAAAATCTTGAAATTGATTTCAGGAGATATTTAGGACAAATTTAACCCCTAAAATTAATTATGGGATTTTTGGAAACAAAAATCTTATTATTTGGATTTTTGAAAATTATAGCCATATTGGAAAATAAAGTTGGAAAATAGATTTAATCAAGCAAAAATCCTCAAATTTTGTCCTGTTAAATTTTTGGTCATATTTGACTTGGGGTAATTTTATTTTCTCTGTTTGAGATCTTTTGGAGTAAAATATCATGTAAAGACCATTTTACCCTTATTTCTTCCATTCATGAATTAATGAAAAATATAAATCAGAAAAATTTGGAAATATTCCTATTGGTGTATATATGTATTATTTAGCTGGCATATTTATTTCAGAATTTTTGGGTGTACATATAATTTTTAAACCAACATAATGGCATTTTGGTAAATATCTAAAAATTTGAATTGCAAGGCCATTACACTGTTAAAGTCGATGAAACTCTTCCAGTAGTCTTATTTTGATGATTTAGATCCCTTGTAATTTTCCTAGAACTTTTGTGGATAAATTCCTTATACTTCCTTTGAAAAGTGTTAATTAAGATGGTTTTGTATTAATCAATGAATAAATACAAATATTTAAAGGAAAATTATAAACTTTGGGAGACAGTAATATTTCATCATGATATAGGTCGGGATAATTGTTTTGCAACACTAGGGCCATGCTAAGATATACTTCACATGTTAAATGACTTGGAGAAATATTTGGAGAAATTAAATTAAGTGTTTAAATAATTGGGAAAATTATGAAAATCACCATACACACTTTATTAGTTCATACCACCCTAGGATAAATATTTGGGGTCTGTTGGCCCAAGGATTTAGAAGTTCGATTTCGGGGTGGTATTAGGTCATGGGCTGCGCATAGTAAGGTAGACTATATTATAGGCCAGCGGGGAATGGATCGACGATTGAGCTAGAGTATATAATTGGAAGTATAACCTTGGATGGCAATTGTGTCCTAGGGACGAGAGTAAAGAGTGCAAACCTTAGTATTAACCGGGAGGAGGCCGACGGGAGACCGTCGTTCCTCAATTAACATCTTAAGCCACTAAGCCGCTCTAGGTAACAGTAAGAGAAAAGGGAATCCTGGGTAGACACTAACTAAAGTAAATATCCTTGAGAAAGGGAACTTTGGGATTCAGCCCATCGTAGCTCCTAGTGCCCATGAGAGCCCTTCACCGGGAATACCTTGGGTAGTCCTGGGATTAACCTTAAGTCACTAAGTATAATAACCGGTAGGCAAGAGTAGTTTAATAGGATAGGTGAACTGAACATGTCCTCACTCGTGCCGGGTTGGAGGAACTTGGAGTCTGTTGACTACTTGCTCACCCGTGCAGAGTAGGAGGAAAGTGGTTGACATATATATACTCACCCGGGTAGGGTTGGAGGTTTTGTAGCACATACTCACCCGTGACGTATTGGAGGAAATTGGGACAGGATGGTCCTGCGAGCTGGAGGCTCGAGATAAAATACTTGCATGTGCATAAATTAGTGGCGGGTCATGCGGTACTGGCCAGTCGTCACACCGACGGCAGTATGGTGGACCAGGCGGGTGCGAGGGTTAGAGGGACCAGTAGGTTATTTATAGTGAGGTCTGGAGGACTTTTCCCGATAACGCGCACCCGACCCAACAAGACTGACAGGTAGTCAGCAAAGTGGTACGCAGAGACTCTAGAGTACACTTGTTTCATGTACAGAGGCGTACAAGAGAGGTCTAGGCGTGGTAGTGTGTATACCCGCCTAGAAGGCGGAAGCGCCCGTTCCGCTGCTGCCGTAGCCACAACGGTGGTACCTGAGAGTGATGCTAGCTCTCAAAAAGTGGGAACTAAAGGTCTGTGATCATGGAGTCGTGTGTGTGAGTTGCACTGCATGTTCATATCATACCCACCATTTAGAAGCATATCATAAACAATCATAACAACCTATGACACCTAATGTATAAGTGGTATGGGACGCTTATACATTAGGACCTGCTAAATGACCCCTTAGTCTATAAGCTTGTGTAGGCAAGTTTATAAATTAAGGTTACTTCCTTTTATATATATATATACTGCTTGTGATTACCGACACCCCATCGTATAAAATAGTATGGGACATTTTATACGATGGGAGCCTTGTAAAAGATCCCTTGGCCTATGTGTACTCGCATAAGTGAAGGTTACTTTTCTTACTTATTTCTATGTATATTGTGTTGTTAGTTTCATGTCAGCTGCTTCCACTTTTGTTACCCCTTGATTGTCCTCCGCTTCGTCCTCCCGCCCGGTGCCTAGGAGTTGCGGGGCGAGGTGCGGAGGAAACGACTTAGTCTTTTTGACTAATGGTCGTTGACCATACTATTTTTAGGAGCTCGGGGAGATGGACTAGCACGTCGAGGAGGCAGGACTTGAGGAGCAGATACCGGTACCTCCTACTACTACTACTGGTGCACATACTCAGGTGTGATGAGTGAGATTATATATTTCCGCTATTGTAGATTGAGAGAGAGTGATTTGATATTGATGTACTGGGCATAAGCCCTTTTTACTCTCTTATTATTGTACTCATTGTGGACTATATATTTTGTACTTCTCATTTGATATATATGTGATTAGTACTGTGGCTGTGGACTACTGCGTTTACTCTGTTTTATACTTCATATTCTCATATTGGCCAACAGGTTATGATCGTACTAGCCGGCAGAATCGGCGTCTTGCGGTGTCGACTAACCCGTGTGTTAGTGCCACCGTAAGGCGGCGGTTCTGGGCATAAGATCCGGGCTAGCCTCGAGAAGAGGGAAATGGATCTTACAAACTGGTATCACTTGAACAAACGATCATATGAGAAAGAAGTCCACAACACTGGAACATCCCGCTCGAGCATTAGTTTGCGGACAAACTATGCAGCGGAAGCAATGGTGTGCCCATGTGTAAAAAGTCACATAAAGCAGTCCATTAAGCAATGAGTTAGGCCAATCCAACTAAGACACCACCCTAGTTTGACTTACCAAGAGGATTTTGTGTCGTACCTTAGGACAAAGATTGACTTCGGATGTAGATTAGTTAAGGTATGAGTATAACCAAATCGATTAAAGAAGGAACTTAATGCCAAAGTCCCTACTTAAGGCTTAAACCTCGATGTCCCTACTTCGCATATCGAATGATATTACCAATTCTTACTCAAACTGATAAAGACCGCCTCAAGAAGAATTTGATGCATAAATTTATAGTGGATTAGTAGGGTACTCGTAAGCTTAATCCTAGTACCGATGACTTGATTACGTTAAGAAAACCACGATGATAAATATCAAAGGTCGAATAAAAGTTCAGATTTTAGAAGAGACTCTCCCTAGTTTGGTCACATGTTGACCTTGAACAGATTATCGTACGATAACCTTGAAGGCCTAAAGTAGATAACATATCAATTGAAGTGGAAATCCATGTCAAGGATTGTTAGCCTAAGGATTATGGCATGTACAGGATGACTACATTGTGAATGTCAAAGGAAAATTAACCAAAATATATGGAGGCTTAACCTTTTTGTTTATAGGACTATATTGATACAACTCGAATTTTTCTAAGCCTTTCTCATTAAGCATGTGTCGCAAGCATAGTGATCTAAAAACTTAGCTTATTCAATGATCACTCAAGCAAGATGAGAATTGTATATACATGACCAGTTTGGCGATAAAACCCTCCCTGGAAGGTTAAGACTCTCTAAGAACTTCACCCCATTTATTAATCTTAAGCAGCATAGACTATTAACGACAAATTGGGAACACAATAAATTCAAGAGTGAAATAGGAAAGTAGAATGTTACGAGAATGACTTTTCACTCTCATAAGTACCCCAAGACTTTAGGGGTAAGTGAACAAGGAGGATAACAAATTTAGTTCTGTGAAAGATGCATAAATACTGGTTTAGCGATAAATACATATTACCTTGAAACTAGGGAAGACTGTATAAAACTTCAAGAGATTTTCCCAATTTCGAGTTTAAGGAAGTAAGTACCCACTTAGATCGTAGTCTAATGAATACTCGTGATTTCCTTAATACAGACACGGTATAAATCACTTACGCATGGTTAAGGGACTCAGATGTACTGCGAGGTAAACTAATGTGAAATGAGAATCCGGAATATCTGAATGATTACGTCTACAACAATGGGTGCACCCTAACCCTAGGAAATTAAATCAAGGAAAAATCATCTAAATTTGGAAGAAATATAAGCATGATGACAGATCACTACTACCTGTACCTACGTAACATACCCAGGTCATCAATTGGAAACATACAGATTGTGATAAAGTAACGTCAAGGTAATATGAAGGAGTGATTGTAAATCTTAACTATTATATGAGAAGAGCCATAAAGGGAAAGCTCAAAAATATTTGAATAAAAATTTTGTTTAGAACTTTGAGGGTGTGATGACCCTAGAAATTTAAAAGCAAGTGAAAAGCCTTACCGATTTAGAAAGGGTAAATCATAGGAATGATCCTTTGGATGTGTTCCGACGATCACGAAGGGCAAAACAATGCGTTCGATGATATAACACCTACCTTCGGAAAGATTCAGGATATCAAAAATAACTCATGATTAGGAACATGTCATTATTCTCAGAAATCAGAATGAAAATGTTCGATGAATTAATAATCGCCCTCAAAAGGTTTGGGATTTCGACATCAACCCATGATTATGGATGTATTATTATCTTTAGAACCGAGTGTTATAACAATTCAGAAGACCTGATCGTGAGTAGACAATACCGACATATCCTACGCACAAAGAAACGAATAAGTTTCAACATTACCTATGTTAGATGGTGCGAGGTGTGTACTTTTGGGAATATATAAGTGATGAAAACTCATGAACTTAGAGATATAATAGTCTCTACCATGACATAATAATTTTGAGGATTAATTTTACACATGCTTGAGCTAACCTCGTTAGTATAATAACTCTAGATGGGTATTCACCCATGCTTGTCAATTAAGATGGTCGTATGAACATGTATAGGAGAATTACTAAGAGCGTACCGAATTGAAACTTCAAGCACGTAATGGGTTAAATTGTCAAGGCATGACATTTGCAAAGGTAACCACTCAACAAATTGGAATATGGTCGATGATAAGTTGTAGCATATGCATAAGAATGATCTCTTGGTTGCGGTTACATCAAGAACCAAGACACGAATGTTGATAACATCATGATCACCATAGGGAAATTCATGACAACGAAGTAATCAATGTTAGATTGTTATCACGGATACGGTGAAATACTCGAGAACAAATGGACATTTATTAAGATTTGATCGATGAAGAAACTAAAGTGCTTTAAGTTTGAAAAAATGTGCACTTATAATTTATGGGTTAGACTGAACATGAAAAACGACTGAGGGACAAAAACTCGTTACCAACGTTCATATTAATAGTAAATGTTTCAGTTATAGAACGAGTCAAGGTTGTACACGTATATATGACCCTTGATCATGATAGCATTAAGAACTAGGATACACACGTGGTAACATTATAATCGCCAATAGGAGATTTCATGACAATGATATATTGATCTTGACTATCAAAGGCATATACAAAGGTAATCGGTGCTCAATAAGATTTCCTTTTTGCTAAACCAAAAGTGTATCAGATCTCACCATACCTGAAAAGTCACGCTCATAAATCCATGGATTAGACTATATGTGAAAAGTGATCGAGAGTCGCTGGTACGAACATCAATATCCATAATGATCGCTTGATGTATGCTCGAAAGGTGAACACACTACGAACCATATATTACTGCTTGGATAGAGATGTGATGAGTCTTGAAGTTGGGAGAAATAAAATGATGATCTTTTCATCACATCAGGATCTCGTAAGTTGATTTACTACTATACATAATAATGTTGATCTAATGTATAGGATATCTTGGGGTGATTGTAAGTTCACATTGAATTATAAGTAAAAACCTAGGTGGATCAGAATGGAAAAGATTCCTACTTATGAAATTGTTAATTTACAAGTACTTGATGGTTATGGGTCGTAAGACTATAATCCAATGAGTGGTTAAAGATTATTGTGATTATAAAATATCGAAGGACTTGGAAACGTGTCCTCACGATATGAGTAGCCCAAAATATGAGGAAAGTGCATTCGGGGGAGGGTTGTTACCTCTAATGAGTCTTATGATTCTTGCAAGTAGAACACCGTAGACCCGAACTTAAATTTCGGGGACGAAATTATTCTTTTTGTTTATAGGATTTGTAACATCCCAATGTAACTTCTAGACCCCTAACTTAGATTTGGGTTATGCATGGGATGGGTGTTAGGGTAATTAGCTAGGTTTGACCCTAGATAGTGGGTTATAGCCATGTGGGGCCCACCATAGGACCAAAGTCAAAATAGGTCAAACTAGCCTAAATAGGAACCCTAGCCACACCATGACCCCACCACACTGCCCTAACCCTAATTACAATCTAAGTGGACCCTAGGTCATGCCCTTAGGTCAACACTTTGACCATAGTTGACCCAGGTCAACCTTGGGTCTAAAGTGGTCAAGCCCCACACTCATTAGCCCAATTAGATCAAGTGGGACATCACCATGGCCCAAACCATGTTGGGTGATGATTTAGGCCTCATGATCACTAAGTGGGGCCAACCCACTCATCCATTTGACCAAGTCAACCTTAAGGTCAAACTTGGTCAACCTTAAGCATAAATAAGGATAATTGAAGACCAAGCCCATTCCTAATGGGCTAAGACCTTCACCATGGCCCAACCCATGTTGGGTGATGACATGAGGTCCATGACCATCATGTGGGGTCAGCCCACTCATCAAGTTGACCAAGTCAACCTAAAAGTCAACAAGTCAACAAAATGGCCTAAAGAGGAGAAAGGTGAGCCCAAGTCATTTCCCATGGGCCAAGCCCACCAAATTTGGCCCATGACCAGCCAAGTGGTCAAGGACATCCCCTAACCCCCAAAATGAGGAGAGAGAGTACATGCAAAGGGGCATTTTGGAGAAAACACCTAAGAGAGGAGAGAGAAAGAGGGAGGTGATGAAAGGAGGCCATGTGGCCTTCATCTCCTCAGCCCAAAAGGTGCTGGCCGACCACCCCACCCCATTTTAGAAGAAAATGAGGCATGACAGCCACTTGTCACCCATGGTAGAGCAACCAAAGGCCAACCCAAAACCTTACCTAGGCCATATCTCCCTGTACAAGCCTCCTCAGGCCACACTAACCCCACCAACAGTTTCAGAGAGAGTAAAGGAGTGGAGTTTGATATCTGGAGTGATGCAAACGGTGGAGAAATGGGAAATTGGCAAGGAGATCGCCAGAGCAAGCTTAACCATGGCCAACCGTCGCCACACCCGCAACCAACCACCAATTCGGGTCTGTTTCACCTCACCTCTACCCGTACTAGTTTCCTAGATCAATTAGTAGAGCAATCGGGCTCAATTGAGCCCGATTCCATGGGAGAAAATCCCGAAATTTCCAAGCTTTTTTATACACTCGGGATCGCCGGCGCCGCCGCCTCCTGCCGCCTAGTCGCCGGCAAAAGCCGGCCACCACCACCGTGAAGGTGGTGGCACAGTTGGCCGGCCTTGGCGCCGCAGCCATTGGACGGAAAAAGCCCCGCAAGGTGGCCCAGCTCGGGCAAATCCCCAACCTCCAAATTTGGAGAAGATGAAAGGATGCCGTCCATTCTAGCTTTAGGATTCATGTTGATTTATTATATAAATGATGAATTAATCATTATGAATAGTAACAATCTGTCACACATTTTCAGTCAATTTGCATGTGTAACTTAGGGCACCTAGAGACATTTCTAGGTCACGATCCTTGAATATAAAATGTAGCACTAGGTCTTATCTATAAAATTCCACCCTAATCATGGGTTTTGACCCAGTGGTCTGTCCTGTAGAGTAATTCTCCTAGGACTGGTCCTAGGCTAGGGCAGATTTTAAATTGAGTGCTCATGCTAAACCAGTGATCCACATGGCCTGAAATTTTGGGCATGTGCATGTCTAGGGCATATCTAGCCCATTCCAAAAATTAGGAATTTTTGGAATACTTTTTTCTATAGTTTTGTTCAAAATGTCAAAAATTGAATAATTGAAATAATTGGAGTGTTAAGCCTCCAAATGGCCCCAAATTTTGGTGGCAAGCCTTGGGTACATCATTAGTGCATGATAAAAATTTCAGCACATTTGGGTCACTGCATGTTGGGTTAACCCACTTGCATGTGTAGGCTAGACTTAGCCTTGGTGTGCAAATAGCAAATTTTGCTATGATGTGTTTTAATCCATTTTGGGACTTCTAAAAATCTTGAAATTGATTTCAGGAGATCTTTAGGACAAATTTAACACCTAAAATTAATTATGGGATTTTTGGGAACAAAAATCCCATTATTTGGATTTTTGAAAATTATAGCCATATTGGAAAATAAAGTTGGAAAATAGATTTAATCAAGCAAAAATCCTCAAATTTGGTCCTGTTAAATTTTTTGTCATATTTGACTTGGGGTAATTTTATTTTCTCTGTTTGAGATCTTTTGTAGTAAAATATCATGTAAAGACCATTTTACCCTTATTTCTTCCATTCATGAATTAATGAAAAAAATAAATAAGAAAAATTTGGAAATATTTCTAGTGGTGTATATATGTATTATTTAGCTGGCATATTTATTTCAGAATTTTTGGATGTACATATAATTTTTAAACCAACATAATGGCATTTTGGTAAATATCTAAAAATTTGAATTGCAAGGCCATTACACTGTTAAAGTCGATGAAACTCTTCCAGTAGTCTTATTTTGATGATTTAGATCCCCTGTAATTTTCCTAGAACTTTTGTGGATAAATTCCTTATACTTCCTTTGAAAAGTGTTAATTAAGATTGTTTTGTATTAATCAATGAATAAATACAAATATTTAAAGGAAAATTATAAAATTTGGGAGACAGTAATATTTCATCATGATATAGGTCGGGATAATTGTTTTGCATCACTAGGGCTATGCTAAGATATACTTCACATGTTAAATGACTTGGAGAAATATTTGGAGAAATTAAATTAAGTGTTTAAATAATTGGGAAAATTATGAAAATCACCATACCCACTTTATTAGTTCATACCACCCTAGAATAAATATTTGGGGTCTGTTGGCCCAAGGATTTAGAAGTTCGATTTCAGGGTGGTATTAGGTCATGGGATGCGCATAGTAAGGTAGACTATACTATAGGCCACCGGGGAATGGATCGACGATTGAGCTAGAGTATATGATTGGAAGTATAACCTTGGGTGGCAGTTGTGTCCTAGGGACGAGAGTAAAGAGTGCAAACCTTAGTCTTAACCGGGAGGAGGCCGACGGGAGACCGTCGTTCCTCAATTAACATCTTAAGCCACTAAGCCGCTCTAGGTAACAGTGAGAGAAAAGGGAATCCTGGGTAGACACTAACTAAAGTAAATATCCTTGAGAAAGGGAGCTTTGGGATTCAGCCCATCGTAGCTCCTAGTGCCCCTGAGAGCCCTTCACCGGGAATACCTTGGGCAGTCCTGGGATTAACCTTAAGTCACTAAGTATAATAACCGGTAGGCAAGAGTAGTTTAATAGGATAGGTGAACTGAATATGTCCTCACTCGTGTCGGGTTGGAGGAACTTGGAGTCTGCTGACTACTTGCTCACCCGTGCAGAGTAGGAGGAAAGTGGTTGATATATATATATACTCACCCGGGTAGGGTTGGAGGTTTTGTAGCACATACTCACCCGTGACGGGTTGGAGGAAATTGGGACAGGATGGTCCTGCGAGCTGGAGGCTCGAGATAAAATACTTGCATGTGCATAAATTAGTGGAAGTCTATGCGGTACTGGCCAGTCGTCACACCGACGGCAGTACGGTGGACCAGGCGGGTGCGAGGGTTAGAGGGTCCAGTAGGTTATTTATACTGAGGTCTGGAGGACTTTTCCCGATAACGCGCACCCGACCCATCAAGATTGACAGGTAGTCAGCAGTGGTACGCAGAGACTCTAGAGTACACTTGTTTCATGTATAGAGGCGTACAAGGGAGGTCTAGGCCTGGTAGTGTGTTTACCCGCCTAGAAGGCGGAAGCGCCCGTTCCGCTACTGCCGTAGCCACAACGGTGGTACCTGAGAGTGATGCTAGCTCTCGAAAAGTGGGAACTAAAGGTCTGTGATCACAGAGTCGTATGTGTGAGTTGCACTGCATGTTCATATCATACCCACCATTTAGAAGCATATCATAAACATTCATAACAACCTATGACACCTAATGTATAAGTGGTATGGGACGCTTATACATTAGGACCTGCTAAACGACCCCTTAGTCTATAAGCTTGTGTGGGCAAGTTTATAAATTAAGGTTACTTCCTTTTATATATATATACTGCTTGTGACTACCAACACCCCATCGTATAAAATGGTATGGGACATTTTATACGATGGGAGCCTTGTAAAAGATCCCTTGGCCTATGTGTACTCGCATAAGTGAAGGTTACTTTTCTTACTTATTTTTATGTATATTGTGCTGTTAGTTTCCTGTCACCTGCTTCCACTTTTGTTACCCCTTGATTGTCCTCTGCTTCGTCCTCCAGCCTGGTGCCTAGGAGTTGCGGGGCGAGGTGCGGAGCAAACGACTTAGTCTTTTTGACTAATGGTCGGTGACCATACTATTTTTAGGAGCTTGGGGAGATGGACCAGCACGTCGAGGAGGCAAGACTTGAGGAGCAGATACCGGTACCTCCTACTACTACTACTGGAGCACGTACTCAGGTATGATGAGTGAGATTATAGATTTCCGCTGCTCTAGATTGAGAGAGAGTGATTTGATATTGATGTACTGGGCATAAGCCCTTTTTACTCTCTTATTATTGTACTCATTGTGGACTATATATTTTGTACTTCTCATTTGATATATATGTGATTAGTACTGTGGTTGTGGACTACTGTGTTTACTCTGTTTTATACTTCATATTCTCATATTGGCCAACAGGTTATGATCGTACTAGCCGGCAGAATCGGCGTCTTGCGATGTCGACTAACCCGTGTGTTAGTGCCACCGTAAGGCGGCGGTTCTGGGCATAAGATCCGGGTTAGCCTCGGGAAGGGGGAAACGGATCTTACACTCGGGTGGTGGTCTTTCATCTTCATCCTCTTCATCCGCTTGGGCTTTTTCTTTCCTATACCCAGATTCTTGCTTCTTAAAAAAATTCTTGAAGGAACTTCTTCTTTCAGGGTTTCTCATGAACTTCCTGAATTTCTTTACAAACAAACTTTCTTCATCTCCATTGTCACTCTCATCGGACTCATTACCCACTTCCTTCTTGGACTTCAATGCCAAAGCCTTCTTACTTGGCTCCGGTATATACTCCTATTGTTGAATCCTCAATTCTACTTCATGGGTTTTCAGATTGCCTATCAGATTCTCAATTTGGAGAGACTTTAGATCTTGTGACTCTGTGATTGCAGTCACCTTTGGATTGAACTTTGGGGGCAGTGATCTAAGTATTTTTCTCACCAAATCTCCATTTGAGAAACTCTTTCCTAGAATCTTTGAGTCATTCACTATCTTGCTGAACCTTGTGTACATGGAGTCTACATCCTCATCAACCTCCATTTTGAACTTCTCAAACTCTGATTCTAACTGGAAAAGCTTTGAGTCTTTTACCTGCGATGTACCTTCATGAGTAACTTCAAGGAGATTCCATATATCATATGCAGTTTTGCACGCACATACACGATTAAATTCGGTCCTATCTAATGCATAGAATAAGGCATTCATTGCTTTTGCATTATTTTTACAGCGAAGCTTATCAGCTTCATCCCATTTATCCTTGGGTTTTTCCATTATGACACTTCCTACAATAGTTGTGGGGGCAGTGTAGCATGTTTCTACCATGCCCTAAACATCGATATCTAGCACTATTAGAAAGCATCGCATTCGAGCTTTCCAATAGTTGTAGTCAGTGCCCGTGAATAAGCTAGGTCTACTTATACCTTGCCCCTCAAAAAAATGCGTGAGTGTTTAGTGTCATTACTCTCGGTGGTAAAGCTGATTTCAGAGTAACCTCCTATGATACCAATTGTTGGATCGTGAGGCGCCCTTAGAGGGGGGTGAATAATGGTTAATTAATTTTTCTTAATCAAATAGGTTTTACTTAATGACAAACAAAAGATCACAAGACTAATTTTTCATAAACCAACATAAGCACTTGAATTCTTATAGAAACAGAAACAAAGCCAAATATGAATACAATAAATCTCTATAGAGATAGAGATAAGGCTTATGAAAAAATACAATTTACTTTTATTTTTGTTGGTCCTACCAAGAACAGACAGGCTAAACCGTATCTCTCCCTAGATCTTGCTACTAGCCTCTCCTAGATCTAACCCCAATCTAGACGTTGCACACAAGGCAGTGATTTCTCCCTAAGCCACACTAGGACTTGGACGCCATGCACAAGGCGGCAATTTCCTCCTAAGCCACGCAAGGACCTAGACGCCACACACAAGGCGTTGATTTTCTCCTAAGGATTACAATGAAAATAATGATAAATATAATCTTTAGAATTGAAAACTCCCTCTTAACAGTGCGCTGAAGATGCTGACGAATCCATGCGAGGAATGCTTCAAGGGTCGCGTAGGTGTCATCAATCTTTCGCGCCTTAACCTTCTTGAGAGTATGGTGGTAATTCTTGATGCTGGAGCTCTCTGGATGAAATGAACTGTAAAGTGTACTCCAGGTAATTCCAATTCGTAATGTCAACTGAAATTTTTATCAATTTTATACTTTGACGATATCGCCGGAGACAATGACTGTCGCCGATTGGCGACATCACATATGCTGACACGTCTCCCACGAAATCGCCATTTTCGCACTTCAGATCAAACTCCTCCAAAACGTGCACTGTCGCCTAGCGACATCGATGTCATGGGGCGACAATGATAAAAACCGTCATTCCTCTTGTCGTGGGCCAGCTGTCACTTTTGCTGTCGCTAGATGGCGATACTCAATGTCACCGGCGACAATGCCTTAGCTCCTTTTTTTCTGTTCCGAATCAAAGCTCCAATGTCACTTTGGTTAGCCCTGTTTTATCTGCACACCAAACACCCAGTAATCAAATACAGACGAGATTTGTTATTAGCAAACCAAGAAGCGTGGAACGCATGCTCCAACAGAGTCTAGTATGGCTCGGTTGAACTGGATTGAGTTACAAAATGACTTAACCGATCGTGTTCGGGAAGCGACTAATTTGGATGTAGAGTTCAAGCCATTCATTGTGGATGATCAAAATGGCGAAGGTAGCGCCTGAGAGATGATTGATGGGATCCTAAAGAAGGACGGAAGGATAGGTGTACCGCAGTTTGGCAAGCTCCATGAGGAGTTGATGTTTGAGGCTCATTTTATGAAGTACTCCATTCACCTGGGCAGTACAAAAATGTACTTGGATACGAAGAAATCCTTTTGGTGGCCTAGTTTGAAGCAGGACGTAGCTTTGTACATGAGTCGGTGCCAAACTTGTGCCTTAGTGAAGGCCAAGTGTCAGAAGTTGGGCGAGTTCCTGAAGCCTCTTCCTATTCCAGAGTGGAAATTTGATGACATCTCCATAGAATTTGTGCATGTCTTACCTTGATCGCAGTAGGGTAACGACGTGATTTGTGTGATCGTGGATCGTTTAACCAAAATGGCTCATTTCATCCCAAATCAGAAAGAGGACAGCGTGGAGAAGCTGGTAGAGTTGTATGTTCGCAACATTGTGTGACTATATGGGATTCCTAAGCGTATAGTTAGTGATCACGACGGACGATTCACGTCCAAAGACTGGAGGTTGGTTCAAAAGAGTCTGGGAACGAAGCTAAAGTTCAGTACGGTGTTCCATCCTCAAACTGATGGACAAACCGAAAGAATGAATCGTACAATGGAGGACATGCTGAGAATGTGTACCGTCAATTTTAGGAAAAAGTGGGAAGACCACCTCTTCATGGTGGAGTTTGCCTATGACAATAGTTACCAGTCAAGTATAAAGATGGCGCCATACGTAGCATCGTATGGAAGGCGGTATCGAACGCTAGTGTCTTGGATAGAGGTCGGAGACACCAAACTTTTGGAAAAAGAAGTGGTGGCTGATGCATGCAAGTTGGTGCGAACCATTCAGGAGCGCATGAAGGTTGCTCAAGACCAGCAAGCAAATTATTTTAATGCTCTCCATAGGAATATGGAGTTTACAGTAGGCGATTGGGTCTATCTCAAGATCAAGCTATTCAAAGGCATTTCGCGGATTCGCTAACTCAAGAAGTTGAGTCTGAGGTTTTTGGGACCGTTCGAGGTTATAGAACGTATTGGAGAAGCAGCTTACCGGTTAGCGTTGTCCACAGAGCTGAGTGGATTACATGATGTTTTCCATGTCTCCGTCTTGAGGAAATCCTTGGTGGAGGCTAGTGTGGTAATCGAACCGGCAATGGTGTCGATAGAAGAGGACTTGAGGATGAAAGTCCGTCTGGTGGGCATAGAGGATTTAGAAGTTCAGCAGTTGCTGAACAAAGAGGTGAAGCTTGTAAAGGTGCATTGGGATAACTGCGGGATGGACGAGTTCTCTTGAGAGCGAGAGCAAACCATGCGCGAGGATTATCCCGAGTTTGTATAATGTTGATTGGAATAGTGTTCGATAAGTTGCAACTGTGTTTTGAGACGTTACAATGTTTTTCTTACTGTTTGCCTAAATGAAAATGGTTTGTGTAAAGTTATCGAAATAATGTGTTAATTTGTTGCAACAATTTTCTTGATATCTTCCTGTATAGAGTTTAATTTCGGGGACGAAATTCTTGTAAGGAGGGAGGAGTTGTAACACCTCGGTTTTTCCAGAGCTAGCTGTCGGGCTGAGATGGTGTAAGAAGTTTGCTCACGACATTTCATCGAGCTCGGGCCATTTCGTCGAGCTCACGACATTTCGTAAAGCTCAGGCCATTTCGTCCAGCTCACGACATTTTGTCGAGCTCAGGCCATTTCGTCGAGCTCATGACATTTTGTCGAGCTTGGGCCATTTTATCGAGCTCACGGCTTTTCGTCAAGCTCGGGTCTTTTCCGTCGAGCTTGGCCGGTTATCGAGCTCTTGGCTGTTCATCGAGCTATCGACTGTTCGTCGAGCATAGGCCGATCAAGGAAGCCTGAACCGTTCGACTAATTGCTGAAATGCAGTTCGTAGATTGAAATCTTAACGATTTATTTTTACTTCAAGATTGATCATGGACCCCAGGATCTTCTGCCTGATGGGTTTTAGTAGGGCTGAGTGGTTCTCTCCCTCACTTGTGCTCATTTTGGAGTTGACTTAGGGTTTGAGAGAGAGAGAGTTCGGAGGAATAAGAAAGCTTTATTCGGCCTTTGTCGAAGCTTCAGAGCTCTGATAGTCGTTTTGAGGCCAGATCCGTGGAGAGGACGTAGAGGCACATCTCTTCATCCATGAAGATCGGGTTTCCATGATAAGGAAGAGGGGTCATAAGGTAACGACATTTCTCCTTTCAGTTATAGGATGCGTGCATGGCATCTTTTCCTTTTCTTGATTTTATTTCAAGCATTTAGGCACCAGATCTCTCAAATGAGAGGGGTTTGGGTTGTCACGGTTCAAGAGGAATCACCGGGTCGATTGTGTCCATCCCTGGCATGTTATATCATTAGAGATCTGCTCTGCTAGTGGATTAGGCATTATGGATGAAGTCGTAGTCACTACCATTTATCCAACTCGGTGATGTTGCATGAAGAACTTAAGGATTTTGGTAGAAATCGGGTGCGGCAAGATGTTGTTTGTGATGTACTAAGGCGTGGTCTTTTCTTCGTGGTCGGCTGGCTATCCCGTGACGTGCAAGTAATATGGGGAAAGTGTCCCGGTGAGACTAGTCCCCTTCTATAAAACTGACGAGAATGCCAAGCTTAGGACAAGCTTGGGCGATGAAGCCCACAAGTGGGTGGGGTCCAGCAAGGGTTATTAAAATCAGTTTGCGTGTGAGATGGAATCCTGATGTGAGAAGTCAGATCTTGCATGCAAGCCCAGGTTTGAGACCTACGAGCGGGTGGGGCCTTGGCAAGAGTTCCGTGTGGCGGCTTGTATGTCGTTAAAGGAAATTGAAGTACCCCTTTTTGAGTGCGGCTTGAACGCCAATGGGGAAATTGGAAGTACCCAGATGATGTGCTATGATGATGTGTTCGAATCATGTGCTATAGGGTGTCTTGGGTGAAACCCAGGATTGCATACATGATGTATTGTAGGCCCTTTATATTACATGTTTACATAGAAAACGTGTATGTTGTATGAGACATCAAAACCTATTTATAGCTTTACATGTTTATGAATATTGCATACGAAGTGCTGACGTACTGGGTGGTGGTGTACCCCGGGGTCCGCAAGGGACGGCCGAGAGGAGATGTGTTGGTTACATAGTTGAGGTCAGTCTTTGCTGACCCACGTTACCTCAAATTCCAACATGGCAAGTATCGCAAGCAGGAGCAAGCTCGCCGGCCAAAAAGTCCTAAGCCTCGTGAAGTGAACTTTATTTGCTTATGTTTTGATGCTATGTTATGATCCATGAGATATAAACATATTTCCGGCTTGCATACCGAGGTAGCTTAGGAGTGTTTATGCACGTTGATGTTTGATATGATTGTCGTTCAGTCTTGGACTTGTATTGTGTAAGGCCTTAAGGCCGTTTTGATATTCTTAGTCTGGTGGATAACTTTTAGTTTTGGTTGTATATTCCTCTATTTTATTCTGAGTTTTGAGTTGGGTAGTTTTATATCATCTTTTAATGCTTAAGATATCACGTCTGTATGTTGTGGTGCCCCGGACGGACCCATATTATACGGTCGTTACAAGGGAGGTGTTACACTACACTCAGAGACTATAACTCTCCTATAGCTCAGGCAAATTTGCCCTACCTCAGGCCAAAGAACCTACAGCTCAGATCCAAAAGGATCCTACAGAAAATAGGGATTTAATTAATTTGACATAGAGAAATTTCTCTGTGTCAACAACTAGGGCTGAGTTATCTCAGCTCTATCTTTCTTCACAATAGCAGGAAGAAATTATGCCTCTGCTGGAAGAATCTCAGAATGTAAATTCTGAACTTACTGAAGAAGACGGAAGAATGGCTAGGTCATGAAATCTTCAATCAGCTAACTGAACCCACAGAAGACTGAAGGCTCTCCTTTCTTTCTTTATCAGAAGTCTTTCTGATCTTGTTGTAGCAGAAGAAAAGTGCTACAGCTAACTGAACTTTTTGTTCTGCTGGAAGGCTTCAAGCTTTTTCTCGACGGCAATGACGAGGAAGAAGAAGTCCAGCCGCTCTTTTTTCTTGTTGAGTTAAAACCCTAAAAGTTCATTTCTTCTTCTCAAGCTATCCCTTTTATCTTCCGCCGATTAACGGCTCCAAGAAATAGTGGGGACTACCTGTAGTTGACTTCTATAACTTGCTTCGATGGAAGAAGATTTATAGTAGCTCCCTAGCACTAGTTGTCGTATTCTATAGCTTTCTATAGCTTTCTCGCGAGTAATTTGAACCATGTTGACTTTGTTGACTTTTGCTGATGTCAGCATCTGTGTACTTAGCCAAAAACAAACATCTTAGTATAAGTGTTGAGTGAGTAAGCTTCACTCAATGCCAAAACACTTAGACAAATTTTCTGTCACTAGGAGTGGAGTGAGCAACCTTCACTCAATGCCAAAACACTTAGAAAATATTACAGTCATTAGGCGTTGAGTGAGCAACCTTCACTCAATGCCAAAATACTTAGAAAAATATTTTCGCCTCTTGGCATTGAGTGAGTAAGCTTCACTCAATGCCATACCACTTAGAAATGATTCTAGTCACCTAGCATTGAGTGAGCAACCTTCACTCAACGCATTTGGACTTAGCCGATTTTCCTGCTTGGGAAGCATTGAGAGCGATGAGTGTGTCTTCATCACTCAATGTTTTTTTCCCTTAGCCAAATTTTTTATTACTAGGCATTGAGAGCATTGAGTGTGTCCTCAGCACTCAACGCTTTTTGCCTTAGCAAAACTTTCTATTACTGGGCGTTGAGTGAGCCTTCATCACTCAACGCATTTGAACTTAGCCAAATTTCTATGAAATCACAGTCTCTTCTGACTAAGGTTCAGTCAATGCTTTTTATCACATGGCGTTGAGTGAGTAAGCTTCACTCAACGCCTGTGGACTTAGTCAAATATTTACACAGATTTTCTATGGCTTTGAATGACTGAGCTATACTCAACAATTTATGTTGTAAGGCATTGAGTGAGTAGATTCACTCAATGCCTGTGGACTTAGCCACATTTTAGCCTTATTCTTATTAAGCTTTGACTGTTTTAGCCTATCTCACAGCTTTTTGCTGTATTGCATTGAGTGAATAGACTTCATTCAACGCATGTGGATTTAGCCACATTTCTATCTGATTCTTGTTAGGCTTTGACTGTCCAAGCTATATTCATTGATTTTACTCACCTGGCGTTGACTAAGTAGACTACACTCAATGCCTGTGGACTTAGGCAATTTCCATCCTATCCAGCATCTTCACTTTGTGATAACCTGTCACATCACTTGGAATACCTATCCTGTCAATGTTGCAAGGACTAACTTGCATGCATAAACTTAGGCACACATCAAATACAACTTTATGTATATCATTGACATGATTGACTTCTTCAAATCTAGGATATTGTAAGCAATGGACCCAACATTCAGCTAACTCCAAAAAGTGGGAACTAAAGTTCTGTGATCACAGAGTCATGTGTGTGTGTGTTGTACTTGTATGAATCATAGCCCGCATAACTCATTATAGCATACTTAGATACTTAGGGTATACACACTGTGGATCCTTTTCATATAAATTAGTATGAACTCTTTTATATGATAAGTTATACTTATGAAACCTTTATTTATAAGTTTGTATGGGCATTCATATAAGTTAAGGTACTCCTGTGATGTTAGTGTAGTAGTAGATTGTTTACTTTCTGCTCAGTTTCTTTACTTTACTTACAACACTTTCTTTCAGTTCTACTTTACCTATTGCACTTCTTTTCATTACTACTTTATTACTTACTTTACTTGTGCAATAAGAACTGTTGGTATAATGATATAATTGTTAAAAACATGACCATTATAGAGTAGTCTCACCGTCATCTGCTTCCATTTTGTACTGCTTTGTTGTCCTCCGCTTCCGTCCTCCCGCTCGGTGTCTAGGAGTCGTGGGGGTGAGGAGAGAACAAAAAGGCTCAGTCTTTATGACTAACGGTCGGTTGTGACCGTATCATTTTAGGAGCTCGAGGAGCTGGAGCACCAGTACGACCAGCAGGACGAGGTGGCAGGACCTGAGGAGCAGATACCATGTAATACTACCGCAACTCAGCGTCAAGTGATGACAAGTGTTTCAGTTACCGCTCCTACATAGTGTTGTTATGAGAGAGAGATTTACTTATATTTTGGCATATACCGAGCATAAGCCCTAACTCTCTTTTTCTATACTCATTATGGACTGATGCGCATTTCATCTCTATATATTATGATGTTATTGTTGTGACTGTGGACTTGTTAGTTTTCATTTACTACTAGTTATACTTCTTTTCTCGATTGGCCGACAGTTTGAATGATCGTATTAGCCGACAGGATCGGCGTAGTGCGGTGTCGACTAGCCAGTGTGTTAGTGTCACCATAATGCGGCGGTTCTAGGCATAAGACTGGGTAACCTCCTTGGTAAGGGGGAGGGGGGTCTTACAGCTACATTGGGCAAGAGGGCACAAAATATTATTGTTAGTTCATAAATGATTCAACCTTTCAGAACTTGGTCCACTGCCAGACCTCTAAAGAGATGTGGGACACTCTTGTGGTCTACATGGACGGTACTAAAGAGGTAAGAGATGATAGAAAGTCCATGTTCAACTAGGAGTATGGGGCTTTCAGGCAATCCCTGAAAGAGAACATAGTTGCTTGCTATGAAAGATTTTTCAGGATCATAAATGAACTAAGGACCTATGGGAGGGTATTTAGTCATTATTAGATAAATGACAAGTTCTTAAGAACTCTCACTAGAGACTTGGATACTAAGATATGTGTCATAAGAGAGGTGTCCATGCTTGCTGATACTCCTCCCCAAACATTATTTGGAAAGCTGCTCTCTTATGAGATGCAGCTGGCTGCCAGGAAAGAGGAGGAGTCCACAAGCAGATCCCAAGTCAAGGAAAAGACTTTGTCCTTTAGAGCAGACAGCACAAGGAAGAGTAAGGAGAGGATTCCCTCTCCTCCAAGAAGGGCAGCTGAGTCAGACAGTTATGAATTAGATACATCAGACTGCAGCATGTTAGATGAGGACTGTGCTGCCTTCTCCAGGCACTTTTAGAAGCTGATGAAGATGAAACTGTGGAAGAGCAGATCTTCCACCTCTTCTTATCACAGGAAGAATCACTCCAAGGCTAATAGGTATGATTCTAAATCTAGTAAATATAATTCCTCTAAAGTTGTCTATTATTGTTGCAGCAAACTAGGGCATGTGATAGCTTACTGCCCAGTGAAGAGGAAGGAGGCTGGTGAGAAGAAATAGCACCAGCATATGGGCAATAAGGAGAATTCCTTCATTATTAAGAAAGAGAAGAACTATATAGATTAATCTTCATTTGAGTCTGAAGAAGAAGAAGTCTATATTGGGCTGGTTATTGCTACTTTTGAACAAGAAGCTAAAGCAGTAGATAAAGACTATCCTGCTGCCAAGATAGGCATCAGGGCCCCTCTATCACACTCAGACATTGACTTAAAGGAGGATGAGGATGAAGATGATTCCTACAGCTGCTATGGGCTAATGGAAATGACTAATAAGGAATTCAGCCAGGATCAGCCTAGTCAAAGCAAGATAAATTCTCTATCTAGCACTTCTCCTGAGTCTGGGTATGAGACTAGTCCCTGTACAGAAGCTTCTTTATCCAGTGGTGAAAATGATTCTGAATCAGAAGGATATATCAATCAATTGATTGACAGGTATGGAGAACTTCTGGTTGCCTTCAAGAAGTGCAAAAAGTTGTCTAAAAAGCAAGATATAGAGATTGCCTCTCTGCATCTAGTTGCTTCCCAGCTGATTGAGACAACATCTTTGCTTGATCAGAAGGACAGGGAAATTAGCCAACGTAGGGTCATGAATTTCATCCATGTAGGCTCCATTAAGTTCAAGAATAGTCTCATCAGGGATCTCTAAGAGAGTCTAGGGAGGTAGAAAAGAATAGTGGCTAGCTATTCTAAGCCAAGTACTGTGTTGCCCATGATTGACTCCTTCTCCTCTCAGAAGGGTAAGAAGGGGTTGAGATTCAGGGGAAGCACAAGAGTTGCACCTTCCAAAGGGAAGGGTATAACTCCAGCTCCAGCTCAACCTCTTGCTTCCAAGCCTCCCATTCCTTTTAGGAAAGTTCAGGTTCCTCCAAACAGGTATGACCAAGAAAGCATCTATGGTCACTAGATGAATGGCAGATCCACTGGTGTGAACAAAAATGTCCAAAGTTATCGTGGAAGGAATAGCAAGGTGAGTGCCTTTAAGGCTGCCCATGAAGAAATTCAAATGGCCCATCCTAGACCATTTGTCTTTGGTGCTCCAGCCCCCACTCTAAAGAATGTGGTTGCAGCCAAGTTTCAGAACCATACAGCTAAGACTCAGACTAAGGGTCAGTCTATCAGCAAGACTGATTTGGAAATTTCTGATGTTATCAAGAGCATGTTTTTTACAAAGAAGTTTGATGCTGATGGCACTCAGAATAGGCCAAAAAGCTAGCTGGAAGACTTACCTTCAGTCAGATCCTTGCTGCAAGGAATCTGAAGAAGGTTATTGCTCCTCTTCCTACTGTTCAGTCAGCAGTTAACCACACTACAGGTCCTACACAAAAAAAGATACAACATTCATGAATGTTGGTGTTGTGGCAAAGTGGGCCACTTTGTTATAGACTGCTGGCACAATCCAAGTGTACCAAGAGCAGTTGTTAGTCCACCAGTCAGAAAAGTTGCTGGTAGACAAGTCCATTTTCAGACTAACATGCACTTAGGACCTAATAAATATTGGGGTCCTAAGGTAAAATGAATTGTGTGATACAGGTTAGTCTAAGTGCCCATACCCCTATATGGTACTTGGACAGTGGTTGTTTCAGGCACATGACTGGGATATGGAGCAACTTAAAGGAGTACACTCTAGTGAAAGATGGACCCAAGGTTATCTTTGGTTGTTCAGATAGAAGGGGTGACAAGAGGCTATCGTAAGATTACCAATGGCATAGTCACCATCACAAAAGTGTCTTATATTAAAGAGTTGCAACACAACCTCATAAGCATAAGCCAACTCTCTGATCTTGGCTATATTATTGTCTTCCACAAGGATGAGTGCCAGATTAAATGGTCAAGTGACCAAGAGGTCATCTTAACAGACACTAGGAGTGGAAATGTTTATTGTTTAAATTTCCTTTGTCTTGATACAAACTCTCATATTTGCCTAGTAACAAATGAGAAAGTCTCATATTATGTCCAATGGCACAAGAGGCAAGCCCATTTGAACTACAAGACTATTTGTAAGCTCTTTAGTCAAGAGCTAGTTAGGAATGATCCTAATGTGAAATGCACCAAGGAAAGCATTTGCTCTGCATGCCAAAAGGGCAAGCAGACCAAAGCCTCCTTCAAGGGCATTGGAACTAAAGACTATGTGAGGTGTTTATACCTCTTGCATATGGACTTGTTTGATCCTATACCAGTTCACAGTCTTGGTAGGAAAGTCTACATCCTTTTGATGTTTGATGATTATTTCAAGTTTACTTGGGTGTTCTTTCTTAAGAAAAAGAATGAAACCATTGATGTCTTCATGAAGTTTGTCAAGCAAATTCAAAATGAGTTTGACAGTACTGTGGTCAAAATCAGAAGTGACCATGGGATTGAATTCCAGTCTGATAGCATGACAAAGTTCTGTGAAGAGCAAAGGATTCTTCAAGAATTTTCTTATCCAAAAACACCCCAACAAAATGGGATTGTTGAGAGGAAAAATATAACTTTCATAGATGCTGAAAGGACATTATTGAGTGACACATCTCTCCCAGAATATTTATGGGCCGAGTAAGTCAATACTACATGTCTTGTCCTTAACAGAGCCTCTATCACCAAGAGCCATAAGAAGACTCCATATGAGTTCTTGAAAGGTAGAAAACCAAACCTGTGTTATCTCAAAATGTTTGGTAGTAAGTGTTATGTGCTTCATAATGGAAAGTCCTATGTGACTAAGTTTGTTGCCAAGTCCTTTGATGGGATTTTTGTTGGGTACAACAATCATAGTAAAGCCTATAGGATCTATAACTTGAAAAGCCAAGTTGTAGAAGAGTCTGTGCATTTAGTCTTTGATGAGTCTACAATGATTAATTGTGAGCTGCCAAGCTCCTCTTCTAGTACTGCAGGTACAGAACATATGATGGACCAGCTGACTATCAAAGAAGCTGCTCCAAAATTCCAAGATAAAGCTGAGGGATTGGTCATTCTAGAAGATGTATTAGGCTCACTTGAAGTGGATGAAGATCAAAAAGAAGCTACTATTGAAGCAGAAGCTGAAATAAGATTGCCTCCTGCAGTCAGGCATCTAAGAGACCATCCAAAACACAAGATAATTGGTGATGCACACCAAGATGTGGTGACTAGGAGCAAGAGCATAAATACATCAATGTATGCAAGTTTCCTGTCACAGGTTGAGCCAAAGAAATTTGAAGAGGCCAACATAGATCAGTTCTGGATTATAGCTATGCAAGAAGAACCGAACCAGTTTAAGAGATGTAAGGTCTGCAAGCTGGTTCCCAGACCACAAGAACATAATGTCATTGGAGTCAAGTGGATTTACAGGAATAAACTTGAAGAAAATGGCACTATAATCAAGAACAATGCAAGGCTAGTAGCTAAGGGGTACAAACAATAAGAAGGTATTGATTTTGATCAAACCTTTGCCCCTGTAGCAAGATTGGAAACCGTCAAACTATTCCATATATATGATGCACACAAGGGATTCAAGGTCTACCAGATGGATGTGAAGTCAGCCTTCCTGAATGGTGACTAAAATGAAGAAGTCTATTCTGAGCAGCCTCCAGGTTTTGTTATTCCTAACTCACCCGATTCTATTTATAGACTTAGGAAAGCTCTATATGGGTTGAAAAGCTCCTAGAGCATGGTATGAGACATTATCTAGCTTCCTCGTTGAGAACAAATTCCTAAGGGGAAGATATATAAGACCTTATTCCTAAGGGAATCTAAGGGTAAGATCATCCTAGTCTAGATATACGTAGATGACGTTATCTTTAGATCTACTGATGACAACCTTTGTAGGAAGTTTGCCAAACTTATGCAAGGGAAGTTTGAGATGAGCAGTATGGGTGAACTTAAGTTCTTCTTGGGACTCCAAGTAAGACATACTGATGATAGCTTGTCCATATCCCAGTCTAAGTTTACCAGGGAGTTAATCAAAAAGTTTGGTATGAAGACTGCCTCCACCATGAAAACTCTCATGGGGTCAAGTATGCTTATAGGCAAGGATGAGGCAGGGAATGTAACGACCCCATCCATTACATGACGTATAGTAGAAGGTCCGGCCGGGGCCCCACACTATATGCCACAAACAGACGGTGAGGTCACAGGATAATACCAAACCATACACGAATCCTAACTCAGAGCATGCTAGCGGAAGCTTTAAGTTGTAAATTGAACTCTAACCAGGAATGTCCAATATATAAACCACAGTTATATATACAACCACGGAATGTACAACAAAGTTGCAGGTTTGGCCTTAAGGCCTTACAGTTCCTCTTTCCATACAACATGGATTACAAACATCGGCGCACAGGCCGGCCATACATGAGGAAAAGCAAAACAAACAAAACCCTTTTCGCAGCCTTCAAGGGCTAGCCGCAGCAGCAGCAACAACAGCAGTAGGGCTCCCGCCCTTCATTTTCCACTTGGCTCTCCAGCACCTGCATAGGGACAATCCACCCAAATGGTGGCAAACATGGCAACGATCAGCATTCAGCTGACCCAATTATAACAATCCTACCCCTTTCTCGGGGCATTAGCATTCTTTCTCTGCACAGCATGGTATCATCATATAGCAACTATGTGCGCGCAGGCACATTCAAGCCATCACAACCATCGGCCACACGGCCCGACAGTCCGTGCACTCAGGGCACATTCTTGGTGTACCGGAATACCAGGGTCAACACCACCGTCTACACGGTATTGAGCATTCTAGTCTTTTTGGCGCGCGGGCCTAAGACTCTCATTAGGCGCTCCAACAAAACCCATAACCAGGCTTCCAAGTCAGACGGACCTAACGCAGGTACGGATCAGCCACCTCCCGTTGCTCAAGTCGCCGTGCCACCTCGAATACGGAAGTATCCATGGTAATTTATAGGCGCGGGTCGGTTTCACCTTTCCTGTTCGATAATCTGCCTTTTCATCGAGTTACAGCCCAACGGCTCAACTGCACACAAAGTGGCAACGCACAGCCACAAGAGTTGCATCCAACCCTCTTCATTTCCTGGACTTCATCCAGTACTTCCTGCTGCACCAAGCCAACAGGTAGGTACAAGGCAAACAAGCCATAATCACGGAGCCTTCTCCGATATGCAAACAAGCATCACCAATCCAGACCATGTCCAGATGGGCTTCACACAGCATGCCTAGATCCGTACTCCAATTCCGGACTCTAACAAGGGGGACTTCACATATCTACCCCAAGGGACACCACAACCCACCGCACACTCGCGGGGAAGGGTTTTCCCTATGCAATGCAGAAAAGAAGGACTTCACATGTCCAAGAAGGGAGATCGTTACCCTTGACGATCTCTTGGGAGCCATCGAAATCTAGCCAGTGAGAACAAACCGTAGCAGCTTTGCCTTCACAACGCTGGCCTCGGATCGCGAATCGGACCACGGGAGCTCCACCGGTGGCTTGATCTCCTACTCCTTCTTCTTCCTCCTCTCTCTTTCTCTCTTCCTTAACCAAGTGAAGAATGACTCAAGCTTCTGCTGCCTTAAACCAGCCAGGAATCACCTGAGCCTTTGGATCCAAAGAGAGAAAATGAACGGCCACAATTTACCCAAAATCACATTTTGTTGGCTGACACGGCCTGTGACACGCCCGTGTCACAGGCCGTGTACCCTTAAGCGGCACACGCGGTATTCGTACCGACTGACCCTTACCAGAACACGGGCATCGACACGCCCGTGTCGAACCTGACACGCCCGTGTTAGTCATGAGACACGCCCGTGTCACCCCTGCCTCACCGAGCCTAAAAACCAACAAGCAGTACACGGATAGGCACACGGCATCGGACACACCCGTGTCCAAACTGACACGGCCGTGTTCAAGGCTTGGTTCCGGGCCGTGTAATCTTCTGACTCAATCCGGCATTTTTTTGAGTGACACGCCCTGGGACACGCCCGTGTCCCAGGCCGTGTACCCCGACACGCCCTGGGACACGCCCGTGTCCCAGGCCGTATCAAACAGCCTGCACCTCAAATTGCCCTTTTGAGATTTTTGGGGTGTTACAATCCTCCCCCCCTAACAAAATTTCGTCCCGAAATTTGACACGGTAAGGAAACAAGCAAAAACAATGCTATAACTTGATAACTCTGTTATAACAAAAGGTACACGGTTTACAGCTTATACAAATAACTCGGGAAATTCAGCTCGCATGGTCTGCTCTCGCTCCCATGTTAGCTCTTCACGGCCATAATTGTCCCACCGGACTTTGACCATCCCGATCACTTTGTTCCATAACTGTTTCTCGGCTCGATCCTCGATCTGAATGGGTCGAACCCTCGTCGTTAGCCCATACTCGACCGGTACCCGATCATTCTCCACTACCTGAGCTGGATCCTTAACAGCCTTACGAAGTACTGAGATGTGAAATACATCATGTAATCCACCCAAGTCTGCTGAAAGTGCTAGTCGATAAGCAGCTTCCCCAACTCGCTCCACCACCTCAAATGGACCAAGATACCTCGGACTTAGCTTTTTCAAACGCCGAATCCTGGATACGCCTCTGAAGGGTTTGATCTTCAAATATACCCAATCACCCACCGCGAACTCCACGTTCCGGTGTTTGGCATTGTAGTACTTTGCTTGACGATCTTGGGCTATCAATAGCCTCTCCCGAATAGAGCGTATAAGCGAGGTAGCTTCTTCGACTTCCTTTTTCCCACTCAGCTTAGATTCGCCTGCTTCTGCCCAAGCTAACGGTGTACGGCATTTACGACCATACAAAGCCTCAAATGGTGCCAAACCGATGCTCTCTTGGTAGCTATTATTATAGGCAAATTCTACAAGAAAAATATAATCTTCCCATCTCTTACCAAAGTCTAGGGCGCACATGCGGAGCATGTCCTCCATCGTCCTGTTGGTTCGTTCAGTCTGGCCATCCGTTTGGGGATGAAAGGCCGTACTAAACGCTAATTTTGTACCCAACATTTGATGAACTAGCCGCCAATCATTTGATGTGAATCGCCCATCACGGTCACTAACGATGCTCCGAGGAACACCGTGCAGTCGAACAATCTGCTCCACATAGAGCTTGGCCAAGGTTTCCACTGAATCGTCTCTTCTGTTTGGAAGGAAGTGCGCCACTTTTGTCAACCGGTCCACAATCACCCAGATTGAATCATGACCGCGTTGCGATCTCGGCAACCCGTGCACGAAATCCATCGAAATGTCATCGAACTTCCACTCCGGAATGGGTAACGACTTCAGGAAACCGCCAGGCTTCTGGCATTCTGCTTTCACCAACGCACAAGTATGGCATTCCACCACATAACGTGCTACATCTTTCTTTAATCCGGGCCACCAGAACAGCTTTTTCAGATCCCTGTACATCTTTGTGCTCCCTGGGTGAACTGAGTACTTTGCAAAGTGAGCTTCGTACATCAACTCTTCCCTCAATTTACCCACACTCGGGACGCACACGCGACCATTTCTTCGTAACAAACCGTTATCCCAAGAAAATTGGTCATCCGGCCCATCTTTAGCATAGCGCTGGAGACTTTCATCAAGCTCCGTTGCTCGCCGAACTCTATCTGTAAGGTCATATTGAACCTCCGTCTAGTTCAAGCATGCATCAGTCGACGAACCCTTGTCAACACAAGATATCTCCAATGCTTCCAATTCCTGGATTAAACGCTGATCATGCCTCTGCAACCAGCTTTCCCGTACCTGAGTCTTCCGACTCAAAGCATCAGCGACCACATTTCCCTTCCCGGGCGTATAGTGAATCTCGAAGGTGTAGTCCCCAAGGAACTCCATCCATCTTCGTTGTCGCACATTCAGATCCTTCTGATCCAACAGGTACTTTAGGCTTTTGTGATATGTATAGATGTCCACTTTAACGCCATAAAGATAGTGCCGCCACAACTTGAGCGCAAAGATTACCGCCGCCAACTCCAAATCATGGACGGGGTAATTCCGCTCATGCACTTTCAACTGGCGCGAGCCATAAGCAATCACTTTACCAAACTGCAGAAGAACGCAGCCTAAGCCGCTCCCGAAAGCATCACTATAGATCTCATAGCCATCTGTACCACATGGCGATGTCAACACAGGCGCCGTGGTCAAACGACTCTTCAGGTCTTTAAAAGCTCGTGCGCACTCCGGCGTCCAAATGGACTTTTGATCTTTTCTCGTCAGCGTGGTCAGAGGTAAAGCAATCCGTGAGAAGTTTTCCACAAACCGTCTATAGTAGCCCGCAAGCCCAAGGAAGCTCCTGACTTCGGCCACCGAAGACATCACTGGCCAATCTCGAATGGCACTTATCTTCAACGGATCTACCGCGATACCTTCTCCACTTACCACATGGCCTAAAAAGGCTACTGAAGAGATCCAGAACTCACACTTTGAGAACTTGGCATAAAGCTTATTCCTCCGCAGGGTATGCAAGACCAACCGCAAATGGTTTGCATGATCCTCTTCCGACTGAGAGTATACTAAGATGTCATCGATAAACACAATCACAAACAAATCCAAGTACTCTCGGAACGTTCGATGCATTAGGTCCATAAATACCGAAGGCGCATTACATAGGCCAAACGGCATTACTGTGAACTCATAATGACCGTAGCGTGTTCCAAACGCCGTCTTGGGAATGTCACCTTCCCGAATCCTCAACTGATAATATCCCGATTTCAAATCTAGCTTGGAATAGACCGTTGATCCTGCCAGCTGATCAAAGAGGTCATCAATCCGTGAAATCGGATATTTGTTTTTCTCCGTCAGCTTATTCAATTCGCGGTAGTCAATACATAACCGCAAACTACCGTCTTTCTTTTTCATAAATAGAACAGGCGCGCTCCAAGGTGACATACTTGGGCGTATGTATCCCTGCTCCAACAACTCTTGCAATTGGACTTTCAATTCAGCCATCTCTTTTGGTGCGACGCGATATGGTGAGCGGGCCACAGGTTTCACACCTGGCACCAACTCAATAGAGAAGTCAATCTCCCGCTGGGGTGGTAACCCAGGAAGATCTTTAGGAAACACATCGGCAAACTCTAACACAACCAGAACTTCACCGACACTGGCCTTTGGCTCAACAGCCTGAATTAGCGTGAAGAATAACTCCGCGCCCTTCCGAACAGCATTGACGACTTGGAGCGCAGACAACAACGTCCCTCCAACTCCTCGCATACCAGCGAACTTCGTCACAAGTCCGGTATTCTGGCCCAGTGTGATCTCCTTGGAGTTGCAATCAATAAAGGCACGCTGCTCCGAGAGCCAGTCCATACCAAAGATCACATCAAACTCCGATAACGGTAGCACCGCTGCACTCAAACCGAAATCCCGACTTCCTATTTGAACATCCACATCGCAAGCCCTATCCGCAAGCATCACACAGCCATTCGGCAATAGCACCCTTATACTATCAACCGTCACATGACTCAGCACCCCAATTCGAGATACGAAGTCCTCAGACAGAAAAGAATGCAAAGCACCCGTATCAAACAGGGCTCTCGCCAAATTATTCCGAATCAGGACAAAGCCTGCAGCACACACACATCATGCACAAGCTATACATAACCACAAGCAATAGCACGTAAGCAAGTAAGCTATAATCACTCGTACTTGTGACGACGTCACTTTGCTTAATCGCCTCCTGCTGGCCAAGGTGATAGATTCGGGGCTGTGCCTGGGACGTAGAGGAATCAACCACCGCTTTGCCCTTCTCAGCATAAGACGCACCAGTCTTCTTTTCCCATTTGGGCTGAACAACCCGACAGTCACGAGCTATTTGCCCCACCCGGCCACAGTTATAGCATGTACGAGAATCCGGCCTTGATGTCGCCCCTGACACAACGGTCGTAGTCACTTGCCCAGACGGCTTGGACCTCTTGCCCCCTTTCTTCTGGTAGAACGATTTGCTAGGGCGAGGTGCTTGAACCTCTGGCTTTGACACAGCCAAACCCTTGTTCCCTTGCACCCGCCGCATGTCCTTCTCCAACGCACATGCAGTATTAACCAACGCCTGAAACCCTTGGTTCATTGATCTCGAAAGCAGGAACCTCAACTCATCCCGCAATCCTTCATAGAACCTATTCGTTTTCCTTTGGTCATCCGCGAAGATTGTTCCCGCATACCGCCCCAACCTGGTAAACTCATGCAAGTAGGTATCCACACTATCTTCTCCTTGCTTTAACCGTTGGAACTCATTCTCCATAGCAATGCGTTGCGCCGCTGGGACATGCTTCGCCAGAAATATTCGAGAGAACTCCTCAATCGATACTTGCGTTAATTGCCTGCCCGCCAAATGGTGTACCTCAACCTCGTCCCACGACAACCGCGCCTCTCCTTCGAGCATGAAGGTGGCCAAGGTGACCTTTAGAGTTTCCTCCGCCCTGATCGCTATCATTATCCGCTTGACACGCGATAACCAATCCTCTGCCTGCGTTGGGGATCCCAGTCCCGTAAATGTAGGCGGACTGAAGCTCATAAATTGCTTCAACTGTCGGTCAGCTGCTCGTGGATCTACAGCCTCAACTGGCTCGGGTCTTACAACACGAACTGGCTCGACTGCCGGCTGCGCTTGCCTGGTCGGCTGAATCATGGCAAATAGAGCCTCAGCAACTAAGCGAACAGTTTCCTCAGATGGAGGAGGTGTTGGCACCTCAGCTGGTGCCGCACTCTCATTAGAGCGCTGGGGCTCAGACTGCCCAGCACCACTACGCGTCACCTATAGGTGGACAAGACACACATTAGCGATCGTATACAAGCAAAACAACAGAGAAGGAACGCGTAGATTCCTCAAACAAGATTTTGTACATTCCTTAGTGGACATTCCAGAGTTCATTAGTGTTACAGCAGGGCGCACAAACACGCGCTCGCCACCCCACAAAAGAATTCGACCACGAATTTGAAAGAGGAAGACCGAACAAATCTGATACCAAAATGTAACGACCCCATCCGTTACATGACGTATAGTAGAAGGTCCGGCCGGGGCCCCACACTATATGCCACAAATAGACGGTGAGGTCACAGGATAATACCAAACCATACATGATGCGTGTAGAATACGGCAAGCGCACCGGTCGCACAAGTAATAAAGTTTGGGAATAAATCCCCGAGTGTCGGTCTCTTGAGGAACACAGTAAGGGATGAGTTAATGTCGAGGGGGACTTGAGATTGAAGTCCTCGGGGCGAAGGTAACGATGGGGGTTTTGATGGTTGCGGAAACAGAAAATAAAATCTACAAGCTACTCCTATGCAACGCTGCTATGCGATGCTTCGCCAGGCGGGATGGAAACTACACGGGCCGCTATGCACCGAATCGCTTGGCGGATGGACGAGTAGGCAAGCGTATGAGGTGGAGAGAACGGCGGAAATCCTACTATGCAGGCCGCTATGCACTGCTTCGCCAAGCGGGATGGAAACTACACGGGCCGCTATGCACCGAATCGCTTGGCGGATGGACGAGTAGGCTAGCGGGTGAGGTGGTTAGAATGGCGGAATGAGGGTCGTGAGTACCTCTTTGCAACGCACGCCACTAGCAATTGCTAGTGCGGCAAGGGTGGATGGATGGTGGAGTAATAAGGCGCACCTCAAGCAATAAATAACGAAAATACAAATCACATAGACAAGATTTAGCACAAGCGTTAATTACAATAAGCGTACTTCATCAATACAAGGAAAATAACTAAGCTAACAACAACAAGAGGAAGAGGTGTGCGAATCGACCGAATCCGAAGCCTTATTGAGGGTTCACGGTTGGAATCCCGGGTTGTCAATCCGAGTCCAAGCTCGGTCCTCAACTGCGTTCGGGGTAGAGGAGGCTATCACTCACTCCCAATGGACCCGTCTTCTTCGTTGAAATGACCCGTAGATTACGGCTCCAGCTCCTCCTAACTTGATGGAGAAAGCTAGGTCAAAACTCCGCTTGAAGCTCTAGGATGAAGGAGGAGGCCGAGAGGATGCTCCGGCGTTGATTTGGCGTTGAAAGCTTGCCCGGAGACCATCCCTAAGGTGGAGGATGAAGGGGGACGGAGGAAACCCTCGTCCGAGACGAAGAACGGCGGAAAAATCGCGGATCTGGCCAATCTCTCCAAAATAGGGCGGAACCTGCGTATTTATAGAAAGCAGAATAAACAGCGCGCACGATCACTGGCGCACGACCAGTGGTCGTGCGCGATATGGTCAGTGATCGTGCGATATAGAGGCAGAAAAGTGGAAAAAAGATGTCATGACTGTGCACGACCGGCAGCGCACGAGCAGTGGTCGTGCGCGGTATGGCTGGTGATCGTGCGATATGCCGGGACAGAACTTTCACAGGAGAGGTCATGACTGCGCACGACCGATGATCGTGCGCCAAAGAGGTCGATGGTCGTGCATGGGTAAAAACGCACGACCATTGACTCCTTTGCCAAAAATGGTGAAAGTCCGATGCCGGACGCCCACACGATCCCAGAACCTGCAGGAAAACTGGACGGGATGTCGACACGGCAGTCACAGACATAAATATAATGCACAGCAAAAGGGAAATACACACACGCACAGAAATAAGCTAAAAGAGTGCACAAGACGTGTAAAACCGTAGCGAACCAAAAGGAGTGCAAATGACGCTAAACGGCGTGCAAAGACAAGAAAATAAGCCTAGATGAGTCCGAAAATAGGTATATAAAGAGGACTCATCACACCCCCAGACTTAACCGTTTGCGCGTCCCGAGCAAACAAAACCTAAGCAGACAGGGAAAATGAACTAGCTAACAAAGAAATTGCAAAACGGAGTACCATGCGAAGTCGCATGCTCGCGTGCATAAAAATAAAGTAGAGGAAATTCTTAAGTATACAAAATATTTTATATTTTCCACAGTGCGTAGCAAAAATTTATTATTACTCAAAAGTGGAATCACGGTGAATCATCCGGTCCTACGCAGGAAGAAAGTAGACAGGCCACTAAGGTGAGCATTGCCGAAGACCGGGGCTCAAGATTACCCCCAAAGGAATCCACCAATGTCGGAAACCATAAGTTTGCTCGTTCGCACTCTCTCCACGGCACTAGTCAACTCAAGCGCATATCCGTAGGAATTCAGGTAATAATGGGGCTTGGGTTACGGTGAGGAAAACAAGGATAAACATGAAGGGTATGCACCTAACCCAAATGAGCTAACGTACAAAACTAGTACCCGCTGCCCACAAAATAAACATGAGTGCACCACACCCCCAGACTTAACTTTTACTAAATGGGTGTGTGCACCGCCTACTCCAAATCCAAATCATCTCAAATAAAGATTTTCAATCAAACTTTTTCTTTTCACTTTTCATTTTCACTTTTTCTCTTTTTCAAATATTTTTCTTTGTAAACTTTTTCTTTTCACAATATACAATTTCAGCAAATAAAACTTGGGCGCGCTTCCACATTTTCACGAATAAAAAATACCACATCACAACCCAACATGAAAATATAAAACACTAAGCTCGACTTGGGTGTGCGACTAGGATCAGCTATGAGGCTTTGGCGAATATAGTGGAGCTGAATCAAAAGGAAGGGTAGGCACAAAGGGGCTAGCAAGGGCGATGTTAGGAATGGGTACAAAGCTCAACCGGGCCAAAAGGTGGCCTACATCATGCTCACGCTAGACTAACCATGTACCAATGCTTCAAGAATAGCTTGGGGCAAGTTCTTAGCAACCGAGAAAGATAATCCTTCCTCCCGACTCAAGCAATACGAGTCTAGTGGCGGCTATACACATTCCTACGCTACCGTTTGATTCACACCGGATTCACCAACTTTTGAGTAGAATAAGAAATATGTACGCAAATAGAAAAATATAAAACTATAAGCATACAGAAAAATTAAATCTACACAAATTTCTATACAAAACGAGAGCAGTTGACGAGAAACACAGCAAGGCCAACATTTTACTCCGTCGCACAATCCTAAACTAGCACAGAAATTTTCCAAATCTAAAAAAGATACAAGTTTAACTCGTGGCACGCTAACAGCTAAGCGCGCGCTCATGTGGGTGCAGTGGTGTGCGATGTAATGAACTAATCAAAATAAAACAATAAATGCTTCTAGTATGCACATGAAATGTGCACGTGCAAAAGGTAACAAAATCTGCTCTCCCCCAGACTTAAACTAAACAACACATCAAATGATAGAGAAATTAAAATCAGAATGAGCTACGGGAAGAGGTTACCCAATGGTCAGCTAGTGAGCATACCAGAAGATGCGTGGAAAGTAGCAGCAGGCCCGCCGAACGAAGAATCACAACCCCGCCAATGCGTAGTTTCCATGAATACCTGCAGGGGTGAGCTCCGCAAAAACAAAAGAAAAATATACAAAAAGAAATACTAAACTAAGCTAGACATAAAAAGTAAAATGCAGAAATTTAAGATAACTACTGGGGTTATTGTCATCCCAGCACGACTTATTAAATTCTATACAACTCTAGCTAATGGGCCTATGAAAAGAAAAATGAACAGGTAACTGTTCCATTATCCGTTGCGGTAGCAAGTACCGATACGGAGAAAGAGCAGTTACCCCTCTACCTAGATAATAATACCTGAAAAGCTCAGGTAGAGGAAGCAGGAAATAAGATGAGGAGGCGACCTGGTCCTCGCTCATCTCATCAGAAAAAGAATCCTTTCCTAGCAAGGGGTCATCCCACACAGGTGTGTAGGAGTCAACGGCTTGAGCACAAGGCTCATCGTTATCCCAGCACACTAGTGGAGAATCAACCTGCACAGGCTCAGATATGGAAGGGGGATCAAGGAATAAAAGAGAAGAAGGACAAAAACAATCAGAAATCGGGGGAGTGATCCCGGTATCACTCCCAGCAGGATCCAAACAATGATCATCGTTAGTGTCATATGAGTCGTATTGGGGAGAATCCGAGAACTCGAAGTCCGCGGTGGAAAGGGGGACCGCCTCGTTAGATAGGGGGGTGCAAACCTCCGCATCTGAAAGGTGATACTCCTCGTCCCACTGGGGTGCGAAGAAGTGTTCCGAAGATCCACATTCTCCGTCGGAGATACTAGAATCCTCATCCCACTTCGGCGCAACCTCGGGCACCGAATCATCCACAAATACGGCATCATCAGCCGACTCACAAGAAAAAGGAGTAGAAAACTCCAGCAAATACTGCGTAGGGGCAAAGCTGCTCACAAAATCAGGCATAGAATGCGCAGGCCCCTTCGCAACATCATCCGCAGATGCCACCCCGTCGATGACCGGAACACTCTCATCATCCCATACAGGATCGTCCATGAGTTCCCGATCCACTCCTTGCGGGCTAACATCCGAGTGAGAATGATCACTCAAAGGAAGCTCGTAAAAAGGGGTTGAGGAACCCATGAAGGAACTATATGCGGCGAGAGATTCTTCCGTAATCTCAACAGGCAAAGATCGAGCAAGGTGCGCCATGTCAGTGTATGGGCCAGGCAACACCCTAGTAGGCCTATCCATAGTAGTCTCCCGCGAACAGGGGACTGCTGCGGATGCGTCCACAGAGGTAGAGGGCTTGCACAAGCGAGGGCAATCCTTCAACATATGGCCCACACCTTGACATAGAATACACCGAAAACAGTGCTCGGCATTAGAAACAGCCATGGCATCGATGCAACTCCGCAAAGCGTCAATAATACGGCACTCGGCAGCAGAATCCATCGCGAACAAAAATATTTACCGGAAATTACTACACACAAGAATAAAATAACTCGGATCTGCAATATTAAAAAAAAAAGAAAACAAGGAAGGGACAAGAAAAATAAAGCAAACAATTTCAAAAACTAAAATAAAGACAAAACGGGGTATGAACAAATGGACAAGGGCGACTATCTCGCATCTACCTCTTCAAAAACTCAAACGACTGTGTTCCCCGGCAACGGCGCCAAAAACTTGATGCGTGTAGAATACGGCAAGCGCACCGGTCGCACAAGTAATAAAGTTTGGGAATAAATCCCCGAGTGTCGGTCTCTTGAGGAACACAGTAAGGGATGAGTTAATGTCGAGGGGGACTTGAGATTGAAGTCCTCGGGGCGAAGGTAACGATGGGGGTTTTGATGGTTGCGAAAACAGAAAATAAAATCTACAAGCTACTCCTATGCAACGCTGCTATGCGATGTTTCGCCAGGCGGGATGGAAACTACACGGGCCGCTATGCACCGAATCGCTTGGCGGATGGACGAGTAGGCAAGCGTATGAGGTGGAGAGAACGGCGGAAATCCTACTATGCAGGCCGCTATGCACTGCTTCGCCAGGCGGGATGGAAACTACACGGGCCGCTATGCACCGAATCACTTGGCGGATGGACGAGTAGGCTAGCGGGTGAGGTGGTTAGAATGGCGGAATGAGGGTCATGAGCACCTCTTCGCAACGCACGCCACTAGCAATTGCTAGTGCGGCAAGGGTGGATGGATGGTGGAGTAATAAGGCGCACCTCAAGCAATAAATAACGAAAATACAAATCACATAGACATGATTTAGCACAAGCGTTAATTACAATAAGCGTACTTCATCAATACAAGGAAAATAACTAAGCTAACAACAACAAGAGGAAGAGGTGTGTGAATCGACCGAATCCGAAGCCTTATTGAGGGTTCACGGTTGGAATCCCGGGTTGTCAATCCGAGTCCAAGCTCGGTCCTCAACTGCGTCCGGGGTAGAGGAGGTTGTCACTCACTCCCAATGGACCCGTCTTCTTCGTTGAAATGACCCGTAGATTACGGCTCCAGCTCCTCCTAACTTGATGGAGAAAGCTAGGTCAAAACTCCGCTTGAAGCTCTAGGATGAAGGAGGAGGCCGAGAGGATGCTCCGGCGTTGATTTGGCGTTGAAAGCTTGCCTGGAGACCCTCCCTAAGGTGGAGGATGAAGGGGGACGGAGGAAACCCTCGTCCGAGACGAAGAATGGCGGAAAAATCACGGATCTGGCCAATCTCTCCAAAATAGGGCGGAACCTGCGTATTTATAGAAAGCAGAATAAACAGCGCGCATGATCACTGGCGCACGACCAGTGGTCGTGCGCGATATGGTCAGTGATCGTGCGATATGGAGGCAGAAAAGTGGAAAAAAGATGTCATGACTGCGCACGACCGGCAGCGCACGAGCAGTGGTCGTGCGCGGTATGGCTGGTGATCGTGCGATATGCCGGGACAGAACTTTCACAGGAGAGGTCATGACTGCGCACGACCGATGATCGTGCGCCAAAGAGGTCGATGGTCGTGCGTGGGTAAAAACGCACGACCATTGACTCCTTTGCCAAAAATGGTGAAAGTCCGATGCCGGACGCCCACACGATCCCAGAACCTGCAGGAAAACTGGACGGGATGTCGACACGGCAGTCACAGACATAAATATAATGCACAGCAAAAGGGAAATACACACACGCACAGAAATAAGCTAAAAGAGTGCACAAGACGTGTAAAACCGTAGCGAACCAAAAGGAGTGCAAATGACGCTAAACGGCGTGCAAAGACAAGAAAATAAGCCTAGATGAGTCCGAAAATAGGTATATAAAGAGGACTCATCAATACACGAATCCTAACTCAGAGCATGCTAACGGAAGCTTTAAGTTGTAAATTGAACTCTAAGCAGGAATGTCCAATATATAAACCACAGTTATATATACAACCACGGAATGTACAACAAAGTTGCAGGTTTGGCCTTAAGGCCTTACAGTTCCTCTTTCCATAAAACATGGATTACAAACATCGGCGCACAGGCCGGCCATACATGAGGAAAAGCAAAACAAACAAAACCCTTTTCGCAGCCTTCAAGGGCTAGCCGCAGCAGCAACAACAACAGCAGTAGGGCTCCCGCCCTTCATTTACCACTTGGCTCTCCAGCACCTGCATAGGGACAATCCACCCAAATGGTGGCAAACATGGCAACGGTCAGCATTCAGTTGACCCAATTATAACAATCCTACCCCTTTCTCGGGGCATTAGCATTCTTTCCCTGCACAGCATGGTATCATCATATAGCAACTATGTGCGCGCAGGCACATTCAAGCCATCACAACCATCGGCCACACGGCCCGACAGTCCGTGCACTCAGGGCACATTCTTGGTGTACCGGAATACCAGGGTCAACACCACCGTCTACACGGTATTGAGCATTCTAGTCTTTTTGGCGCGCGGGCCTAAGACTCTCATTAGGCGCTCCAACAAAACCCATAACCAGGCTTCCAAGTCGGACGGACCTAACACAGGTACGGATCAGCCACCCCCCGTTGCTCAAGTCGCTGTGCCACCTCGAATACGGAAGTATCCATGGCAATTTATAGGAGCGGGTCGGTTTCACCTTTCCTGTTCGGCAATCTGCCTTTTCATCGAGTTGCAGCCCAACGGCTCAACCGCACACAAAGTGGCAACGCACGGCCACAAGAGTTGCATCCAACCCTCTTCATTTCCTGGACTTCATCCAGTACTTCCTGCTGCACCAAGCCAACAGGTAGGCACAAGGCAAACAAGCCATAATCACGGAGCCTTCTCCGATATGCAAACAAGCATCACCAATCCAGACCATGTCCAGGTGGGCTTCACACAGCATGCCTAGATCCGTACTCCAATTCCGGACTCTAACAAGGGGGACTTCACATATCTACCCCAAGGGACACCACAACCCACCGCACACTCGCGGGGAAGGGTTTTCCCTATGCAATGCAGAAAAGAAGGACTTCACATGTCCAAGAAGGGAGATCGTTACCCTTGACGATCTCTTGGGAGCCATCGAAATCTAGCCGGTGAGAACGAACCGCAGTAGCTTTGCCTTCACAACACTTGCCTCGGATCGCGAATCGGACCACGGGAGCTCCACCGGTGGCTTGATCTCCTCCTCCTTCTTCTTCCTCCTCTCTCTTTCTCTCTTCCTTAACCAAGTGAAGAATGACTCAAGCTTCTGCTGCCTTAAACCAGCCAAGAATCACCTGAGCCTTTGGATCCAAAGAGAGAAAATGAACGGCCACGATTTACCCAAAATCACATTTTGTTGGCTGACACGGCCTGTGATACGCCCGTGTCACAGGCCGTGTACCCTTAAGCGGCACACGCGGTATTCGTCTTGACTGACCCTTACCAGAACACGGGCATCGACACGCCCGTGTCAGTCATGAGACACGCCCGTGTCACCCCTGCCTCACCGAGCCTGAAAACCAACAAGCAGTACACGAGTAGGCACACGACATCGGACACGCCCGTATCCAAACTGACACGGCCGTGTTCAAGGCTTGGTTCCGGGCCGTGTAATCTTCTGACTCAATCCGGCATTTTTTTGAGTGACACGCCCTGGGACACGCCCGTGTCCTAGGCCGTGTACCCCGACACGCCCTGGGACACGCCCGTGTCCCAGGCCGCGTCAAACAGCCTGCACCTCAAATTGCCCTTTTGAGATTTTTGGGGTGTTATAGGGAAATCTATTGATGAAACTTTGTATAGAGGGATAATTGGCTCCCTTCTATATCTTACTGCAAGTATGCCAGACATCATGTATGTCACATGTGTTTATGCTAGGTATCAGGATAGCCCTAAAGAATCTCACTACTCTACTGCAAAGAGGATTTTGAGATATCTTAAGGGCACACCAGATCTTGGACTATGGTAACCTAGAAATGGGGAGTTTGAACTAACAGGCTATTTAGATGCAGATTTTGCAGGCTGCAAAGAGGACAGGAAGTGCACATCTGGCACCTATCAGTTCTTAGGAGGAAGACTAGTGCCTTGGAGCCGCAAGAATCAAATAATTGTTGCAATATCAACTACAGAGTCAGAGTACATCTAAGTAAGTATCTGTTGTGATCAGTTGATGTGGATCCAGCATCAGCTCCAGGATTATAACCTCCAGATAAGTAGAAGTCCCTTATATTGTGATTCTACTAGTGCTATCTCAATTGCTAGGAATCCTGTCTCACACAGCAGGACTAAACATAATAAGATAGATATTATTTCATTAGGGAGCATGTGGAATATGAAGATATTAACCTTGAGTTTGTCCCTTCAGACAAGCAAGTGGCTGACATCTTCACTAAGCCACTAGATGAAGCAAAGTTCAACACCTTCAAGTTTGAGTTGGGTATGTTGAACCTAGTATAGCTTCAGTTGCTCCTCATGTTATTTCTTTGTAGTAGGTTATACTATTTCTTGTAGGTGAAAAATTCCTTTAGTGAGATGAAGATTTTTCAAGTGGTATACCTTCAGTGGTATCATGTCCAAGTGTTATCCAGACTGGTATAGACTAGAGAGTCTACCAAGAAGTATGATAGAGAATGCTTTAATTGAGGGGGAGCAAGTCCAGCACTTGTAGAAGTATATTCAAGTGGTATCCTGTATAGAAGGAGCAGCACACCTCCAGCACTCCTAAGTGGTTCTGCTGCTGCAAATGTTTCTTATCCATACTCAAAAAGGGGGAGCAGATAATCAGAGCCTCCCTAACTATTTACAAAAGTCAAAAAGGAGGAGAGAAGGATAAAAATGAGAAGTATGGATATAAGTGGTATCAGATCTATGAGAAGGAAATGATCAAAATGATCAAGGCCAGGCAGCAGCAATTCAGGGAGAGCAGGTGTGATAATGATCACACTGTAGGTAAGGAAAGTGTGGTAACTGAAAGTGAGGGGACAAGATACTTATTACTCTAGAGGGGGGTGAATAGAGTATTCAAAAAGAAGGAGACTTTAAACACTTCTCTTAGAGTTATTTGCGGAATATAAAAATAAAAGCTTTAAACCTAAAGCCTAACTGAGTGTAGTGAATAAAAGAAGAAGTTAACTTAAGTTTCAGTTGAGCTTATATCCTAACACAGCAACTAGCAACCTAGTTAAAACTATCACAGCCACAGAGCATTGATTAAAATAAGCAACAGACAACACAAGAGCTTTATAGTTGTTCCCCAATTGGGTACATCCACTCTTCTACCACCCTGGTAGGAATCCACTACAGGTTTTTGATCAGGTGCCCTGCCACCAGTAGATCTGCTTCAGGTAGATCTAAAGACCCTTCAGGCTTTTGATAAGGTGCCTAAAAACCAAACACACAAGGTTTTGATCAGGTGCCCTGCCACCAACAGTTCACTTTTGAAGGGAGTAATAACCCTTTTACAGGAGGTTGAAGGAGAGAATTAAAGATGTCTTCTCTGTATTCAGAGAAGCTAGTGGATAGCTCTGAATATATCAAAGCTCCCCTGGCTTAGAGAATGTCCAGGAAGAAGCTTTGCTTCAGGGTGTAGGATCTCCAAATTGCTTGAGATGTCTTTCTGATGCAGCCTTGAAGAAGACTCTAGATTTTGAATGAATGTTCTTCTTCAGCAGCTTTTACAATCTGGGATAATTTACAACAATGAATGTTCAGCAATCTGGGAGGTTCTTCTTCTTGAAAGATTGAACTCTGAGTATTGATTTTCCTAAAGACAGGATGAACTCAGGAAGAAGAAGAACGTTTCTTTCTCTTTTGATTTTCTGGTTCCGTATCTGCTTTGAGTTTGTATGTGTTATATATATGTATTCAGCCGACTCTCTGATAATATAGAACCTTCTCTTCTTTTTAAAAAAGCCTCGAGCCCTGCACTAGAAAACTTTTCAAATAATAAAATAAAATAAAATAAGAAACTGCGCATGTAATCTTTTTTGTCATTCCCAAAAAGGAATTTAGGATATTAAAAAATATTATATCAATTTGACTTTACAAATTGGCACAGGAAACAAAGCCTAATGGCTATATTACAGCTGTAGAAAAAAAAACACGATTTCCTCTAATAAAACAAATGGCATTATTCTACCAAATCTCTTAATTAATGCATAAGGAATATTGCAAATAAACAAAAGAATATAAGCATTAAATTAAGCAGAATATTTTGAATAAAATATGTCTTAAACAAGAGTTAATAAAACAAAGATCAAATGAAATGAATATAGATAATAGCAGACAGAATGCGTTGACTAGAGATCGAAGATCGTCGATTTGAACAAGCAGATCGCCGACCTGAAGAAAAACTGTCTTCACAGAAATCGTCGACCAAGGCTACACGATCGTCGATCTGAATAAGCAGATCGTCGATCCCACTTCAGAGTTCATATAACTCTGAGATCGTCGATCATCAATCAAAGATCATCAAGCGATGTTCGACTATTATCGAGCACAAATCTACTTAACTAATTTTTATTTCAATCCAATCTCAACTAACCTAACCTAAGGGTAGACTAACCTTTAGTCTAACCATTGACCATAGATAATTCTTGGGTCAATAAAGCCTAATTGAGAAGACATGGCCCAAATCAAAACTAGGGAACCAACAATCTCCTCCTATTCAGGTGATGTCACTCAACTAAAAAAAATCTAATACAAGCAGATAAGAATAAACAACAATAGACATATCATCAAACAGATTGAATAAATTAGATAGTCAAAACAAATATCACAGACATTTATCAACAGAGTCTGAAAGAGGAGTAGAAGTAGCAGGAGAGAAAGTGATTTTTCTTCTAGGATCATATGCATCCTTCTTTGATAACTTCAAGTCCTGCTCTCCAATAATCTTTATTTCTCCAGCCTTAGGCAAAACAGCTGCAGGATGTTTTTTCATATACTTTGAAGCATCAAAAACTTCTGAACTGACTTGGAACCTGTCCAATTCTTTCTTTCTATATTTTGACATAGTAGAAAGTCCTGTGATATCTTTACCTTCAGCTTTAGCTTTCCTGATTTGAGAAGCTCCCACCAATTCTAGAAGTCTAGCCATTTTGAAGTTAGGATCAAGCTCTTGACTTTCATAAGTGTTTTCATTAGTTGGATTCAATGGATTTACAGCCTTAAATTTTACTGATTGAGTTAGAAAACTCTCAGTTTGCTCTTGAGATGGCTTGACATTTGAATCTTTTGGCTCTTGAATCATAAGACTAGATGGAGGAGCATACTCAGCATACTTCTTGCTTGATTTATCAAAGTATGTAACTCTTTTTCCTTTGACATCGACCGGCTTGGCCTGAGCAGGTTTTTCCTTTGAAGGTGACAATTTTGTTTTGAGAGGAGACCTAGGAGCTGGAGGAGGAGAGAAGGTTGGTTGTTGATATACAACTTCCTTTACTTGCTCTCTTGAACTGTCTGAACGCCTAGACTCCCCCTGATTATAAGACCTGCTGGGAGGAGGCTGCCTACCCTTCCTTTGATAGGTGTATGACTGATTTGGTCTTGTAGAAGGAGCAGAAGATCTGGGAGCAACATTTCCTGAAGCACCAGTAGAGGGAGGAGGAGGAGGAGGACCTCTCTGAATTCCCTTGGGAGGAGGAGAGCTCTTCCTGCTCTTCTTCCTTGCTTTCTGAGCATTTTTAGAATACCACATCCAAGCCTCAAAATTTGTAGATTTAGGATCAATCCCTTTCAGAATATAGTAGGGAATATCATGGTCTGGATTAGGAGGAGCTGGAGCTATGGCCTTCCTTTTCTTTTGAGCAGTCCTTTTCTTTTTCTTATTACCTTCTGAATCATCAGAATCCTCATCCTCATCCTTAGAATGTGAGGACTGAGGTTTTGCATAAAGATCATCAATATCTTTTAACATGGCTTCCTCTTTTTCTTTAGCTTTCAGAAGAGCCTTTTCTCTTTCTTCTTCTTATATATCTTGAGCCAAGAGAGAGTCCAAATCTGGACCTGGGGAGTCATCCCAAAGAGTAGAGGGCACTTCAACTTCTGGAATAGTAACTGACACATCTTTATCTAAAGAATCTACTGAATTCCACTTAGCTTCTAAGAAGGAGGTAATAATTCCTTCTAGATGTCTGGCAACTACAGGAGTGGAAATCTCCTCAAGACAAAATTTGAAAGCAAAAGCTGCTTCAGCTATTGCTTCAAAAATAATAAAACTGTCCAAAATCTGAAGGCTCATTGGTCTCTGATAGCACACAATGGCCTGAAGGGGATCAAATGTACAAGGGGAGGACTGACATATATAATGGTCTCCATAGGATGAGAGAGAAGACTCATCATCTGAATCAAGAAATGCATCCAGTTCATCTGGAACTACTGGAGCATCTAAATCTACAACTATCCTTTGTACTGAATCTGGAAAGACTTTATCTGGCACTGCATCTGAACACGTTTATAGCTCCATTATTGTTGAAGATTGCACAACCTGATGAGCCCAAGAAGAGCCTGAATCATCATCATTGAGCATCTCCCCCTGCCTGGGTTTAGTGGGAACTAAACCCAGGCCCCTAGATGAAGAAGGGGCTGAGAGGGCAGTAATGGAAGCAGCAAGTGATGAGATGGAGAGAGTAAGGGGGGCAATGGCTTCAACTATCATTGTTTTGATGGATGGAGTAATAAGTTCTAGGATATTTGCAATGAATTCTCGTGTAATTTGAAATGATGGAGGAATGATGGATTGGGAATCATCAGAATTGATGTTCTTCTGAACTGGGGCTTCATCAATTGGGGAATTATGATGAGATGGAAGATCATTAGTGGGTGATTGATGATTTGAAGTGGCTGGGGAATGATGAGGAGATGGAGTAAGCAGATTGAACTTGGAATCTATGTTGAAGTTTGGTATCTCAGCTAGATGAGCTGGTGTTGGGGAAGCAAATTAAGATGGATGGTTCACAGGAGAAGAATGAATTTCAATGGAGGTGGATGGCAGGGAGGATGAAGCAGGAACTTATTCACTAGGGTGGGAAGTGGCTTCAGGAGCCCTTGTGCCCTCAGATGTTGTAGGGGCAGACCCAGCCTTTGATGATTTCTGAATGGTCCTTTTCCACTTAACAAATAGAGAAGGATCAATTATCTTGCTGGAATTAATTGATGTAGGAGCAGAACCTAACAGTTGGGAAGCTTTCTTGGATAGAAAGAACCCAATCAGCCTACCTTGAGTCACCTCTTTCTTGTTGTTCTTTTTCCTGAGCAGTTCAAATAGCAATCCAGCCCAGTTTATTGCTTTCTTATTCACTATCGCTGACATCAAGGCAAATTGTTGCCTGTTGATGTTGTCATGGGCTGAATGCTTTCCAAGCAAAACTTTTCCAACCAAGTCAACCAAGAACTTAAATCCAACAAATAAATTTACTTTCAGGAGCTTAGATGAAATGTCTTCTGCATGTCCCATCTCTAACAGCATCCTACCATACTCAGCAGTATCTTGCTCATACTCATCAGATCCATTCTTTAACTCAAAGATTTCAATCAGAATTTCGGGAGTAAGAATTACCTCCACACCGTTGATGGTTCTTGTCATTGCTTTGTCATCGGAAGAAGATGTATAAACCCATTCCTTTATTTCTGATAGGTGGAGTTTGATTTTTGTAGACATGAGTTTCTTGAGACCTTGATCATCGCATAACTGCAGCATCTCTCGAAAAAACTTGTTCGCAGTCGCTGAAAGAATCGAAATCAACACTGAAACCGGCATCGAACTTCATTACGGACAGAGTTGCAGAGGAAATCGCCATGGAATCGACGAGAAGAATCGTAAGAAGAGAGAGATGAGAAAGCGCGGGACGAAAGCTCGAAACAGTCCTGGAAGCAGAATATGAAACGGCGAGCTCCGTCGACGATCTTCAGACCTAAATAGACGATCGTTTTGAAATAAACTAGAGTCATCGATCTCTGAATGAAGATCAGGAGAATCAGTCGTCGATCTGACGATCGATTTTCGGAGCAGAGTCGTCGATCATCGATCGATGATTTTTGTCTCTAAAAGTAGAGAGCTGTCGTAGACCAAGGGTCGACGATTTCGCTCAACCTGTTCGACTATCTTCGAACACCGTTCGACAATCTCAGAACAGATTTCAACTTAGTAGATTTTTACACTTAGTCTGATTCATTCATCATGCCTAGTTGATTCAAAAAGAATAGATGTTTCTATTCATCTAAAGGCTTTATAAATATATCACTTCTCTGTAGATCTGTGGGTATAAACTCGAGATTTATTTTATTCTTGTCAATACAGTCTCTAAGAAAATGGTGTCTAATGTCAATGTTCTTAGTTCTAGAATGGTGCACAGGATTTTGTGCTATGGAAATAGCATTGGTACTGTCACACATAATTTTGGTGTTTTTGTGTGTGTACCAATAATCCAAGAGTTGATTTTGAATCCACAGTATCTGTGAACAACAACTAGCAGCTGCTATATATTCAGCATCTGCAATTGAAGTTGAAACAGAAGTCTGCTTCTTGCAAAACCAAGAGACTAATCTCTCACCTAGGAACTGACAAGTCCCTGAGGTACTCTTCCTGTCAACTCTACAGCCAGCATAGTCAGCATCTGAGTATCCAATCAACTTAAATTCTGATTTAGCTGGGTACCAAAGTCCTAGATTTGGGCATCCCTTCAAGTATCTTAAGATTCTCTTAAGAAGAGTCAAGTGAGATTCCTTGGGGTTGACCTGAAATCTAGCACAGAGGCATGTGACAAACATTATATCAGGTCTACTTGCAGTTAGATATAATAGGGAACCAACAATGGCCCTATTATTTTTCTGATCAATAGGCTTTCCCTTTTCATCAGAATCAATAACTAAATTAGTAGCCATAGGAGTGTGCATTGCAGAAGTATCTGCCATCCCAAACTTCTTTACCAATTCCTTGGCATACTTAGATTGGAAGATGAAGATGTCATTAGCATCTTGTTTCACTTGGAGACCAAGGAAATAAGACAGCTCACTCATACTACTCATCTCAAACTTAGAATGCATTAGGTCTGAGAACCTTTTACATAGTTTGGGATCACTAGAACCAAATATAATGTCATCCACATAAATTTGAACTAACAGGATCTTGTCCTTATGGTGCTTAATAAAAAGGGTTCTATCAACTATGCCTCTAACAAACTTATGTTCTAATAGGAAATTAGCTAAAGTTTCATACCATGCTCTAGGAGCCTGCTTAAGTCCATACAGAGCTTTTTGCAACTGAAAAACATGTGAGGGATGAGTTGAAGAAATAAAATCAGGGGGTTGTTCAACAAATACCTCTTCTTTTAGCTCTCCATTCAGGAATGCACTCTTTACATCCATTTGGAACACCTTAAACTTCATATAGGCTGCATAGGCTAGAAAGATCCTTATTGCCTCTAGCCTTGCAACAGGAGCAAATGTCTGATCATAATCTATGCCTTCTTCCTGTTTGTAGCCCTATGCTACAAGCCTTGCTTTATTCCTTATAATAATTCTCTTAGCATCCAACTTGTTTCTAAACACCCATTTAGTGCCTATAACCAGTTGACCTTTTGGTCTTGGGACCAAATTCCAAACTGTACACCTTTCAAACTGGTTTAGCTCCTCTTGCATAGCAATGATCCAGTGGGAATCTTGCTCAGCATCTTTTATGGTTAGGGGTTCAATCTGTGAAAGAAAACTAACAAGCATCACATCTAGACTTAGTTGATGTCTAGTTTGCACACCATTTGAAATGTCTCCAATCACTTGAGATGTAGGATGATCTCTAAGTGTGACATAATCAGTTGGTGGTATGTGATCTTCAATAGCAGTTGGAATCAATTCCTCAGGTGTAATTAGATTGGCTGTTGGTAGAGTTGCAATCACTTCTACTTGGTCTTCATCACTGTCTGAATCAGCCATCTGAAGAGTTTGTTGAGGTTGAATCTCCTGAGTGAGTTTCAGCTCATCCAAATTCTATCACAAGTCAGGTACCTGCAAAGAGTTACTGGAAGAAGTTTCCTTCTCTCTGTAAAACATGTTAGTTTCATCAAAAGATACATGTACTGACTCTTCAATTTTCAAAGTGGATTTATTAAATACACTATAAGCTTTACTTACTTGGGAATATCCTAGAAAGATTCCCATTGAAGCCTTTGCTTCAAACTTTCTAATGTAGTCTTTGTTATTGTTGTGAATGTAAATTACACAGCCAAAAACTCTAAAATAATCTATTTTAGGTTTCTTTTCTTTAAGCAATTCATAGGGAGTCTTCCCCTTTAGTTTATGTATCAGACTCCTATTCAGTACATAGTTATTTGTGCTAACTGCTTCTGCCAAAAAGGATAGAGGCATATTAGCATCTGTTAACAATGTTCCTGCACCTTCAATCAGGGTTCTGTTTTTCCTTTCAACTACACCATTTTGTTGAGGAATTCTGGGAGTAGAGAAGCTATGCCTGATACCTTCTTTCTCACAGAATTCTTGCATAAGAAGAGATTCAAACTCAGTACCATGATCACTTCTGATCAAGGCAACTTGAGTAGAGTACTCAGTCTGTATACAAAGTAGAAAATCTGTAAGAAATTTAAAGTTATCAGATTTAGTTCTCAAGAAGAACACCCAAGTGAACCTAGAGTAATCATCTACAATTACTAGGGTATAGAATTTCCCTCCAAGACTCTGTACAGCTATTGGACCAAAGAGATCAAAGTGCAATAGGTACAGGATTCTAGGTGAATCACTTTTATTTACATCTTTGAAACTATTCTTTGTTTGCTTGCCTAGCCGACAAGCCTTGCATAGGCCTTCCTTCTTGTAGGGGCAAGAGGGCAAACCTCTGACAAGATTGTATTTAGATAACCTAGATATATTCTTAAGGTTAACATGACCTAGCCTTTTATGGCACAAAGTATTATTACTACTCACCTCATTAAATAAACAAATTTCAGAAGAGGTGGATTTAAAATCTACAAGATAAATATTTCTTTGCCTAATGCCTACTAATACAACTTTATTATTCAAAGTAATATTGCACAGAGTATTAGAAAACCAAACCTGCTAGTGTTGGGTATTGTATCCACAATGTACCTGATTTGAAGAAGCCCCTGTACAAGCTAAGGTAAATAGACAATGTATTTGATGAAATATTTCTAGTTGTGCTTGCAGTTATTCCATGCTAAGTACACACCAATGTCAGGGTGCAGTGGGTCAATATACACGGGTCTGTGCAACGTAATCCCTCGTTGAGCAGATCAGTGTGTTGGCCTACGTGTACTCTCTCTATTGGGGTGTACTTAATTTCAAGTACAGGGCTATGATAAAGCTAGAGCAGACAAGGAGCAAGGATGGGCCAAAGACCATCTCACGGGTTGAAAGACGAGAATCGTCTAAGTGTAAATCGTCGAGAATCACTAAGTGATTCTCACCGATTCGTCGAGAATCACCAGTGATTCTCGACGAGTCATCGAGAATCACTAGTTGACTCTTGCCGGGTTGGGTCGGCTGTCTCGACGCAGTCAAAAAAATCTTATAAGGCAGAATCGTCGAGAATCACCAAGTGATTCTCGCCGATTCGTCGAGAATGACTTTGCATTCTCTACGAGTCGGCGAGAATCCAAGGTGATTCCCACCGATTCTCCCCGGCCTCTATAACCTGTGCAACAAGAATTCTCTAAGTAGAATTCGGCGAGAATCGTAAGTGATTCTCGCCGATTCGTCGAGAATCACTCACGATTCTCGCCGAATTTGACTTGGGTATTTTTTTCGACTCGGTCTGGACCGGTCCCCGACATGTGCGGGATTTTGAACCGGACTTTGGTCTTACTGCTGGTGGGGCCCACAACGGTCATCTCTTGACCTATTGTATAAATACTCTGGTATTTGTGTACAGTAACACACACAGACGATATACGAAAAAGAGCGGCCGACTAACCCTAATCTCGCGAACTTGCTCCGCCTCCGTCGCCGCAGCCGATCACCGAAGCCTATCTCGATCTCCTCCAGATCCTCGGTGATAGAAGCCAAGTCCTGCACAGCGTCTCACGTGTCTATCCAGAGATCTTTTGTCCCTTGATTTGAGATAGGGAAATCTTTCCCCGTCCGAATCGATCGAGACGATCGATCCTCGTGTGACCGTTGGTAGACCTTGCCGACTTCGCTAAGAAGATTGGATCTCCAGTGCTTTGCTGCTATTTTCAGTTGCCGCCGCCAACACCGAGAGCCTCGCCGCCGCTCGTCGCCGCCGCCGGTCTCGGGGAGATTCTCTCCAAGTGAGATCTAGGGTTGTGGACTCTTCGTTGACTTCAAGAACACGTCGTCGAACAAAGAGGGACACCTTAGTCTCCATACGTTTTTTGTATTTCTTACAAGCTATTTTTAATTCTTTGTAAAGGACCGATAGGTCTCTAGTTGTAGGGTTGGGTGCAACCCGTGTTGTGGGAGTGTTGACTCCTACGTGTGGAAGGGTTCCTTCCGTTAGTGCAAGGATTGGATTTCAATCATGTTGGTGAAGTGACTGAGTCGTCCCTGGTTGGGAGATAGGTCGAAGGGGGAAAGTGGACATACCCAAATCGGGGAACCACTATAAATTGCTTGTGTACTTGTTGTGCTGTGTTGTTTTGTTTTCTTGTGCAGGTAAAACCTTAATTCCGCAAATACGCTGCAAATACACCTATCCCCCCACCCATAGGTGTAAGTAGTTGACACTAGGTGGACCTTCAAGTGGTATCAGAGGGAGGTAGCTCATCAAAAAGGTTCACACCTTGAGTAAAATCCTGCCACCAGTGTCAAGAAGAAGACCGATATCTTCCATGGACGGACTCAAGCACTCCGGCAAAATCCCAGTATGCACCAGACTGAACTTTCCTATCTGGAAGGAAAGAATCAGATTCTACATGGAAGCAGTCGACCCCCGGCTCTTCATGATAGTGGAGGAGGGACCTTATATTCCCACCAAGGACTCCACCATTGATCCAACCAGGAAAGTGCCCAAGAAACTTTCAGAAATGGACAAAGACGAAATGGTGCTGTTCAGACTCGACAAGAAAGCTCAGAACATCCTGGTAAGCGCAGTTGACAACTCTATGATGCAGAACTTCAGCAACTGTAGGACAGCCAGGGATCTCTGGAGCTGTCTGATCGTCCTAATGGAGGGCACAGATGAAGTGAGGGACGATCAGAGATCCCTCCTCAATCAGAAATATGAGGCCTTCAGGCAAGGGCCAAGGGAGGAGATCAGAGTCACCTTCGAAAACTTCCTCAAGATCGTCAATGCACTCAAAGGATATGGAAGAGTGTTCACTGACGGTGAACTCAATGATAAGTTCCTTAGGTCCCTCACTAAGGAATGGGACACAAAGATCTGCGCCATCCGCGAGTTTGGCAGACTTGCGGAAACTCATCCACAGATTCTGTTCGGGAAGCTCATGTCCTATGAGCTTCAATTGAACACAAGGAAGGCTGAAGAGGAAGCAGAGAAATCCGCGGCCAAGGAAAATACGGTGGCCCTGAAAGCCATTCAATCCAGAAAGGGCAAGGGTGTCGCTTCTTCCCGTGCGTGGAAGAGGGATGAGGAGGAAGACTCTGAGCCAAGCTCCTCCGGCTCAGAGTTATCTGAGGATGATTTATCCCTTATCACACGGGAATTCAAGAAGTTCCTCAAGTTGAGGAATCAGAGAAAGAGAAACGGCTCCTCCTCAAGGGATCAGAAGAAGAACTATTCCTCTAACAGGTATGTTTCAAAACCGAACAAACACCGCTCTTCTGACATTATATGCTTTGGTTGCAACAAGCCAGGACACGTCGTGGCCGACTGCCATCAAGGCAAGAGGGAAAAGGGAAAGGGAGAGGAGCGCAGGTCCTCAAAAGACAAGAAGAAGGAGAGGAGTTACATCGCAAAGAAGCCAAAGACGCTGAGTGAATCTGACATGTCAGACACCAGCGATGATGAGGAAGCCTACTTTGGGCTAATGGGTCGCTCTGACTCAGAAGGAGAATGCCCCCCATTTACTGGGAAGGTAAAAGCTCACACCCCTCTCTCCGACTCTGACTCTGATCCTGAGTCTCAGGATGATGACCCTGAGGATAGCCCTTCTGCCCTTGAAGCTGAGCTCCTCGATAAGTATGAGCTTCTGCTCAATACATTCCTGAAATGTCGAAAGAAACTGAAGGCTTAGAAAAAGGAAGTTAAATTCCTTAAAGGTGAGAGTGTATCCCTGAGGGAAGAGATCACCAGTTTGATCTCCCTCCGACAGGAGCACTTGGACCTGACTTCAAAGCATTCAGAGTCTCTTAAGCTCCTTGATCTTAAGCAGGAGGAAGTCGACAAGTTGGAAGAACTACTTGCGGCAGAAAGGAAGATCGTCAAGAGCTTCTCTATGCCAAAAACTGTTCTTCCATTAGTTGATACCTTCTCTGCTCAAGCCAAAGGAGCTGGCTTGGGGCATGTAGGGGTATCTAGCTCCTCATCCAGGAGAAACAGGAACAGGAGGAAGAATAAGGCTGCCAAGAAAGCCTCTGCTGATGAGAAAGGAAAGGCCCCACTCAGCCCAGTTGAGTTCAGAAAGCCTAGATTTCCCTGTAACCAACATGACTTTGAGTCAATATATGGGCATCACTTCAGGCCCTCGGTTGCAAAGCCGAAGAGCCGATATGATGGGTGGACCTTTCCCCGTAACTTCAGTGAGAGTGTCTTTAAGGCACCTTATGAGGAAATCCACTTGGGAAATTATGGTCAATTCTCTAGCGGCCATAATAGGAAGCAGGCACCTAAGGCCAAGCCTGTTACACTGAAAAGCCAAGAGGTGAAGAAGTCATGTGACTGTGGTCATCATGTTGCCTCCACCTCCAGGTCTTCGGCCCCAGCTGAACCCCACGTTTCAAGGGTAAAGCAGGCGCCCAAGAGGAAGTATAACAGGTTTGACTGCTGGTGCTGTGGCAAAATTGGTCACTTTGCAGTGGATTGTTGGTTTAATCCAAGGTATAACGAGACTCCTTATGTTAGCAATGCGAGGCCGACCACTCGTAGAGTTAACCAGTCAAGGGGGAGTATGCTAACAAGGAATCTAGAACCCAAGTTCGATTGGGTTCCTAAGGCAAATTAATTCTGTTTTGCAGGGATGTCCAAAGGCCAACAAAACTCCTATTTGGTATTTGGACAGTGGATGCTCCCATCACATGACCGGGACAAGAAGCCTGCTGAGGGATTACTCTCCAGTCGAGGATGGACCCAAAGTCATATTTGGGGGATCTGATCGGGGAGTCACCAGAGGTTACGGTACGATTTCCAACGGTATACTCTCTATCACTAACGTAGCTTATGTTGAAGGGTTAAATCATAACCTGATCAGCATAAGCCAGTTATGTGATAAAGGGTATGACGTTAAGTTCTACAAGGATAAATGCCTAATAATATCATGTGACTCTTCGGAGACCGTTTTAACAGGCATTAGGAGCAGAAATATTTTCTGTTTAGATTTTCTTAGTTTAGATTCTTCTACCCCAGTATGCCTCGTTGCTAAAGGCAGTGCATCTCTTTGTGAACAATGGCATAAGAGATTGGCACACATTAATTACAAGACAATTAATATGCTGTTTTCCAAAGACTTAGTAAGGGATGCTCCCATTATGAAGTGCATCAAAGATAGTCCATGTCCTGCATGTCAGATAGGCAAGCAGACTCGGGCTACCTTTAAGGGCATCCCAGATAAAGATTCCTCCAGATGTCTATATCTTCTGCACATGGATCTGTTTAGTCCAATGCAAGTTTATAGCTTAGGAGGGAAGTCGTATATGCTAGTGATTGTAGATGATCACTCTCGGTTTACGTGGGTGTTCTTTTTAAAATGCAAGTCTGATACGTTTGACATCTTCACCAGTTTTGTCAAGCAGATACAGAACGAACTTAACTGCTCAGTGGTCAAAATCAGAAGTGACCACGGAACAGAGTTTGAGTCTGGGGCTATGACAGAGTTCTGTGAAGAGCTTGGTATCTTTCATGAGTTCTCCTCCCCTCGCACTCCTCAACAGAATGGAGTGGCGGAGAGGAGGAATAGAACACTCATTGAAGCGTGCATGACAATGTTGAATGACGCTTCTCTCCCAGAATACTTCTGGGCCGAGGCTGTCAATACGGCCTGTCATGTACAAAATCGAGCGTTGATTAACAAGAGCCATCGTAAGACTCCTTATGAGCCACTGAAAGGCAAGAAACCAACCATGTCCTATCTGAGGATTTTTGGCTGCAAATGTTATGTACTGAATAATGGGAAGTACCCGCGTACAAAGTTTGGTGAAAAATGCTTCGAAGGCATATTCATGGGCTATAGTAGCCACAGCCGGGCTTATAGAGTTTTCAACAAGAAAACCCTAGTGGTAGAGGAATCAATAAATGTTGTATTTGATGAAGGAAGCTTGCTTAACTGCAAGACTTCTAGTTGTCTTCCTGAAGCTGCAGGTGCCAGACTCGAAAAGCTACAACTGGATGATCCCGAGAAAGATGCAACTCCAAAATATGTCAAGGTCTCCACATCAACGCCGATCGGAGAAGTTGAAGATCAAAATGAGGCAAATCCTTTAGAAGAAGGAGATGCCCAAGAAATAGTCGAAGCTCCTGATGCAAGACTTCTAGAGCTCATACACGTGAGGGATCATCCCAGAAATCAAATCATTGGAGATCCCCGAGACGGTGTCAGAACTCGCCGAGGTACTCTTAACGAGATCTTGCATCTTAGCTTTCTGTCGCAGGTGGAGCCAAAGAAGTTCGACGAAGCGAACAAAGACGCATCGTGGATTTTGGCCATGCAAGATGAGCTGCATCAATTCGAAAGATGCGAAGTCTGGACGCTGGTTCCCAGACCAAAGACGCAAAATGTGATTGGCACCAAGTGGATCTTCAGAAACAAGTTGGATGAACATGGAGTCATCATCAAGAACAAAGCCAGACTGGTGGCTCAAGGATACAGACAGGAGGAGGGTATTGACTTTGACCAGACGTTTGCACCAGTTGCACGGCTCGAGGCAATCCGGCTATTCCTAGCCTATGCCTCTCACAAAGGATTCACAGTCTATCAGATGGACATGAAATCGGCTTTCTTGAATGGAGATTTGAAAGAGGAAGTATACGTTGCTCAACCTCCAGGTTTTGTCAATCCTACTTATCCTAATCATGTATATTTTCTTAATAAAGCTCTATATGGCCTAAAACAAGCTCCTCGAGCTTGGTATGAGACATTGTCTAGTTTTCTTCTTGAGAACAAGTTCTCTAGAGGAAAAATAGATAAGACATTGTTTCTCAGGAAAGTCAAAGGCAAGATTTTGCTGGTGTAAATCTATGTTGATGACATTATATTCGGCTCAACGGACAACAATCTTTGCAAAAAGTTTTCTAAACTTATGCAAGGAAAGTTTGAAATGAGCAGTATGGGAGAGCTGAAGTATTTCTTGGGACTTCAAGTGAAGCAGTCTGAGGAAGGAATCTTCATTTCTCAGACGAAGTTCACAAATGAACTCCTCAAGAAATTTGGAATGGAGAATGCAACCTCTATGAGGACTCCAATGGGATCCACCATGTCTCTGGATAAGGATGAGAAAGGGAAACCTTTTGATGAAACCAAATACAGAAGCATCATTGGATCTCTGCTCTATCTTACTGCGAGTAGACCGGATATCATGTTCTCCACATGTGTTTGTGCCAGATATCAGGTGAACACTAAGGAATCTCATTATGTCGCTGCAAAGCGAATTCTCAGATACCATAAAGGTACCCCTAATCTTGGCTTATGGTACCCGAGAAGCAATGATGTCGAGCTAATAGGGTTTTCAGATGCTGATTTTGCAGGAAGTAGGGATGACAGGAAAAGCACCTCCGGGACGTGTCAATTCCTCGGAAGAAGGCTTATTTCATGGAACAGCAAGAAGCAGAATTGTGTAGCAACCTCCACTGCAGAGTCTGAGTACATCTCGGCTGGCAGCTGTTGCGCACAACTCCTATGGATAAGAAACCAGTTAGCCGACTATGACCTCCAGTTCAAGGAAGTACCGATGTACTGTGACTCCTCCAGTGCAATTGCTATTGCCAACAATCCGGTATCGCACAGCAGAACGAAGCATATTGAAGTGCATTACCATTTCATTCGGGAGCACGTGGAGAACAAGGACATCTCTCTCTACTATGTTCCCACTGACAAGCAGATTGCAGACATTTTCACAAAGCCCCTTGACGAGGCCAAGTTCAGTATGTTCAAAACTGAATTGGGGATGCTAAACTACGAAGAATGAAGACTACAGGAGCTCAAGGCTCATGCGTCTAGGGGGAGCCTCTGCTAGGAATTTAGTGAAAGCAAAGGTACAAGAACTGAGGGGGAGCATGGTGTCACATGCTTTGGTCCCCGATTTGCAGAAGCCGAAAAGGGGGAGATTACCCTCTCGGCTAAGGCTAAGGTGGCTCCAAGTTTGCTCTCAAGCAATTGGTAATGAATATCTCTCTCAACTCAATTTTAAGTTTATAATTTTCATTCCTATATGCTCTATTCACCTTAGCTTGTAGGGTTTAGGCTTCTTCAAATAGGGGGAGATTGTTGGGTATTGTATCTACAATGTACCTGATTTGAAGAAGCCCCTGTACAAGCTAAGGTAAATAGACAATGTATTTGATGAAATATTTCTAGTTGTGCTTGCAGTTATTCCATGCTAAGTACACACCAATGTCAGGGTGCAGTGGGTCAATATACACGGGTCTGTGCAACGTAATCCCTCGTTGAGCAGATCAGTGTGTTGGCCTACGTATACTCTCTCTATTAGGGTGTACTTAATTTCAAGTACAGGGCTATGATAAAGCTAGAGCAGACAAGGAGCAAGGATGGGCCAAAGACCATCTCACGGGTTGAAAGACGAGAATCGTCTAAGTGTAAATCGTCGAGAATCACTAAGTGATTCTCACCGATTCGTCGAGAATCACCAGTGATTCTGGACGAGTCGTCGAGAATCACTAGTTGACTCTTGCCGGGTTGGGCCGGCTGTCTCGACGCAGTCAGAAAAATCTTCTAAGGCAGAATCGTCGAGAATCACCAAGTGATTCTCGCCGATTCGTCGAGAATGACTTTGCATTCTCGACGAGTCGGCGAGAATCCAAGGTGATTCCCACCGATTCTCCCCGGCCTCTATAACCTGTGTAGCAAGAATTCTCTAAGTAGAATTCGGCGAGAATCGTAAGTGATTCTCGCCGATTCGTCGAGAATCACTCACGATTCTCGCCGAATTTGACTTGGGTATTTTTCCGACTCTATCTGGACCGGTCCCCGACATGTGCGGGATTTTGAACCGGACTTTGGTCTTACTGCTGGTGGGGCCCACAACGGTCATCTCTTGACCTATTGTATAAATACTCTGGTATTTGTGTACAGTAACACACACAGACGATATACGAAAAAGAGCGGCCGACTAACCCTAATCTCGCGAACTTGCTCCGCCTCCATCGCCGCAGCCGATCACCGAAGCCGATCTTGATCTCCTCCAGATCCTCGGTGATAGAAGCCAAGTCCTACACAGCGTCTCACGTGTCTATTCAGAGATCTTTTGTCTCTTGATTTGAGATAGGGAAATCTTTCCCCGTCCGAATCGATCGAGACGATCGATCCTCGTGTGACCGTTGGTAGACCTTGCCGACTTCGCTAAGAAGATTGGATCTCCAGTGCTTTGCTGCTGTTTTCAGTTGCCGCCGCCAACACCGAGAGCCTCGCCGCCGCTCGTCGCCGCCGCCGGTCTCGGGGAGATTCTCTCCAAGTGAGATCTAGGGTTGTGGACTCTTCGTTGACTTCAAGAACACGTCGTCGAACGAAGAGGGACACCTTAGTCTCCATACGTTATTTGTATTTCTTACAAGCTATTTTTAATTCTTTGTAAAGGACCGATAGGTCTCTAGTTGTAGGGTTGGGTGCAACCCGTGTTGTGGGAGTGTTAACTCCTACGTGTGGAAGGGTTCCTTCCGTTAGTGCAAGGATTGGATTTCAATCCTGTTGGTGAAGTGACTGAGTCATCCCTGGTTGGGAGATAGGTCGAAGGGGGAAAGTGGACGTACCCAAATCGGGGAACCACTATAAATTGCTTGTGTACTTGTTGTGCTGTGTTGTTTTGTTTTCTTGTGCAGGTAAAACCTTAATTCCGCAAATATGCTACAAAGACACCTATCCCCCCCCCCCATAGGTGTAAGTAGTTGACACTAGGTGGACCTTCAGGTAGCCAGCATCACAAAGCTGACTTACAGAAATGAGATTGTGCTTCAGTCCTGTGACATAAGCTACCTTCTTGAAAGTCACTGACCCTATGGTGAATTTACCATATCCTTCAATCTGACCACAGCTGGAATCACCAAAGACTACCTTTGGTCCCAACTTGGCTTTGAAGCCTGAAAGGTTCTCTTTGTTTCCAATCATATGCTTGGAGCATCCACTATCCAAATACCACTTGTCCTGAGTAATAGGATAGGTCTTCACCTGCAATCAGATAAATTAGACATTGTGGACCCAGATAACCTTGGGTCCATTGTTCTTCACATAGGAAAAACTAAAAATGAAAGATTATGCAGGTTGAGGGTGATATCCTAAGGGATGAGATCTCCTAGGTGGGATAATCCAATTAGCAGACCTAGGTTTGCTATTAAACTTATTTTTTATGTGAGCATTGTTGTGATTCTGGAAATTTTGTTCTGATCGTCGATCGGTACCCAGATTGTCGATCTTGGTTCACAGAAAAGGATTCTGGATTCCACGATCGTCGATCTCTGTTCGAAGACTCAGGCTGAGATCGTCGATCACTCATTGCTAAGTAGTTATACCCAGCAGGTGAGTTCAGAGATCATCGATTGTCGTTCGATGATGGGTGCAGCGATCGTCGATAGGCGTTCGATGATTTTTGTATTTCTATGAATTTCTGTTTCCTTTTGTCTCTCTTAATCTTATTTAAAGTTTTCTTAGCCTTTTTAATAACCTCAGTGTTGTGTATTCTCTTTTCAAAAACAAACTTTACTGGAGTAGAAAGATTGTATTCAAGGAGCAATGGGGATTCACTAGGGGAGGCACCTAAGCCTAACTTATTGTTGCCTGTCCTAGTGTTGGCAGTGCTTGTGATTTCTAGCAACTTAAGGCTTCTGCCATTAAGTGAATCTTCTAACCTCTTAGCTTTAGCTAGTTCTAATTTAATAAATTTAATTTCTTCAGATGATCTAGTGAGTTCAGATTCTAACCTAATGTTTTCACTAGATAGAGATTCTGATTTAGCTAGTTTATCTCTAAGCAACTTAATCTCCATTTCTGAGCTAAGTAAATCTAAGCAAAGAGTTTTAAATTCATGCTTAAATTTATCAGAGGTAAAATCATAAGATGCAATTACCTGGTCTTCATCAAATAATTCATCCTCCTAATCTTCAGTCATCTCTACAGCTGAGTTACTGCTGCAGGCATTGATTTCCATAAGGCAAATCTCCTTAGGTTTCTTCTCTTCTTCATCATCTTCACTGGAGCTGGAGGAAGAGGAGTCTTCCTCAGTATCACTCCAGGTCTTTGCAACAAGACCTTTCTCTTTCTTCTTATATTTGTGAGAAGATGTCTTGGAATAGTGCTTCTCGTGTTCCTTCTCCTTTCTCCTTTCCTTATGCTTTGTCTCTGGACACTCAGGGAGAATGTGTCAAGGCTTCCTGCATCTATAACAAACAATTTCTTTAGATGAGGTTTTATCATACCTTGGCTTGTCATCATATTTTGATGACTTTCTTCTGTTGTCCTTTCTGCCCATCTTGTAGAACCTCTTGGCAAAGAGTGCCATCAGTTCTTCATTTGATTGAGTCACTTTGGACTCATCATCAGCCTTAAGAGCAAGGGTTTGCTCTTTCCTTGTTGGAGTAGATGCTTTGGATTCAGCTTCAGCTTCCCTAGTCTTCAGTACTTGCTATAATGATTTGAGCTTGCCAAGGAGAGCTTTAGTTGAAATCTCTGTTGTACTTCTGGACTCCTTGATTGGCCAGATTCTGAGATCCCATGTGCTAGGGAAGCACATCAGTATTTTATCATTGACTTCTATCAATGTGATCTCCTTATCAAGTGTCCTCAGCTCATTGATAATGGAGTCGAGTCTTGTGTACATAGCTTCTACTGTCTCAGCTTCTTCCTTCTTGAAGTTCTCATATTGGGATATAAGGTTGGACCTTCTGTCCTTCCTCTCATCAGCTGAACCAGCTACAATCTGATTCAGTAAGTCCCACATGGCTTTTGCTGTGGTGCAATCAGCAACTTTCTGGAATGTCTTATCAGACATAGTCTGAGCAAGAATATTCATAGCTTTGGCATCAGCTATCTTGGCCTTCTTGTAAGTTTTATTATAGTCAGGAGGTGGCACTGCACTGAGATTTGCAGATGTTGTAGCAGTAGTTGCAGCAGCTAGTGTTGGTGGCCCTGTTAAGATAGAAGAAAAAATATCTTCATCAATAGAGTTCATGTAAAGTCTAATTCTTGCCTTCCAGATGCCAAACTTGGCTAAGTTGCATACTGGAGGTTTGGTGCTAGAGTAATCTTTGTACTGGGCCATGAATCTAATGTGAGTGTATATGGTATCAAAGTATCTTATCACAAGATCTTATGGTTCAGGTGTTAGCCTGTTCAACCAATCAACCTCCCTCTGATACTAATTGAAAGTGAGGGGATAAGATACTTACTACTCTAGAGGGGGGTGAATAGAGTATTCAAAAAGAAGGAGACTTTAAACACTTCTCTTAGAGCTATTTGCGGAATATAAAAATAAAAGCTTTAAACCTAAAGCCTAACTGAGTGTAGTGAATAAAAGAAGAAGCTAACTGAAATTTCAGTTGAGCTTATATCCTAACACAACAACTAGCAACCAAGTTAAAACTATCACAGCCACAGAGCATTGATTAAAAAAAGCAACAGACAACACAAGAGCTTTATAGTGGTTCCCCAATTGGGTACATCCACTCTTCTACCACCCTGATAGGAATCCACTATAGGTTTTTGATCAGGTGCCCTGCCACCAGTAGATCTGCTTCAGGTAGATCTAAAGACCCTTCAGGCTTTTGATCAGGTGCCTAAAAACCAAACACACAGGTTTTTGATCAGGTGCCCTGCCACCAACAGTTCACTTTTGAAGGGAGTAATAACCCTTTTACAGGAGGTTGAAGGAGAGAATTAAAGATGTCTTCTGATCTGTGTTTAGAGAAGCTAGTGGATAGCTCTGAATATATCAAAGCTCCCCCTGGCTTAGAGAATGTCCAGGAAGAAGCTTTGCTTCAGGGTGTAGGATCTCCAAATTGCTTGAGATGACTTTCTGATGCAGCCATGAAGAAGACTCTAGATTTATAATGAATGTTCTTCTTCGGCAGCTTTTGCAATCTGGGAGAATTTGCAACAATGAATGTTCAGCAATCTGGGAGGTTCTTCTTCTTGAAAGATTGAACTCTGAGTATTGATTTTCCTAAAGACAGGATGAACTCAAAAAGAAGAAGAACGTTTCTTTCTCTTTTGATTTTCTGGTTCTGTATCTGCTGTGAGTTTGTATGTGTTGTATATATGTATTCAGCCGACTCTCTGATACTTTCTTTTTAAAAAAGCCTCGAGCCCTGCACTAGAAAACTTTCCAAATAATAAAATAAAATAAATAAAGAAACTGCGCCTGTAATCTTTTCTGTCATTCCCAAAAAAGAATTAAGGATTTTAAAAAATATCCTATCAATTTGACTTTACAAATTGGCACAGGAAACCAAGCCTAACGGCTATATTACAGGTTTAGAAAAAAAACACGTTTTCCTTTAATAAAACAAACGGCTTTATTCTGCCAAATCTCTTAATTAATGCATAAGGAATATTGCAAATAAGCAAAAGAATATAAGCATTAAATTAAGCAGAATATTTTGAATAAAATATGTCTTAAATAAGAGGAAATAAAATAAAGATCAAGTGAAATGAATATAGATAATAGCAGACAGAAAGCGTCGACCAGAGATCGAAGATCGTCGATCTAAACAAGCAGATCGTCGATCTGATGAAAAACTGTCTTCACAAAAATCGTCGACCAAGGCTACACGATCGTCGATCTGAATAAGCAGATCGTCGATCCCACTTAAGAGTTCATATAACTCTGAGATCGTCGATCATCAATCGAAGATCGTTGAGCGATATTCGACTATCGTCGAGCACAAATCTACTTAACCAATTTTCATTTCAATTTAATCTCAACTAACCTAACATAAGGGTAGACTAACCTTTAGTCTAACCATTGACCATAGATAATTCTTGGGTCAATTAAGCCTCATTGAGAAGGCATGGCCCAAATCAAAACTAGGGAACCAACAATAACTATAACTTGCTCTCTTGTTATAAGTTCTCCAAGTTATGTTTTATTGTTGCAAATGTTAGTGTATATCATTGACTCAGGATTTTGATTGAGGGTTTTGACTTCTTCAAATAGGGGGAGATTGTTGGGTCCATTGCCCATAATGTCCCGAACTTGTAGAAGTCAGATTTGTAGAAGTCAAAAATGTCAATGATATACACAAAGTTATATTTAATGTATGTTCAAGTTAATGCATAAAGGTTATTCCTTGTAACATAGATAAAACAGGTATTCCAAGTGATGTGATAGGTGGTCACAAAATAAAGATGTTGGATAGGCTGTAAATTGCCTAAGTCCACAGGCATTGAGTGAATCCAGTTCACTCAACGCCAGATGCAAGGGAGGATGTTGGATAGGCTGGACATTGTCTAAGTCCATAGGCGTTGAGTGAAGCCAGTTCACTCAACGCTAGATGCCATAAAGCACTAAGTTAGTTATGGACAGTCAAAGCCATGAAGTCTGCAAAGCAAATCTGCGGCCAAGTCCACAGGGTTGAGTGAGGGCAGTTCACTCAATGCCATTGTCGAGTTTAGTTGAATCTGTCAAAGCCTTAGTATTGGCATGCTGAATATTCAACTAAGTCCAGAAGCGTAGAGTGAACACAGCTCACTTAACGCCAAAGCAGAAGGCGTCGTGTTATGATAAAGCCTAAGATGACAGAAAGCGGCCAAGTATAAAATCATTGAGTGATGAAGCTTCACTCCACCCTCTCAATGCTAGATGGTAAAAGCATTGTGTTATGCTACTATAGTCAAAGCCTAAGAAGAAGACAAGAATTGACTAAGTCCATAAGTGTTGAGTGAGGAAGGCTCACTCAATGCTCTCAATGCCTAGAGGCAAAATGATGAGCTAAGTCAGAAAGCATTGAGTGATGAAGGCTCACTCAACATTCTCAATGCCTAAGATGCGGAATAGTTCAGAAAGTTTACTAAGGGTTTTGGCGTTGAGTGAAGCTTGTTCACTTAACGCACTCAATGCCTGAGGAAGAAAAAGATTGGCTAAGTCTAGAATCATTGAGTGAAGCTTGCTCACTCAATGCACTCAATGCCTTGAGTGGATCTTAGAAATTGGCTAAGTCCATAACTGATGACGTCATCAAAGTCAACAAAAGTCAACCAAGTTCAAATTACTTACGGAAAGCTACAGAACACGCCAAATAGCGTCCGAGACCTACTGTACATTTTCTTCCGTTAAAGCAAGTTGCAGTTGTCAACTATAGGTGGTCCCCAATGCTTCTTGGAGTCGTTAATCAGCGGAAGATAAAAGGGACAACTTCAGAAGGAAGAACTTAACTTTTAGGGTTTCATTTCTTTTCACAAAGTGCGGCTGGACTCCATCTTCCTCGTCATTGCTGTCGAGCCAAAAGCTTTAAGTCAATCCAGCTGAACTAAAAGTTCATTCCAGATAGCTGTAGCAATTTCATTTGCTACACCAAGTTCAGATTAGCTTTTGATAAAGAAAGAGAAGAAGAGCCTTCAGTTTTTTGCAGGTTCAGGTTAATTATTTGAAGAACTTAAGATCAGTCAAGTCTTCAGTCTTCTACAGCAAGTTCAGAAACATATTTCTGAGATACTTCCAGCAGAGACAACTATTTACTGAAGACCAACTTCTGCTGTTGTGAAGATAGTTTGGGCTGAGATAACTCAGCTCAAGAAGTTGACACAGAGAAATATCTTTGTGTCAATTTAACACAAATCAATTTCATTACTGTAGCATCCATTTGGATCTGAGTTGTAAGGCCTTTGTGCCTTAGGTAGGGAAGATTTGCCTGAGTGTAGGATCCAGTTTTGGATTTGAGTGTAGGATCCAGTTTTAGATCTTAGTGTAGGACCTTTGGGTCTAAGGTAGGATCCTGTATGGATCTGAGTTATAGGGCTTTTGAGCCTGAGGTAGGGTAGTTTTGCTTGAGCTATAGGAGATTCATACTCTCAGCGTGTAGGACCTTTGGGTCTGAGTGTAGTATCTAGATTTGGATCTAAGGTAGGGCCTTATTCCTGAGCTGTAGGAGAGTCATTCTCTCTGAGGTAGGGTTATCCTCCATAGCCTGAGCTATAGGAATTGATTTCAAGTCTGAGGTAGGCGATCATTTGATCACTAAGTTGTAGGAGCAAGTTTTCTTTGAGGTAGGGTCTTGTGCCTAATTTGTAAGTCTTGGAGGATACTGAGAGATCCTATGGGATCTGAGGTGTAAGCTCTTTGGAGCTGAGTTTTTAGAGAATTGCCTTGTCTAATTCGAAGTTAGAAAGGTGGGAGGAGAGTGAATGTACCTATAATCTTGGGAACCACTATAAATTCTGTGTGTGCTTGTGTGGTTTGTCTTGAAAGCTTTAATATACTAACTAACTACACACTAAGTTAATAATACTAAAAAAACCAGAAAACCTATTCACTCCCCCCCCCCCCTCTAGGTTGTTAGCTACCTTGAAAACAAAGACTTTCAGGGAGCAAGTTCAATCTCTTGTTGGTCTACAAGACCAGATTGACTCTTTCACGGATAACCTATAGGAAAGAATGGGTCAAATTCCTATTGAATCTCAATTACTGCCCTCTAGTGCTCAAATTAAGGGGGAGCAAGTTCCAGAGCTAATCCAAGAAGATGTTCCTGGGACAGATGCTGATGTACTTCAAGTTGATATGGAGATTGCTGAGGTTGAGGGGAGACTCATCTTGAGCTCCCTGCTCAAGAAGTTGAAAATGTGATTGAGTTATCTGAGGCTGATGAACCTACTGTTGATATTTATGCTCACTCCTCTGAGTTTAAAATGGTTGATTCATAAGCAAGGGGAGATATAAGGAGGGATGTTGAAGATGTATGCTTTCTAGGGACATCTCAACAGACAGATGTATTGTCCTCTTCCTTTCTGGCTCACTTAAAAGGGCCATTAAATGACCAGAGGAGGCAAATAGAACCCTATGTGGATGATTCTATAAATGAACTGAGATAAGATCTATCCACTAAGATCAAGTCTATAAGATTTAAAGTGAATATGCTCAAGGCTAACATAGTTGTATTCTTTAAAAGAGTTGCTCTAGTTGTTACATACACTGAAGAAAAGCTTGCTGGGATTGAGCAAAGGCAGAATGACATTATAGAAAAGCAATGCATGACTACAGAAAACTTGAAAATGGTGCATTGGATACAAAAGGACATCATGGAATCCAGTAAGGTTAGTTTAGAGAGAAGAATGGATGCATGCACCCAATTCTTAGATGATCACATACTATAGGTGAAGAATATGGTTACTACAGGTGTTAATCATTTGGCTCAAAAGGCCACTACCCTTGTCAAAGATGTCTTTGAAGAAGTCATAAAGAGGGAGAGTTTAATGATAAAGGCCAGTGTTGATCATGCAATCTGGACTTCAAATGAAATCAGAGTTGCACTGGTCCAAGATCCTATCATATACAATGAGCATGTGAATGAGCCTGGAATTCCAGTTTATGGGGTTGAATCAGTTGGTGATACAGCTGCAGCTATACCTGCATTCAGTCCTACCACTCAATAGCTATCCAAGGCCAAAGGCAAGTCCTTTGCAAATGAGGAAGAGCTAGTCAGGCAAAACAAGAAAAGGCATAGATAAGAAATGGAGAACAGGCCAGATTATGAACTTTTGAGTCTTTAATCAAGGACTATCATTCTATATACCTGGGATCAAATCAAAGAGAACAAGACTGATAGGGGTAAACTCATAAGCTCTATGGAATGGTCCAAGTTTGAAAGACAAGAAGAAGTGAGGACAAAATTTTGAAGAGATAAGAGAGATGGTGTTGTTCAGCCAGATGCTCCAGAGCCTAGCAGATACTTTCCAAAGCAATAGAGCTAATTTGAGAGGCAGATGCAAAAGAAGAAAGGAGCTGAGGAGAAGGCTGCAAAAAGATCAAGCAAGGACATAGTCATTAAGGAACCTGATGCGTAACACTGACATGTGAAATATGTTCCTTAGGGTCTTAGGAAAATGAACTATTATTGTAGGCACACTTCTATGAATGGTTATCCAATTTTGTGTTAATCAAAATTTGTCTAAGTGCGATTTTATATTCTTTATTATATAAAATTATTTTTTCAGTTAGTTAGTGTATATCATTGATTAGCGTTCTGACTTCTTCAAATAAGGGGAGATTGTTGGGTCCATTGACTATAATGTCCCTGATTTGAAGAAGTCCATAAGTGAATAATATACACAAGCATGTACTTGATATGTGTTCAAGTTCATATATACTGGATGTCTACTATTCAATGACAAGATATGTTATATATGTCAAAGGTTTAGCTGGATAGAAGACAGGACACCTAGAAGAGCCAGAAATTTGACTAAGTATAGATGCGTTAAATGATCATACATCACTCAATGCCAGAGGCTAAAAAGCGTCGGCAGATGTTAATTCACTCAAAACCTTAGTGGAGCAGGACTTGAATTCAGTAAAGTACAAATGCGTTGAGTGAAGAAGGTTAACCAAACGCCTGCTTAAAAGGATTCTACTAAGTACAAATGCGTTGAGTGAAGAAGGTTCGCTCAACGCTTATTCAGGAAATTCTGCCCAAGTACAAATGCGTTGAGTGAAGGCAGTTCACTAAACGCCTACTCAGAAATTCTGCTAAGTGTAAATGTGTTGAGTGAAGTCCGTTCACTCAACGCCTGTAGAAAGGGAAGTTATCAATGTGCAAATGCATTGAGTGAAGACAATTCACTCAATGCCTGCTTTAGAAAGGAGTTGAAGTAAAAAGTGTTGAGTAATCAACATTCACTCAACGCCTCTTCAGTAAAGCAAAATTCTGCCAAGGGTAAATGCGTCGAGTGAAGGCAATTCACTCGACTCTTATAGACTTAATCGTTTACAACTAATTCATTGAGTCCCATGACTACACTTAAGGCATGTACCAGTTATCAGGAAGAGTTTTTCTAAGTCCACGGGGAGCATGTGAAAAAAAGCTAAATAAAGACAAATTTTTATTGCTCCAAAAAGATTTACTATACATAGGTATGCCCCTTTATATATAGAATATGGGGGAGATGAGAGAATACATTAGACGATGTGGGACTAAATACAAGCCGTGCGGCTAGGCAGTTTAACACAGTCAAACCGTCATATGCATGTTATACAAAATACAAAATCAGGAAGTCTTTGAACACCAACTATGGCTACCACCCAGACCGATGCTGCGGTTAATCACCAGACCGCTGCTGCGGCTAATTGCCAGACCATTATTACGGTTAATCACCAGATCTCTGTTATGGTTAACCACCAGACCGATGTTGTGGTTAACCTATAGACCATTGTTGCGGCTAACCTATAGACCGCTGCTGCGGCTAACCACCAGCCCGCTATTGTGGCAATCTTCTAGGCCGCTATTGCGGCTAACTCCTAGACTGTTATTACAGATATCCCTCAGACCATCACTGTTGTTATCCTCCTAACCGCTAGTTGAGGTTCACCACCAGATCGCTGAGCCAAACCGCCAGACTGAGGAGAACAGTAGACTGATGCGGCTAGATATAAAACCGTCTGTTATCCATAAGCTCCAACACACCCCCTCAAGCTAGAGCATATATATCTACCATGCCCAGCTTGTTACAAACCTCCCCAAAAGGAGTAACTGGCTTGGTGAAGAAATCTGCTAGTTCTCTCTTTGAGGTAACAAACAGAGTGCGGATCTGATTCTTCAAAATCTCCTCTCTGATGAAGTGGCAGTCAACCTCAATATGCTTCGTCCTCTCATGAAAGACTGGATTCCTCGAAATATATATGGCTGCCTTATTATCACAAAACATTGGAAAAGGATGATCATAAACCTCTCCAAAATCAAGCATAAGTGCATGTAACCACTTCATCTCACAAGTAGTTAGATCCATGCTCCTATACTCGGCTTCTGCACATGAACTGGAAACAACAGCTTATTTCCTGCTCTTCCAGCTGACCAAATTCCCTCCAATAAAAGTGAAAGTCTCTAGTGTCGACTAAATCCACCTATGGGGGGGAATAGGTGTCGTGCAGTCTTTTACGGAATGAAATTTACCTGCACAAATTAACAAACAGAGCATAGAAAACACACAAAATTATAGTGGTTCCCCGATTTGGGTACGTCCACTTTCCCCCTTCAACCAATCTCCCACCAAGGGACGACTCGGTCACTTCTCCAAATGGATTGAAATCCAATCCTCACACTATGGAAGGAACCCTTCCAACAAAGGAGTCACAACTCCACCACCACGGGTTGCACCCAACCCTTACAACAAAGAATGAAAATTCCTTTACAACAAACCAAAATTGAATGTAAAAGAAAATACAAACAACGCTTTTGGAGATCCCGATGTCCTTCTTCGTTCGTTGAAGCTTGCTTAAAGATTACGAAGAATCCACAACCAGATTTCTCTCTTGGAAAGAATCTTGTCAAGATTAGCGGAGGCAAGTAAATGCGGCGGCGATGCTTTGTAGATCCAAACATCTTGACGAAGCAAGCTAGGTCTACCAACGATCTCAGTTGGATCAATCGTCTCCACTGATTCGGAATGGAGAACAAGTCTCGTTCTATGAATCGGAAGACAAGAGATCTCAAGAGAGATACGTGAGACGCTCTGCTTGCCTCGGTACTATCGTCGGAAGATCAGAGAAGCACTGAGATTAACGGCGGAGACGAACTTGCGAGCGGCTACAGGCGATCGGCGGTTTCCGCGATCGGCAAGGGCACGGCATCGGCTGCTTTCGATTTCCGAGAATGTCTATTTTTAGAAGTTAAAAATATGCGAGTATAAATACTAGAGGCCAGACCTAAAGACCGTTGTGGGGCCCATGAGAAGAAACCCTAGCCCCAGCCTAAACAGCGCATGGCGAGATGGTTCAGTCCAGCGAATGGAGGAAAATTGCCTAAGGCAAAATCGGCGGGAATCGTTGGTGATTCCCGTCGATGTCGATGGGAATCACTCACGATTCTCGTCGATTCTGCCTTAGCAGAATACCTGTTTGAAAACTATCAGCCGAAAGAAGTCGGCGGGAGAGGCTAAGTGATACTCGACGAATCGGCGGGAATCACTAATGATTCCCGTCGAAGTCGGCGGGAATCACTAGCGATTCCCGTCGAAGTCGGCGGGAATAACTTAGTGATTCCCGTAGATTTTGACTTAGAAGAATTTCCTTTTCCTTCCTTTGATGACTTGGTCTTTGACCCATCTTTGCTCCTTCTTCTGCTCTTGATCTACCTAGACCCTATACTTGAAAATAAGTACACTCCAATAGAGAGAGCACACGTGAGTCAACACACTGATCTACTTAATGAGGGATTACGTTGCGCAGACCCGTGTATATTGACCCACTGCACCCTGACATTGGTGTGTACTTAGCATGGAATAGCTGCAAGCATAACTTGATAGAACAGCGTCAAATACATTGTTAATTCAGCTTAGCTTGTTCAGGGGCTTCTTCAAATTAGGTACATTGTGGATACAATACCAAACAATCTCCCCCTATTTGAAGAAGCCTAAACCCTACAAGCTAAGGTGAATAGAACAGATGGGAATGAAAATCATAAAATGAAAATTCAGTTGAGAGTGAAATTCATTACCATTTTCCTGAGAGCATACTTAACATTGGCAGCCACCTTAGCCTTAGCCGAGAGGGTAATCTCCCCCTTTTTGGCTTCTGCAAATCTGGGACTTTACTCTGAGCATAATGCTCCCCCTCAGTTCTTGCATCCGTGCTCGATCTTGAGTTCCTCGCTGATGCTCCCCCTTGATCCAAGAGCCTTGAGCCCTTACGTCTTCAATCTTCATAGTTCAGCATGCCGAGTTCAGTTTTGAAGAGACTGAACTTGGCCTCGTCTAGGGGCTTTGTGAAGATATCTGTAATCTGCTTATCCGTGGAGACATAGCAGAGAGAGATATCTTTGTTTTCCACATGCTTCCGAATGAAGTGGTAGCGCACTTCAATATGCTTTGTTCTACTGTGCGACACAGGATTGTTCGCAATTGCTATAGTGCTCAAGGAGTCGCAATACATAGGAACTGCTCTGAACTGGAAGTCATAATCTTCGAGTTGATTTCTGATCCATAGAAGTTGTGCGCAACAGCTGCCTGCTGAGATGTACTCAGATTCAGCCGTAGAGGTTGCGACACAGTTCTGCTTTTTACTGTTCCATAAAATAAGCCTTCTTCTGAGGAACTGGCACATCCCAGAAGTGCTTTTCCTATCATCCCTGCTTCCTGCAAAATCAACATCTGAAAAGCTTATCAGCTTGACATCATTGTTTCTTGGGTACCACAAGCCAAGATTTGGTGTACCTTTAAGGTATCTAAGAATTTGCTTTGCAGTGACATAATGAGATTCCTTAGTGTTCACCTGATATCTGGCACAAACGCATATGGAAAACATAATATCCTGTCTACTAGCAGTAAGGTAGAGCAGGGATCAAATTATGCTTCTGTATTTGGTTTCATCAAAAGGTTTCCCTTTCTCATCCTTGTCCAGAGACATAGTGGATCCCATTGGAGTCCTCATACAGGTTACATTCTCCATTTCGAATTTCTTGAGGAGTTTATTTGTGAACTTCGTCTGAGAAATGAAAATTCCATCCTCAGATTGTTTCACTTGAAGTCCCAAGAAGTACTTCAGCTCACCCATGCTGCTCATTTCAAACTTCCCTTGCAAAAGTTTAGAAAACTTCTTGCACAGGTTGTTGTCCGTTGAGCCGAATATTATGTCATTGACATAGATTTGCACCAGCAAAATCTTGCCTTTGACTTCCCTAAGAAACGATGTCTTATCTATTTTTCCTCTCGAGAACTTGTTCTCAAGAAGAAAACAAGACAGAGTCTCATACCAAGCTCGAGGAGCTTGTTTTAAGACATATAATGCTTTATTAAGAAAGTAAACATGATTAGGGAATGTTGGATTAACAAAACCTGGGGGTTGCGCGACATATACTTCCTCTTTCAAATTTCCATTTAGGAACGCAGATTTCGCGTCCATCTGATAGACAGTGAATCCTTTAAGAGAGGCATATACCAGGAACAACCTGATCGCCTAGAGCCTTGCAACTGGTGCAAAGGTTTGGTCGAAGTCAATCCCCTCCTCTTGTCTGTAACCTTGAGCCACTAGTTTGGCCTTGTTCTTGATGATGACCCCATATTCATCCAATTTGTTTCTGAATATCCACTTAGTGCCGATCACATTCTGTTTCTTTAGTCTGGAAACAAGCGTCTAGACGTTGCATCGTTCGAATTGATGCAGTTCATCTTGCATTGCCAATATCCATAACGCATCTTTGTTCGCTTCGTCGAACCTCTTTGGCTCAACCTGTGACAGAAAACTAAGGTGCAGAATCTCGTTAATTGTACCTCTGCGAGTTCTGACACTGTCACGAGGATCTCCTATGATATGATCTCTAGGATGATCCCTCACGTGTCGGAGCTCTAAGAGTCTGGCATCTGGAGCTCTAACAGCTTCTCGGGCTCCTCCCTCTTCTGGTGGATTTCTCCATCCTGATCGTCATCTTCTCCAGTTGGCGCTGAGGTGGAGACCTTGACATACTTAGGAGTTCCATCTTTAGATGTCTCATCGAGACTTAGCTGTTCAAGCCTTGCACCTGCATCTTCAAGAATGCCACTGGAAGAATTGTTGTGAAGCAAGCTTCCTTCATCAAATACAACATTAATAGACTCCTCTACCACTAGGGTTTTCTTATTGAAAACCCTATATGCCTGACTGTGGCTACTATAGCCCATGAAGATGCCTTCGAAGCATTTTTATCTGAATTTAGTACGTGGTTACTTCCCATTATTGAGTACATAGCATCTGCAGCCAAAAATCCTTAAATAGGACATGGTCAGTTTCCTGCCTTTCAATAGCTCATAAGGCGTCTTACGATGATTCTTGTTGATCAATGCTCGGTTCTGCACATGACAAGCCGTATTGACAGCCTCTGCCCAGAAGTACTCTGGAAGAGAAGCGTCATTCAACATTGTCGTACATGCTTCAATGAGCGTTCTATTTCTCCTCTCCGCAACTCCGTTTTGCTGAGGAGTATGCGGGGAGGAAAACTGATGAAAGATACCATGTTATTCACAGAATTCTATCATAGCACCAGACTCGAATTCTGTTCCATGGTCACTTCTGATTTTGACCACGGAGCAGTTAAGTTCGTTCTGAATCTGCTTGATAAAATTAGTGAAGATGTCAAACGTATCTGACTTTCGTTTCAAGAAGAACACCCACGTAAACCGAGAGTGATCATCAACAATCACTAGCGTATACGATTTGCATCCTAAGCTATGAACTTGCACTGGACCGAACAAGTCCATATGTAGAAGATAAAGACATCTGGAGAAGTATTTGTCTACAATGCCCTTAAAGGTAGCCTCAGTCTGTTTGCCCTTCTGGCATGCAGGACAAGGTCTATATTCGATGCACTTAATAGTAGGGTCATCCCTTACTAAATTCTTGGAAAACAACATATTAATAGTCTTGAAATTAATATGTGTTAATCTCTTGTGTCATTGTTCACAGAGAGAAGCACTGCCTTTTGCTACTAAGCACACGTGGGTAGAAGAGTCTAAGCTAAGAAAATCTAAGCAAAAGATATTTCTGCTCCTAATGTCGGTTAATACCGTCTCCGAAGAGTCACACGATATTACCATGCACTTATCCTTGCAGAACTTAACGTCGTATCCTTTATCACACAACTGGCTTACACTAATCAGGTTATGGTTTAGCCCTTCAACATAGGCCACGTCTGTGATATAGAATACACCGTTGTAAATCATACCATAACCCCTGGTGACTCCTAGATCAGATCCTCCAAAGATGACTTTGGGTCCATTTTCGACTGGGGAGTAATCACGCAACAGGCTTCTTGTCCCGGTCATATGTCGGGAACATCCACTGTACAAGTACCAGATTGGCATTTTGGTGGCCTTTGGACATACCTGCAAAACAGAATTAGTTTCCCTTAGGAACCCAATCAAACTTGGGTCCTAGATTCCTTGTTAGGACACTCCCCCTCGGTTGGTTAACCCTACGAGTGGTCGGCCTCGCATTGCTAACAAAAGGAGTCTCATTGTATCTTGGATTAAACTAGTAATCCACGGCAAAGTGACCAACTTTGCCACAGCACCAACAGTCAAACCTATTGTACCGCTTCCTAGGCTCCTGCTTCACCCTTGGAACGGTGGGTCCAGCCGGGGCCTTGGATCTGGAGGTGGAGGCATCATGATGACAACAGTCTCCATCTGAGTCAAAGCGACCCATTAGCCCGAAGTAGGCTTCCTAATCATCATTGGAGTCTAAAGAGTCAGATTCACTCAGTGTCTTTGGCTTTTTAGCAATGTAGCTCCTCTCCTTCTTCTTATCTCTAGAGGACTTGTGCTCCTCTCCTTTCCCCTTATCTCTCTTACTTTGGTGGCAGTCAGCAATGAAGTGACCTGGCTTATTGCATCCAAAGCAGATAATTTCAGTAGAATGATGTTTGTTTTGTTTAGACTCATACTTGTCAGAAGAGTAATTCTTCTTCTGATGTCTGGAGGAGGAGCCATCCTTTTTTCTCTGATTCCTCAACTTGAGGAACTTCTTGAACTCTCGAGTGCTGAAGGAGAATTCTTCCTCAGATAGCTCTGATCCGGATGAGCATGGCTCAGAGTCTTCTTCCTCAGCCTTTCTCCAAGAGCGGGACGAGGCTGCACCCTTGCCTTTCCGAGAGTGACTAGCTTTCAGGGCCACAGTCTTTTCTTTGGATGCGGCCTTATCGACTTCTTCTTCAGCTTTTCTGGTGTTCAGCTGAAGCTCGTAGTACATTAGCATTCCAAACAGAATCTGGGGATCAGTTTGTGCCAGCTTGCCAAATTCTCTGATGGCGCAGATCTTGGTGTCGCATTCCTTAGTAAGGGATCTAAGGAATTTGACATTTAGTTCACCATCGGTGAACACTCTGCCATAACCCTTCAGGGCATTGACGATCTTCAGGAAGTTCTCGAATGTCACTCCGATTTCTTCCTTGGGACCTTGCCTGAAGGCCTCATACTTCTGGTTCAGAAGGGATCTAAGATCATCCCTTACTTCATCTGTGCCTTCCATCAGAATGATCAGGCAGTGCCATATGTCCTTGGCAGTCCTGTAATTGCTGAAATTCTGCATCATGGAATCATCGACGGCGCTTACTAAGATGTTTTGAGCTTTCTTGTCTAGTCCGACAAGCACCATCTCATCCTTATCCATTTCGGAGAGCTTCTTGGTCACCATCTTGGTAGGATCAATGGTGGAGGCCTTAGTGGGGATATAAGGGCCCTCCTCCACTATCATTAAGAGTCGCGGGTCGACTGCTTCCATGTAGAACCTGATCCTTTCCTTCCAGATGGGAAAGTTCAGCTTGGTGCATACTGGGATCTTTCCTGAATACTTGAGTCCGTCCTTTCCTGAGATCTTCTTTCCTCTTGACACTAGACACAGGATCTTACTCAAGGTGTTAACCTTACTGATGAGTAATCTGCCTCTGATACCACTTAAAAGTCTCTAGTGTCGACTAAATCCACCTATAGGGGGGAATAGGTGTCGTGCAGTCTTTTGCGGAATGAAATTTACCTGCACAAATTAACAAACAGAGCACAGAAAGCACACAAAGAATTATAGTGGTTCCCCGATTTGGGTACGTCCACTTTCCCCCTTCGACCTATCTCCCACCAAGGGATGACTCGGTCACTTCTCCAAATGGATTGAAATCTAATCCTCACACTACGGAAGGAACCCTTCCAACAAAAGAGTCATAACTCCACCACCACAGGTTGCACCCAACCCTTACAACAAGGAATGAAAATTCCTTTACAACAAACCAAAATTGAATGTAAAAAAAAAATACAAACAACGCTTCTGGAGATCCTCATGTCCTTCTTCGTTCGTTGAAGCTTGCTTGAAGATTACGAAGAATCTACAACCGGATTTCTCTCTTGGAAAGAATCTTGTCAAGATCGGCGGCGGCAAGTAAATGTGGCGGCGATGCTTTGTAGATCCAAACTTCTTGATAAAGCAAGCTAGGTCTACCAACGATCTCAGTCGGATCAATCATCTCCACTTATTCGGAATGGAGAACAAGTCTCGTTCTACGAATCGGAAGACAAGAGATCTCAAGAGAGATACGTGAGACGCTCTGCTTGCCTCGACACTGTCGTCGGAAGATCAGATAAGCACTGAGATAAACGGCAGCGTCGAACTTGCGAGCGGCTACAGGCGATCAGCGGTTTCCACGATCGGCTAGGGCACGGCGTCGGCTGCTTTCGATTTCCGAGAATGTCTGTTTTTAGAAGTTCGAAATATACGAGTATAAATACTAGAGACCAGCCCTAAAGACCGTTGTGGGGCCCATGAGAAGAAACCCTAGCCCCGGCCTAAACAGCGCATGACGAGATGGTTCGGTCCAGCGAACGGAGGAAAATTGCCTAAGGCAAAATCGGCGGGAATCGTTGGTGATTCCCGTCGATGTCGGCGGGAATCACTCAAGATTCCCGTCGATTCTGCCTTAGAGGAATCCCTGTTTTAAAACTGTCAGCCGGAAGAAGTCGGCGGGAGAGGCTAAGTGATTCTCGACGAATCGGCGGGAATCACTAACGATCCCTACGAAGCCGGCAGGAATCACTAGCGATTCCCGTTGAAGTCGGCGGGAATAACTTAGTAATTCCCGTTGATTTTGACTTAGAAGAATTTTCTCTTCCTTCCTTTGATGACTTGGTCTTTGACCCATCTTTGCTCCTTATTCTGCTCTTGATCTACCTAGACTCTGTACTTGAAAATAAGTACACTCCAATAGCGAGAGCACACGTGAGTCAACACACTGATCTACTCAACGAGGGATTACGTTGCGCAGACCCGTGTATATTGACCCACTGCACCCTGACATTGGTGTGTATTTAGCATGGAATAGCTGCAAGAACAACTTGATAGAAGATCGTCAAATACAATGTCAATTCAACTTAGCTTGTTCAGGGGCTTCTTCAAATCAGGTACATTATGGATACAATACCCAACAAAAAGTATAGAACCCTGATGTAGACTTCATGTCTTCCTTATCATCTGCATAGCTAGCATCAGAGTATGCCTCCTCCTTCAAATGTCCCCTCTTTTGAAATAGAAGTCCTTTCCCTGGATCACCTTTCACATACTCTAGAATTTTCATAGCCGACTAAGATGACACTCCTTAGGAGCTTGCATAAACTGGCTCACTCATCCCACTATATAACAAATATCTAGTCTTGTGACTGTTAGATAAATGAATTTTCCTACAAGCCGTTTGTACCTGGTGACATCTTCAAGAAGAGGCGAATCCTCACTCCAACACTTATCATCTTCAATAGACACCGGAGATCGAGCAGGTTTAGCCCCAAGGAGACCTGTCTCTTTTAAGAGATCCAAGGCATACTTCCGTTGTAAAAGAACAATAGAACCTAGTTTCCTGGATATCTCAATCCCTAAAAAAATATTTTGGACAACCCATATCTTTGGTAATAAAATGCTGAAGAAAATGCTTCTTTATCATATCCACACCTTCTTTATCATTCCCAATAAGAAGAATGTCATCCACATAAACCACAAGGATAACAAGACCAGCTGATGTTTTACGAATGAGTAAAGAGTGATCTACAACACTTCGAACAAACCCAACCACAGAAATAACTTCCTTGAACTTGTCAAACCCGTACCTGGGACTTTTCTTAAGACCATAGATTACCTTTCGCAGTTTACAAACTTGAGACTCCCCCTGAGCAACATACCCAGGAGGTTGCTCCATATAGACAGTTTCTTGCAAACAACCATAAAAAGACATTCTTCACATCCAACTGAGACATTTCCCAGTCTCTATTGATAGCCACTAAAAAGAGAACACTGATTGTAGTAATTCGAGCAACAGGAGAGAAAGTATTAAAGAAATCTATACCATCGGTTTGCGTAAACCCTTTGAAAACAAGTCGTGCCTTATAACGATCAATACTACCATTAGGGAGAAATTTGATGACAAAGACCCAGCAATAGTCAACCACATCAACTCCTGAAGGAGTAGGAACAAGAGACCAAGTACCCCGTTTAGTGAGAGTATGCATCTCTTCATTCATAGCATCCTACTAATGAGGAATAATAAGAGCATCGTGATACGAGGTTGTAACAACATTGGCTGATAGGGCAAGAGCAAAGCTCCTAGACGAAGGATAGAGCTGAGCATAAGAAACAACAACCTGAAGAGGATGTTGAGTGCAGGAGAGAACACCCTTCTATAGAGCAATCGGAAGATCAAGATCTGTCACGTCTACTGTATCAGTCCCATCCAAAGGAGACACAACTGGCCCAAGAGCTGGTGGCAGCAACTCAGGAGAAGAATCAGGGACAGTAGAAGAATCAGAAATAGAAGGAGAAGAAATAAGTGCTGGCTCTAGAAGAGGTGCTGACACATTTGGGAAAGAAAAAGACTCATCAGAAGAAGGAAGAATAGAGGGAGAAGTGAAGAATGGAGCATCCTCAAAGAAAGTAACATCCGCTGAGACATACTGTCTCCGAAGAATAGGATCAAAACAACTATACCCTTTTTGTGTCAGACAATAGCCCAAAATGATGCACTTAAGAGAACGAGGAGAGAGTTTGTCGCGACCAGAAGCAGGAGAGTGGACAAATTTTGTGCTTCCAAAGACACGATGAGGTAACGAAAACGGTGTCCCATCAGGATATAGGACAGAAAAAGGGGTTTTGCCATTGAGAACCGAAGTCGGAACTCGATTAATGAGAAAATAGGAAAGAAGAACCGCATGACCCCAATAAGACCGAGGAACATACATATGAGTGAGAAGACTATGAGCCAACTCCAGTTAGGGTAATTGGGACCGGTAAGCTTCAAAGTAGTACCCAAATTCCGTAAGCAGAAAAAGAAGTAGAAAGAGAAGGAGGCAGAGATAGTATAAGAAGAAGAAGAGATAGCATGAGTGTCCATAGAAAATAACAAGAAACCGTACGGGTAGAGAATACAACCTGCACGAACACAAAAAATCGCAAAGATAAATGACTAATAAGGAAGGCGGCGTGAACAAAAATAAGTCGCAAAGCAAACCGCACGAACAGAACAAGTCGCAGGGCAAACCGCGCGAACAGAACAATTCACAAAGAAATAGCGATAACCAAGGGAGGGCAGGGCGGGAAGAAAACCAGAAGAAGTCCAGAAGAAACAGGTCAAAGCGGTTAGACAAACAAACCTGCAATCTAATTGGACCAAAGGATCAGTTCGTTCTGATACCATGTGAAAAAAAGCTAAATAAAGGCAAATTTTTATTGCTCCAAAAAGATAAACAATATATAGATATGCCCCCTTATATATAGAAAATAGGGGAGATGAGAGAATACAGCAGGCGATATGGAACTAAATACAAGTCGCGCGGTTAGGCAGTTTAACATAGTCAAACTGCCATACTATAAAGAATACAAAACCAGGAAGCCTCTAAACACCAGCTGCAGCTAACACCAAGACCGCTGTTGCAGTAAATCACCAGACCTATATTACAGCTAATTGTCAGACCAATGTTGTGGTTAATCACCAGACCGCTGTTACGGCTAATTACCAGACCAATGTTGCGGCTTATTGCCAGACTGTGACTACGGCTAACCACAAGACTGTTGCTACGGACTAACCTCCAGACCGCTGCTGCGGCTAATCTCCAGACTATTGTTGTGGCTAACCACCAGCTCGCGTTTACAGCAATCTTCCAGACCGCTATTGCGGCTAACTCCCAGACTGTTGCTATGGCTATCACTCAGACTGTCGCTACTGCTATCTTTCTTATCTCTAGCTGAGGTTCACCACCAAACCGCTGAGCCAAACTGCCAGACCGAGGAGAATAGTAGACCATTATGGCTAGATATAAAACTGTCTGGTCTCCACAAGCTCCAACAAAGCAGGACTTGAATTCAGCTAAGTACAAATGCATTGAGTGAAGAAGGTTCACTCAATGCCTGCTTAAAAGGATTATTCTAAGTATAAATGCATTGAGTGAAGATGGTTCACTCAATGACTATTCAGGAAATTCTGTCCAAGTGCAAATGTGTTAAGTGAAGGCAGTTCACACAACGCCTACTCAGAAATCCTACTAAGTGTAAATGCGTTGAGTGAAGACCGTTCACTCGAGGCATATAGAAAAGGAAGCTGTCAAAGTGCAAATTCGTTGAGTGATGACAGTTCACTCAACGCCTGCTTTAGAAAAGGAGTTGAAGTAAAAAAGCAATGAGTAATCAACATTCAATCAATGCCTCTTCAGCAAGGCAAAATTCTGCCAAGGGTAAATGCGTCGAGTGAAGGCAGTTCACTCGACGCTTATGGACTTAACCATTTACAACTAATTTGTTGAGTCATACGACTACACTCAACGCCTGTACCAGTTATCAGTAATAGTTTTTCTAAGTCCACATAGAGAATGTCAAATATACTGACATCATTCTTAAATTCAAATTAAAGCAGGTAGAGCACTAAAATACAAAGAACGTCGTACTTCTTCGACAGAGTTATTGGGGTTAAAGCAACAATTAAAGCTTCCCATGCTGCATTCTAAAAGAGGCATAGAGTTGTTGTCATGGCTGACATATAAATGTAGAGCAGGGTTAATCTTTACAAGAACTTTTGGGAAAAAGAACTTTTGGCTACATCTCAAACCCTAATTCTTTCTGCAAATGTTAGCTAGCAGAGCTCTAGAATTTTATTGTGTTCATCTTCAAGCCTACTATACAGAACTCCAATTTTCTCAAGCTTGAAGAAGGAGCCGAGCTCTACAGAAGTTCTTCACAGCACAAGCTAATACAACTATGAGATATATTTTCCAGTTGTTATGAAGAAGGAGGACTGATTTCTGTACAGTACAGGAAGAAGACTCAGAGATTTATCTTTAGAGTCAGTTTCATCAAAGACTTACTCAAACTTGTAGGATCTCTGGGAGATCTGAGTTGTAAGCCTTATATATAAAGGCAGAGTTGTAGGACAGTGAAGTTGCCTAAGGTAGTGTCCTAGAGTGTATCTGAGGTAGGAGATCAGGTGGATCTCTGAGGTGTTTCAGTTACTTAACTCTGAGTTATATACCCGTTATGCCTGAGGTAGGATACTGAGGTTAGTCTTTGAGGTAGGACTGGAATCAGTTTGAGTGGTAGGAGTTATTTAACTCTGAGTTGTAAGATCTTATAGGATTTAAGGTATAATCTCAAGGAGTCGAGTATAATGGAGGAGTTAGCCGAATATAGCAAATTGCTAGATGTGTGAAGGGGTAAAGTAAATGTACCCTAGATATGGGAACCACTATAAATCTTGCGTGTTGTTTTGTGATCTTGAAAGATAACTACTAACTTAACACACACCAAGCTCTAAGTTCAAAAGCCTTAAAAGATTTAAAACAAACTTATTCACCCCCTCCCCATTTAGGTGTTTAGCTATCCTTAGAAAAGACTTTTAAAATTGCACTAGATAAATCACAGAACATAGGGGTTTTACTTAGTTGTAGATTGTAATCTTGGAGTTGATGTTAAATCCATAATAGTTGTGCACAGCAACTTCCAGCTGAGATGTACTCTGATTTTGATATGGAGATGGCTACACTGGTATGCTTTTTGCTGCTCCAAGACACTAGCCTTCTTCCTAGAAACTAATAGGTGTCTGATGTTCTTTTCCTGTCTTCTTTACAACCTATAAAATCTGCATCTAAATACCCTATTAGTGAAAAATCATTATTCCTAGGGTACCACAGACCAAGATCAGGCCTGCCCTTTAGATATCTAATAATTCTTTTGGCAACAGAATAATGACACTCTTTAGGGCAAGCCTGGTACCTAGCACAAACACATGTATCATACATAATGTCTGGCCTACTAGTTGTTAAATAGTGGAGGGATCCAATTATTTCTCTATATATGGTTTCATTAATGGTTTCTCAGTCTTATCCTTGTCTATTGACATACTTGAGCCCATAGGAGTTTTTATGATGGAGGCACTCTCCATTCCAAAATTTTTGATTAACTCCTTTGTGAACTTAGACTGAGAGAAGAATAATCCATCCTCTGACTATCTAACTTGGAGGGCAAAGATGTACTTGAGTTTACCCATACTGCTCATTTCAAACTGCCCTTGCATAAGTTTACCAACCTTCTTGCAAAATTCATCATCAGTAGAGCCAAAATTTATGTCATCTACATAAATTTGGACTTGGATTATCTTACCCTTGACTTCCCTTAGAAATAATATTTTGTCTATCATCCCCCTTGGGAATTTGTTCTCAATGAGAAAGTTACACATGGTTTCATACTGTCACAACCCGCAATTTCTCTGTATTAACGATTTATCAGAGTAAGAGAAAATGTGTGTCATGATGCCACATCAGCAGGGGATAACTGCAAATGCTCAGGCAAAACTCTAGCTTAACACTTTTATGAAAGATCTATAAGTTATTAAGATAAAAATCCAGTTAAAGTTTAAACGGTTAGTCGTATCCCTCAGCTTAGTGGCTCATCTAGTCCATGAGGAAAGATAATTATACGCTGTGGAAAATATTTTATTTACAATATTAGACATCCTACATGTGTATAAATATCCCCGGAGGACAACTCATGGTATGCAAGACTCTAAGTTTATAATAGTTACGAAAGTAGCTTTTACTACCGTTAAATGTAGTTATTTAGGTTTCAAATATGTCATGCATGAATTAATAATAACAATTTTTATACTTTAAAATATCTAACATGCAACCAAGCATAAATCCTTCCTAGAGAGCAAGTACAACCAACCCAAAAAGTAAACCAGCAGCTAGCAAAGTATTCAATATTCCAAAAGAAAACTACCAGTGGGCATCAACAACGTGACACAAACCCACTGAAAGTATGCATGTCTAAACTAAAACTGAAAACAACTACCTCATGACGGTGAGGACAAACACTACAACAACTGCAGTCCATAAGCTACCACCCAACTCAGCCGCTCCACCGACTATAACCCCGAACCTGAGGCATTCAAAGAAAGAACACCTCAACAAGAAATTTGCAAGTGGCAATGGAAATAAGCAAGTAATAAGCAAAAAAGCATGAAAGGGTTTACCAAACCCAACTATAAGAAAAGCTGAAGCCAAAGTTGATTAGCCAAATAGAAATAGGTAAAGTGAACAATTTGTAATAATGGAGTTAAAAGAAATTTGCACCAAGTGCAGAACGAAGCCATGCTTTGACAAAATCTGCAAGGATAAGCATGAAATAGCATAGGATGATCTATAAGAAGCAAACTAAGCACAAAACAGCTCGAAAACGTGAATCATTAATACTTAGTAAAAATAACGGGGTCGGAGATGGTGACCAAAACGTCCAATACCAGGCTTACAGACCCAACGCCAACAATACAAGCGGCCGATAAACAGGCGCGAGAGGCTTTGTGGTGCTTGGGTTGTAACCCGGTAACGTGCTTGGTAAGCCAATGCAAGGCGGGCCATTATAAAAAAAAGTACACTTTTTATGTAACGGCCCAGGCCCGACCAATACAAAGTGCTTTACTGGGACCCAACTAAAATCGTTATAGGGCTGCTAACTTGCTCTGGGATTTCACTTATGATGTCATGCCTAAACTTAGGATGATATACCGTCATCCTACTTACTCATGTACATAAACCATGAATGCATGAATTCTTATTCTGTTTTACTCAAAACCATGTGTGTACATATATCATCATATATATCTTTAGCTTGGCACATGTGTTGATGCAATGTTATGTCATACATGTTATGCTATGCAATCTAAAAAGGCCTTAATGCATGTTATGAGCAGCGTACACATGAAATATTATGAATCTCATACTACATAATATCGCAGGCAATGAAATCAAAATCTAATGTGCATTCATGTGATGATGTTATGCATCACATTCTACATAATAGTTACATGTTGCCTCCTATAAAGATCCATATATAAACACATATTATGCATCCCATACTACATAATATTCCTCGTATACTTCTTATTATGTTTATGAGTATAGTGTTCATTCTTCAACCAAGACGTACTGATGACACATCGGTGTGTGTATGAAATGAAACTAGACAACTAATACAAACCTGAGATAGTTGTTTGACAAGTTGTCAAACAACCTATCCCTCTAATACTAACTATCACAACCCGCAATTTCTCTGCATTAACGATTTATCAGAGTAAGAGAAAATGCTCATCATAATGCCACGTCAGCAGGGGATAACTGCAAACTCTCAGGCAAAACTCTAGCTTAACACTTTTATGAAAGATCTATAAGTTATTAAGAGAAAAATCTAGTTAATGTCTAAGCGGTTAGCCATATCCGTCGGCTCCGTGGCTCATCTAGTCCACGAGAAAAGATAATTATATACTGCAGAAAATATTTTATTTACAATATTAGATGTCCTACATGAGTATAAACATCCCCAGAGGACAACTTATGGTATGCAGGACTCTAAATTTATAATAGTTACGAAATTAGCTTTTACGACCGTTAAATGTAGTGATTTAGGTTTCAAATATGTTATGTATGAAGTAATAATAACAATTTTATACTTTAAAACATCTTACATGCAACCTAGCATAAATCCTTGCCAGAGAGCAAGTACAACCAACCAAAAAAGTAAACCATCAGCTAGTAGAGTATTCAATATTCCAAAAGAAAACTACCAGTGAGCGTCAACAACCTGACATGAACTCACTAAAAGTATGTATGTCTGAGCTAAATCTGAAAACAACAACTAGCTCACGACAGTGAGGAAAAACACTACAACAACTACAGTCCGCAAGCTACCACCCAACTTAGTCGCTCCACCAGCTACTACCCTAAACCTGAGGCATTCAAAGAAAAAACACCTCAGCAAGAAATTTGCAACTGTCAATGGAAATAAGCAGGTAATAAGCAAAAAACACGAAAGAGTTTACCAAACCCAACTATACAAAAAGCTGAACCACAACTGATTAGCAAAATAGAAATAGGTAAAGTAAACAATTTGCAATAATGGAGTAAAAAGAAATTTGAACCAAGTGCGGAACAAAGTCAGGCTTCGACAAAATTTACAAGGATAAGCATGAAATAGCATAGGCTGATCTATAAGAAGCAAACTGAGCACAAAACAGCTCGAAAACGGGAATCGTTAACACTTTGTAAAAACAAACAGGCCGAAGTCGGTGACCAAAATGTCCAATACCAGGCTTCAAGACCCAAATGTCTCATAAAGGTGTTGTGGTGGTGGCCATCTAGCCCAACACAACCCAACAGCTCCACAAAATAGAGACCAAATATTCACCAAGTGTAATGATTCACAAATCGGCGTCCAGCCGAATAAAACATCATACCCAAACACGTCAAACCAAACCCAAGCCTAAACCCAAAGAAATACCTTAACCAACCTTAAAATCACTCTAAGGACCATACCCGACAAAATATTCTAAGTCATGGCCAAATTTGGCGAGTATACCCGACGAATCCTACATGAAACGGCAAAATATTCTAAGTCCTGGCCAAATTCGGCGAGTATACCCGACGAACTATATGGATACTCGATAAATTTCATAACGATACTCAACAAACTATATTGATACTCAATGAATCAACCAACGATACTCGACGATTTCCACTGATACACGCTGAAATTCTCTTAGCTTCACCGGCCACTCGACACTTACTAAGCCTAGACTATACTCAACGATACTTATTGATACACGCCGAATTTTCCTTAGGCTAATCAATGATATTCAATGATTTCTGACTTAGCGAAATTCTAACCTCACTCGTCGAATTGACTAATTGATACTCGCCGAATTCCACCACTGCTCGATGAAAACCACTCACTTAAACCCATCAAATTTCACTTCACTTGACACTGCACCAGTCGATACTTGACGAACCCGACGCCTTGATATTCGACGAAAAGGACTCGGCACCCCTAGATCATACTCGACGAATCTGGTCTTAAGTTAATAAACATATACTTGACGAATTTGACATTACTCGACTAATTCTCACTTAGTCTAAACCTTATATTTGACAAATTCCTGATGGTTTACTACCCCTATATTCGACTAATTTTCCTTAGGCTGTACACTATACTCAATGGATTCCTAGCCAAAAATTTAGACTACTCTAAGGACTCTTTCATGACTAAATCCTATATTATTATAACCTTCTAAGGAGAAGAAATGAACAAAATGAATGGCAAGAAATAGTTGCAAGAAGAAAATCGCCACTTTCCTCAAAACTCCGGAAAAATGTCGTCCGCTCACATTGCGAAAATGGATCGGCCACAAATGACCTTAGCAACATTTTCTGAAACTTTTTGGGGGGAAAAGGAGGTCAAAACCACAAACCCTAACACCTAAAAATCAAGGAATCGCGAAAAGCTTACCACAAACCGTAGATCTCGGCAAGGGCTCTTCAAATATCCAATCTATTGACAAAATCGACCATTGAATCGCTCTTTATCGCCGGCCAACCGCACGCGAAGTCGTCGCTTCTCTTCCGCTCACTAAACCGCCGCCGCTCAAGTAGGGGAAGATGATGAATAGGTTTTTTTGACGTGACCCTAATAATTGGCTATATATATGCATATATAAATAATTTTAATTTTTAATATTATATTACAATACAATCAATAATAAATAATCCCAAAACGACCCGAAATCCAAACCAACTTGGAATCTTATGAAAATCGCACTGTAGCTAAACACCGACGCTACAAATCAAACGACGAAGTCAAAATTCAAATCCGACAAACCAAACTCGGGTAAAACACCACCCAAAGATAAAACGCCACCATATCCCTATAAAAAGCTCCACCAAGTCACCAAAATAGACCCGACTCGAGAGGGAAGGTGCACAACCAAGCCAAAACCAACCACACAGGAAAACTCACTTAGCAAAACCCATTCTCGAACAAACAACACCTGTTAACTATGCGTCAACATAACGCCCTGACGTCAAAAATACGTCACTACGGGAATTAAAATAAACACCAAAAAAATCAGGGGCGTTACAACTTTTTTGTAACGATTCAGGCCTCGACCACTACAGGGCTTTACTGGGACCCATCTGGCATCGCTACAGGGCTGCAGCCCATACAACCCAACACCTCTCAACCCGGTAATATGCTTGGTAAGTCAATACAGCTCAGTTGGTGATGAGGAGTGGTATTAAGGCTCCTTATCAAGGGTTACAGGTTCGAGACCTTGAAAGATTTTATTTCAAGAGCTTAAACACCTAGAGGGGGTGAATAGGTTCTAATCCTTTTTAACAATTAAGGCAATTAACACAGCACAAATATCACAAAAACAATCAAGGAAAATACACAGCATAGCACACCAAGATTTATAGTGGTTCCCCAAGTTGTGGGTACGTTAACTTCCCCCTTCGCCTATCTAGTAAGGAACTGGATTCGGCCAAACTTCCTTCCACTAGCTCAGATCCACAGATTTTATAACTCAGAACCTGATAGGTTCCTACAACTCAGACTTCTTCAAGTCCTACCTAAGATTCTTCCCAAGAATCCTACCTCAGGCAACAACCCTACCTCAGCCTTTATCTTCAGGCCTACAACTCAGACTTCTTCAAGTCCTGGACCTTAGGCACTCAGCCTTATCTCAGCCTTTATAAATTTAGGCTTATAACTCAGATCTATAACAGATGTAATGCCCCCGATTTTTCTGCGATTATTTAATTCTCGTTTGGCGTTACATTGACATGTTTTCTTGGCTTGTGCCATCCGTGGAGTGTGGTCTTAGCTCCTTAGGACTGAGTGGCCTTTTTGTAGCCTTTTGGCAAGATTCCCTAGCAAGCCTGGTTGTTTTGGGTGACCCGGTGAGGCCACTCGGGGGATGCTTGTGTTTTGGCTTCGGGTTGAGATAACCCAAGTTTTGTTCGTCGAGATTTGATTTCGACTTCGTCATTGTGTTCGTAGCATGGGTAATTAGCTACTGTGTGAATTTCGTCGGATTCCGAGGTGGTTCGGTTTTCGCATCGTTTTGGTGTGTTAATAATAATAAATGCAATTAATTAATTAATAAAGCTACTAAATAAAGTCCAGCGGTCAAAAAAAAGATGGGTGATTTAATCCTGCAACTTTTAGGTGGCAGTTAAGGCCGAAAAGACGTGTCTATGTATATATATAGCCTTAAGCCAAAAACGAGACTATTCATCGTCTCCTTCCGTGAGAGAAAACCGTTGTCCTATACGTGAGCGGAAGAAAACCGACGGACAGCCTTGCCTTCCACCACCATTTCCCGGAGTTCTAGCAGTCGGATTTTCGTTCTGAGGGTAGATCTGGACTGCTCTCCTCTAGATCTTCTTTTCGACGGTAAGCTTTCTCCACTTCGTGTCTTTCTATGGTGTTGTAGATTTTCGTTTGACCCCTCTCCCTCTCCAAAAAATGTCCAGTCTTGCTCGGTTAGGTGTTTGCTGCCAGATCAGTGGGGAAGTAGAGAAGTCGATCGAGACCTTCCGGAAATCGAGGCAAGTGGTAGTCTTGCCCTTGCCAAGTAACTTCTCCTTGTTTTCTTCTTAACCTCCTGCGGCTGTAGAGAGCCTTTGTCCAGAATATTTTTTTTTATTTCTTTCTATGTTAATAATGCCCAGTTAGCCCTAGGATAGAAACCAAGTTTTCTGGTTGGGTCGTTTTCCTATACAGCGGGTGTAGTCGGGCAGGAGATAAAAGTTTTAATTTTGGAAATTTTGCTAAGTCATAATCCTAGCCCTAGAAATGTGCATACCTAGTTAGATTAATTTTACTTCAGTAATGGTTATACAGCTATTTAATTGCTGGAGTTAGCGTTGGAGAAATTCTGGGCTCGGCGTTGAGTGTGGTGCACACACTCAACGCCTGGTCTGTTTGGGCTTGGCGTTGAGTGTGGTGCACACACTCAACGCCTGGTCTATTTGGGCTTGGCATTGAGTGTGGTGCACACACTCAACACCTGGTCTGTTTGGGGCTTGGCATTGAGTGTGTTGCACACACTCAACGCCTGGTCTGTTTGGGCTTGGCGCTGAGTGTGGTGCACACACTCAACGTCATAGCCTTTTTGTTTATTTTTGATTGCGGCTAAGTATTTTGTTAGCGTTGAGTTAGTCGACCTCACTCAACGCCATGGTTGTTTAGGCATTGAGTGTGGTGGACTCACTCAACACCGCAGCCAATCCTTTTGGACTGCTGGCTATTTTAGCATTGAGTGGACCAAGTCCACTCAACTCCAACCTTCGGTGAGTAGCGGCTATGTGTCTGGCGTTGAGAGAGAGATGCTCACTCAACGCCAGATTCTGTCTTGCATTGAGAGAGTGATGCTCACTCAATGCCAGATTCTGTCTGGCATTGACAAAGATGCTCACTCAATGCCAGAGTCTGTCTGGCATTGAGAGAGTAATGCTCACTCAACGCCAGAGTCTGTCTAGCATTGAGAGAGTGATGCTCACTCAACGCCAGATTTTGTTTGGCGTTGAGAGATTGAGGCTCACTCAATGCCAGATCCTGTCTGGCATTGAGTGATGGCTACTCACTCAATGTCGGGTTGAGCCATCTCAACGCTTTCCCCTTATCTTTATTTTCTCTCCCGAGTGAATTCCTTGATTTAAGGTTCCTTATCGGCTAAATTTTTCCAAAGTCCGAATCGTGGGTTGTGGTTAGTAGTGGTGGTTTGAAGCTCTTAATGGGGGTGGTGTTGTGTTATTTAGTCATGGCCACCCTTTTTATCTTGTTCCATGTACGGGCTGGGAAAGGGGGTGGGAGGTCCCTAGTGCTTTCACATGTAGACCCTTGAGCTTTGTTTCTTGGAAATGGTTGTTGGGGGACTGAGTTTGCCTCCAACCTGGATCCGCGTTGTTTTTGCTACTACAATCTCTCACAATTTAGGATGTTAGATGCTTCTTCCTTAGTAGATTGAACCATTTTTGGGCACTTCATAGCCTTGTAGCCTCTGTAGGATTTTAGCAGGGTTGTTTCCTCACACCTAGTGCAATGTTTTTTGTTTGATCCTGGACGGTGTTTGATTGTTACTGTCCTATTTACTCTTTATGCTTATCATTTAAATTAACACTTTCGTGCAGCTTATTTGTTTTTACTTGCTGAGGTATCCTTTTCTTCTTTGAATGCCTCAAGTTTTGGATAGTAGCTGATTAAGCGGCTAGTTTGGATGTGTTGTTGCTGGTGGTCTCTTGTACTGTTGAGATCAATTCCTTGGTCTTGTGAGGTAGTTTTATGTTTCTTTCTTACAGACATATATACTTGTCAATGGGTTTGTGTCAGTTTATTGGCGCCCACTGGTAGTTTTACCTTGATACTAGAAATGTTATCTTTTTACTGTTACCTTTTCTGGAGTTAGTCTACTTGCTCTTGGGATGATTTATGCTAGGTTGCTAGTTACTTTTAAACCTAAAAACACTATTATAAGTATATCTCATGATCAGCATATTTATAAAACTCATATACTAATTTCCAAATAACGTAAAAGGATCATTTTCTTATATATAGTATAAATTAAATGTAGGGTCTTGCATAGTATAAGTTGTCCTCTGGGGACACTTATGCACTCTTTTAGGATGTCAAATGTAAATAAAGTATTTTCCATTGCGTATAAGTATAGTTTTTTTTTAACTGTGGACTAGATGATCCACTGAGCCGAGCGATACGGCCTTTAAAATATAACTGATTTTCTAATCATTAAACGTATGAATTTTCATAGTATAGTTAGATGGTGTTCGCCTGAGCGTCGACAGTTATCCCCTGGTCGACGTGGCATCACGACGCGTGTTTTATCATACTCTGATACTTCTTAAATTCGGAGAAAATGCGAGTTGTGACAATTGGTATCAGAGGGAGGTTGCTTGGCAAATGGTCGGGCAACCTTCCTTGTAGAGTTAGGGGTTTAACATCATGTCATTCACACACCGATATGTCATCAGCACGTCTTGGCAAAAGCACAAACACAACACTCATAACATAACATGAAGTATACAGGGCATATTATGTAGTATGGGATGCATAATATGTGTTTGTATATGGATCCACCATAGGGGCAACATGTGAGGGTTATGTAGTATGGGATGAATAACCTCACCACATGGCTACGACTAGCTCGTTTTCTTTTCGTTGCATGAGAATGTTATGTAGTATAGGATTCATAACATTTTCATGTGTATGCCGCTCATAACATACATTAGGGCCTTTTTAGAATACATAGCACAAACATGCATAGCATAACATTGTATAAGCATAACTTGCCAAGCTAAAGACTAGCAGGATGACATATGTACACACATAAGTTTTGCGTCAAAAATAATATAAGTTCATGCATTCCCGATCTAGGCACAAGAGTTAGAAAGGTGGTGGTAAACCATCCTAGGTTAGGCATAACATCAATTCTTGTAAAAAAAACTCCCAGAGCAAGTTTAGCAGTTTTAAGTTCATATTTATGTATGTATTGTCTGTACTTGTAGTTAGTTCTAGTTGTTGTACTAGGATCTGACTAATGTTATTATGATTTTAATATGGCAAGACGTCCTTCGACGAGGTCGACTCCCCTATCTGAGGGTTAGTCATCTGGATCGCAGAGTGATGTGGTGATCGAGAGCCTGCGATAGAGCAACGATTCCTTGACCAGGCAGTTGGTTAAGATGCGGGCACAGATCCAGTCTCTGGTGGCAGTTGTGGCAGGACAGACTCAGGGAGTGCAAGACCCTACAGGGGGGTTAGCTGTTCCTCCCCCTCCTGCTCCCCTGATACCTCCAGTAGTGGTGCCAGCAGAGATGGCCTTTATCTCATAGTTTCAGAGACTTAGCCCTCCTACATACGATGGGAAGACAGATTTCATGGTCATAGATGATTGGCTGATCTCCTTGGAGGAGATGTTCTCGTACTCCGGTATTGCAGATGATTAGAGAGTGATAATAGCCGCCTATCATCTTAAGGTTTGGCTAAGAGTTGGTGGCTTAGAGAAAAGGGGAGCTTTGTAACCGGTTGCTCTTGGGGATTATTCAAGGAGATGCTGTTGAGGAAGTTCATTTCTTCGGTCGAGCGTGACCGACTAATGAACGACTTCCTCCACCTGAAGTAGAGGCGACTCACGGTCAGTGAGTACGAGATAGAGTTCATCAAGTTGTATCAGTTTGCTCCTGGGTTGGTGAGTGTTGAGGCTGATCGAGTCAAGCGGTTCTTTGGTGGCTTGAGGAGCGAGGTTCAGCAGTTGACCAGTGCATATTGATCAGAGACTTATGCAGGAGTAGTGGAGGCTGCTCTGAAAGTGGAGGCAATTGAGACCGCAAAGAACAGAGGCCGGCAAATGAGGAAGGACAAGAGGAAGTCTGCTGAAGAGAAGAACCCCTAGGTACCCGGTGTTGCTTTGGGAAAGAAGAGCAAGGTAGTGTGTAGCTTCTGTGGCCGGTAAGGCCACTCTGTTGAGAGGTGTTTCAAGAAGGCAGGAGCTCAGAAGAAGGAGTAAGTTCATGCTATTCAAGGTGCTCCTAGGAAGGATGTTTCTTGTTCTGTTTGCAAGAGACTCGGGCATGATGCTGCCCAGTGTTGGTCCAAAGATAAAGTCTGCTATCAGTGTGGACAAAAGGGCCATATCAAGACAAGGTGTCCTCAGGTCCACCCTGTTCTTCAAGAAGTTCCACTTCAGGCCTTACCTCCGCCACAACGTGTGGACAAGGGCAAAGGAAAGCTGAACGTAATCTCTTCTGAGGAGGCTCAAACTTCAACTCAGGTCATCTCAGGTTAGGTTTTTTCCCTAGCCTGAATACTTTATTTACTAGAATGGTTATAATTTTATTTTGGTAGTTCCTTAGTTGCATATATACTCCTATAGGGAAATTTAAGGTGAAGAACCACTGGGTGCGTGTTATATTCGACTCCGACGCTACCCACTCGTTTGTGGCTAGAGTCTTTGTGGAGCGATATCGGTCGATTCTAGATCAAGTTCGTGATACCTTCCGCATCAAGTTCCCTTCTAGTGAATCTATGTTATCAGATGTGGGCATTCTGGATTGCCCTGTTTTGTTGGGGGACTTTCTTGTGAAGGCAGACTTGAAGATGATTGATCTAGAGGACTTCGATGTTATTCTGGGCATTGACTGGTTGTCTAAGTATGATGCGGTTATTCAGTGCAAAGGGAAGCGCTTGAACTTCATCAAGGATAATGGTCAGCCTGGAAGTGTGTATGCTGATCCGTGCCAGGATTTTCCTATCATTTTTGCGGTATGTGCTCAGAAGCTGTTTCATTCTGATAGTTTTGCGTGTTTAGTCTCGGCGGTTGGGACTACTGTTAGTGTACCGCGCTTGGAGGAGATTCCTGTTGTGCATGGTTTCTCTGATATTTTTCCTGATGACCTTCCTGGTCTTTCTCCCGATCGGGATGTTAAGTTTGTGATTGATTTGGAACCGGGTACGCGTCCTATTTATAAGGCGCCGTACCGGATGGCCCCTGGTGAGCTGGAAGAGTTGTGTGTTCAGCTAGAAGAATTATTGGAAAAAGGCTTTATCAGGCAGAGTTCGTCGCCTTGGGGTGCTCCTGTTCTATTCGTGAAGAATAAGGATGGGTCGATGAGGCTGTGCATCGATTATAGGGAGTTAAACAAAGTCAACATTAAGAACAGGTATTCTCTGCCGAGGATCGATGACTTATTTGATCAGTTGCGTGGTAGCACGATGTTCTCCAAGATCGATCTTCATTCTGGCTATCATCAGCTCTGGATCCATGAGGCAGATATTCCACGGACCGCGTTTAGATTGAGGCATGGACACTTCGAGTTTCTAGTGATGTTGTTTGGTTTGACCAACGCACCATCAGCTTTCATGGATATGATGAACCGGGTGTTCAAGGATTTTCTAGACAAGTTCGTTGTGGTATATATTCATCGATGATGTGTTGATCTACTCTCGCAGTGCTGAGGAGCATGAGCAGCATCTGCTCTTGGTTCTATCGGAGTTGAGGGACCATAATTTATTCGCCAAGCTAAGCAAGTGCAAATTTTGGTTGCCTCAGGTCTCGTTTCTGGGCCACGTGTTGAATAAGGATGGGATCTCGGTCGACCCAAAAATGATCGCAGCAGTGATGGATTGGAACAGGACGGGCACGCCCAAGGAGATTAGAAGCTTCCTAGGGTTGGCCGACTACTACAGGAGGTTCGTGGAGGGTTTCTCCACCCTGGCTGCACTTTTGACCAGGTTGACTCAGAAGAACACGGCCTTTGTTTGGAGCGAGAAGTGCGAAGAAGCTTTCCTGGAACTAAAGAACAGATTGTGTACTGCTCTCATTCTGACCCTACCTACTAAGGGTGCGGAGTATGATGTGTACGTGGATGTTTCACATGTTGTTCTGGGTTGCGTGTTGATGCAGGTTGGAAAAGTGATTGCGTATGAGTCAAGTCAATTAAAGACTCATGAGAGAAATTACCCTACGCATGACCTTGAGTTTGTAGCGGTGATTTATGCGTTAAAGATGTGGAGGCATATACTACATGGTGCTCAGTGAAAGATCTTCACAGATCATAAAAGTCTAAAGTATGTGTTCACTCAGAAGGAGTTGAATCTGCGCCAGCGGCTGTGGCTAGAGTATGTGGCCGATTACGAAGTAGAGATCCAGTATCATCCGGGTAAGGCCAATGTGGTGGCCGACGCTCTGAGCCGGAAGATGGGGAAGATCTTTAATCTCTCTGCCAATCGTTTAGTGGAAGAGTTCCTCCTGATGGATATCTCTGTGGGATGTTGTGGCATGCAGAGCAGTTTGGCAGTGGCAGAGCCGTCTTGGATTTCACTTACCAGGTTGCACCAGAAGGATGATCCGGATCTTCTGCACTTTTACCTCAGGACTGAGAGAGGGGAGTTGCCGGATTTTTCTATCGATGATGCGGGTAATTTGAAGTACCGCGGCAGGTTTTGCTTCCCCGCTGTTGGATACATCAGGGTTATGATATGCAGGAGGCTCATGGATCCAGTGTTGCCTACCATCCAGGATCTACGAAGATGTATCGTGATAAGCAAATCGCCTGGTGGTATGGGATGAAGGGTGATATAGCCCGATTTGTTGCTGAGTGCCACACTTGCAAGCGTGTGAAGGTCGATCACAGAAGGCCTGGTGGAAAGTTGACTCCGTTGGAGATCCCTACTTGGAAGTGGGAAAGTATTTCTATGGACTTCATTACGGGCTTACCGAGATCTCCAAGGGGATTTGATTCAGTTTGGGTGATTGTGGACCGATTGACGAAGTGTGCGCACTTCGTACCCTATAAGATAGATTACCCGATGAAAAAGATAGCAGAGCTGTACTTGGACAAGGTCATCAGATTGCACGGTGTGCCAGTTAGCATCATTTTGGATCGAGACTCCCGGTTTACTTCTCGCTTTTGGTAGAGTCTGCAGGAGGGTTTGGGTATAGATTTGAGGTATTCTACTGCTTACCACCCATAGACCAATGGGCAGACAGAGCGGGTGAACCAGATAGTTAAGGATATGATCATATGCTACATTTTGGACCACGGTGGAGCGTGGGATGAGCGGTTGCGACTTATGGAGTTTGCGTACAATAACAGTTACCAAGAGAGCTTGCAAATGGCTCCGTTTGAAGCTTTGTATGGGAGGCGCTGTAGAACTCCCTTGTTTTGGGCTGAGGCTGGTGAGAGACCTTTGTTGGGTCCGGATGCGCTCGAGGAAATGGAAGTCGCAGTGAAGCTTATTCGAGAAAAGCTTCGTTTAGATCAGGAGAGATATGAGAAGAACACCAACCGACATAGGTCTGACTTGGAGTTTTTTGTAGGGGACTTTGTGTTTCTTAAGGTTTCCCCAATGGTTGGTGTTAAGAGGTTTGGGAAGAACCAGAAATTTGACCCGAGGTACGTGGGCCCGTTTAAGATTATTGAACGGATTGGCGTGTCAGCATATAGGTTGGATTTGCCAGCAAACTTCCCAGGTGTTCATAATGTATTTCATGTAAGCCAATTACGGAAGTGTGTGCAAAGCAGTGGGCAAGTCTTGGATGTTGTGCCCCAGTTGAAGCCTAATCTTTCATATGTTGAGGTGTCAGTCCGCATCTTGGATACTCAAGATCGGGTGCTGTGGACAAAGTCTATCCCGATGGTAAAAGTTCTATGGAAGAATCAGGATTTGGAAGGCGCAACTTGGGAGCTAGAGTCGGCTATGAGGGAGGCTCACCCTCAACTGTTCCCCTGATTTGATTGGTACGTTTTCTTTCTAGTAGCTCTTGTTTGCTACTTTCCTTCTATAAGTAGAAGTAGTGTATGTAAAGTTTCGGGACGAAACTTTCTTTTAGGGGGAGTGACAATAACGCCCCAGATTTTTCTGCGATTATTTAATTCTCGTTTGGCATTACGTTGATGCGTTTTCTTGGCTTGTGCCATCCGTGGAGTGTGGTCTTAGCTCCTTAGGACTGAGTGGCCTTTTTGTAGCCTTTTGGCAAGATTCCCTAGCAAGCCGGGTCATTTTGGGTGACCCGGTGAGGCCTCTCGGGGGATGCCTGTGTTTTGACTTTGGGTGGAGATAACTCGAGTTTAGAGCGTCGAGAGTTGATTTTGACTTCGTCGTTGCATTCTTAGCATAGGTAATTAGCTACGGTGCGAATTTTATCGGATTCCAAGGTGGTTTGGTTTTCACGTCGTTTTGGTGTGTTAATAATAATAAATGCAATTAATTAATGAATAATTCTATTAAATGAAGTCCAACGGTCAAAAAAAAGCTGGGTGATTTAATCCTGCATCTTTTAGGTGGCAGTTAAGGCTGAAAAGACGTGTCTATGTATATATATAGCCTTAAGTCAAAAACGAGACTATTCATCGTCTCCTTCCGTGAGAGAAAACAGCTTTCCTGTACGTGAGCGGAAGAAAACTGGCAGACAGCCTTGCCTTCCACCGCCGTTTCCCGGAGTTCTAGCGGTCGGATTTTCATTCCTAGGGTAGATCTGGACTGCTCTCCTCTAGATCTTCTTTTCGACGGTAAGCTTTCTCCATTTCGTGTCTTTCTATGGTGTTGTAGATTTTCGTTTGACCCCTCTCCCTCTCCAAAAAATGTCTAGTCTTGCTTGGTTAGGTGTTTGCTGCCAGATCCATGGGGAAGTAGAGAAGCCGGTCGAGACCTTCCGGAAATCGAGGCAAGTGGTATTCTTGCCCTTGACAAGTAACTTCTTCTTGTTTTCTTCTTAACCTCCTGCGGCTGTAGAGAGCCTTTGTCCAAAATATTTTTTTTATTTCTTTCAATGTTAATAATGCCCAGTTAGCCCTAGGATAGAAACCAAGTTTTTTGGTTGGGTCATTTTCCTGTGCAGCGGGTGTAGTCGGGCAGGAGATAGAAGTTTTAATTTTGGAAATTTTGTTAAGTCCTAATCCTAGCCCTAGAAATGTGCATAGTTGGTTAGATTAATTTTACTTCAATAATGGTTATACAGTTATTTAATTGCTGGAGTTAGCATTGGAGAAATTCTGGGCTCTGCATTGAGTGTGGTACACATACTCAACGCCTGGTCTGTTTGGGCTTGGCGTTGAGTGTGGTGCACACACTCAACGTCTGGTCTGTTTGGGCTTGACGTTGAGTATGGTGCACACACTCAACGCCTGGTCTGTTTGGGGCTTGGCATTGAGTGTGTTGCACACACTCAATGCCTGGTCTGTTTGGGCGTGGCGGTGAGTGTGGTGCACACACTCAACGTCATAGCCTTTTTGTTTATTTTTGTTTGCGGCTAAGTATTTTGTTGGTGTTGAGTGAGTCGACCTCACTCAATGCCATGGTTGTTTAGGCGTTGAGTGAGGTGGACTCACTCAACGCCGTAGCCAATCCTTTTGGACAGCTGGCTATTTTAGCGTTGAGTGGACCAAGTCCACTCAACGCCAGCCTTCGGTGAGTAGCGGCTATGTGTCTGCCATTGAGAGAATGATGCTCACTCAACGCCAGATTCTGTCTTGCGTTGAGAGAGTGATGCTCACTCAATGCCAGATTCTGTCTGGCGTTGACAAAGATGCTCACTCAACGCCAGAGTCTATCTGGCGTTTAGAGAGTGATGCTCACTCAACGCACAAGTCTGTCTGGTATTGAGAGAGTGATGCTCACTCAACGCCAGATTCTTTCTGGCGTTGAGAGAGTGAGGCTCACTCAACGCCAGATCCTGTCTGGCGTTGAGTGAGGGCTGCTCACTAAACCCCGTGTTGATCCATCTCAACGCTTTCCCCTTATCTTTATTTTCTCTCCCGAGTGAATTCCTTGATTTTGAGGTTCCTTGTTGGCTATATTTTTCCAAAGGTCGAATCGTGGGTTGTGATTAGTAGTGGTGGTTTGAAGCTCTTAATGGGGGTTGTGTTGTGTTATTTAGCCATGGAAACCCTTTTTATCTTGTTCCAGGTACGGGCTGGGCAAGGGGGTGGGAGGTCTCTAGTTCTTTCACAAGTATACCCTTGAGCTTTGTTTCTTGGAAATGGTTGTTGGGGGACTGAGTTTGCCTCTAACCCGGATACGCGTTGTTTTTGCTACTGCCATCTCTCACAATTTTGGATGTTAGATGCTTCTTCCTTAGTAGATTGCAACATTTTTGGGCACTTCATAGCCTTGTAGCCTCTATAGGATTTTAGCAGGGTTGTTTCCTCGCACTTAGTGCAATGTTTTTTGTCTGACCCTGGGCGGTGTTTGATTGTTACTGTCTTGTTTACTCTTTTTGCTTATCATTTAAATTTACACTTTCATGCAGCTTATTTGTTTTTGCTTGCTGAGATATCCTTTTCTTCTTTGAATTCCTCAGGTTTTGGATAGTAGCCGATTAAGCAGCTAGTTCTGTTGTGCTGTTGCTGGTGGTCTCTTGTACTGTAGAGATCAGTCCTTTGGTCTTGTGAGGTAGTTTTATGTTTCTTTCTTACAGACATATATACTTGCTAGTGGGTTCGTGTTAGTTTATTGGCGCCCACTGGTAGTTTTACCTTGATACTAGATATGTTATCTTTTTGTTACTACCTTTTTTGGAGTTAGTCTACTTGCTCTTGGGATGATTTATGCTAGGTTGCTAGTTACTTTTAAACATAAAAACACTATTATAAGTATATCTCATGATCAGCATGTTTACAAAACTCATATACTACTTTCCAAATAACGTAAAAAGATCGTTTTCTTATATATAGTATAAATTAAATGTAGGGTCTTGCATAGTATAAGTTGTCCTCTGGGAACACTTATGCACTCTTTTAGGACGTCAAATGTAAATAAAGTATTTTTCGCTGCGTATAAGTATAGTTTTTTTAACTGTGGACTAGATGATCCACTGAGCCGAGGGATACGGCCTTTAAAATATAACTGATTTTCTAATCATTAAACATATGAATTTTCATAGTCTAGTAAGATGGTGTTCGCCTGAGCGTCGACAGTTATCCCATGCTCGACGTGTTATCACGACGCGTGTTTTCTCAAACTCTGATACTTCTTAAATTCGGAGAAAATATGGGTTGTGACAACAGATCTTACAAATAAAAGTTTGTTTAAGAAAATAAAAACTTCACCCTGTTCAATAGATAAAAGGGTGAGAACTTCTTGATTAGTTCTTGATTGAACTGAATACTGTAGATCCAACCTGACTTAGCTTCTTCAAAGCTTCTTGAATTTGAACAAAATAAGGTTGATCTTTAATTGGAGTTGGAGTTGGAGTTGATCTTCAATCAGCTTCCTTCTTGAATTCAGAATGAGATCTTAATTTTACTTGCAGATTTTTTAGGATCTGCCTTCTTCTGGGATTGCCTCTTGCTCCCCCTCACTGGTTCTCAATATATGTTGAGTTAGTTATTTCTCCTCTTGATTCTGTCGGATTATTTTTCCTAATCTGGTTGTTATGGATCAGCCCTTTATATAGAGTTCATCCACGATTACCGGCTTATCCGGTTAATAACGGCCTTCTGACAGTACTGACAGATGTGTTAGTCTTGTTACTTATGATAGTTGTTAATTCTTCAGTCGTGACAACTGACCCTTCATTGAACTTCTATGACAGCAGAGAACAGACAGCAAAATACTTCAAATGTGATGACACAAATAGACCAAGTGTCGACACAATTCTTGATGATGTCAACACAGCTTCCAATGTGTTGACACAGTCATTCTTTATCTTCTCAACACAGCTTCTGTTGTATATGTCGACACAAGTCCTGTGTGTCGACACAACTTCTCTTGGTCTCGACATAGCTGATGCTGATAGATGGCGTTGAGTGTATGTCCAGATGTCGTTGAGTGTATGTCTAGATGTCGTTGAGTGTGTGTCGACACAAGTCTCGTATGTCGACACAAGCCTTTCTGACTCAGTATAGCTGTTATTGATAGATTGCGTTGAGTGTGTGTCGACACAAGTCCCGTGTGTCGACACAGTCTTGCTTCTTATGTCAACATAACACCTAGGTGTCGACACAGCTCCTGCTTCAGGTGTCGACACAAGTCCTGGGTGTTGACACTTGTACATAGAAATTTTTCTTGCATTTCTTAAACCTGCACACTGAAACTCAACATCCAATCAAATACACATTGATGTATACCATTTAGTAAAGAGAGGCTTCTCCAAATCTATTACACAATTTCCAGTGTACCCAACAATATCCCCCTATTTGGAGAAGTCATAACCCTTAGTCAATGATATACACCACACATAATAAAACAAAGAATAAGATGTATACATTCAATTCACAGCAGGGTAACTTATAAATACAAATAATAATTAATATCATCACAGAATATGATATCTTCATTAATCAGAAAGTAGTGTAGCTTTACAGAATTCTTAAAAGAACAAAAAATTACATAGGCCTTAACACTAGCCTATCTATCTTATGATTGATTAGGCTCCTTAATCACTATTCCTTTTCCAGACTTGATCTTAGCTTGCACATTGGCTTCAAAATCTTCATCTGGATTCTTCCCTTTCAGATCTTTTTTTTGAGCTCTTCAGCCTTAATCTTCTGCCTTTCAAAGTAATGAAAAGGCTTTGGAAAGTACTTGCTAGGCTCCACAGAGTTAGCAGGTAACTTTCTAGCTTTGATATCCTTTCTGAGCTGATGTATGGCATCTTGCCTCTTCTGATACTTTCTCCATTCTAGTTCAGAGTACCACTTTCCTCTATCATGCATCTTATCTTTCACAGCTTTCCAGACAGTAAGAATAATGTTCCTAGAAGTATGACTCCACTGCTCAAAGTCAGGCTTCAATTCTGCCTGTTCTCTAAATCTTTTCTTAGAAAGTTGGGCCTCTTTCTGAGCTTCCATAGCAGCTACAGACATTTCAACTTTGTCAATGATGACATTTTGTGCCTCCTGTGGAGGGCTATACATTTTCTGAACTTCCTGCTGTACTGTTTCAAAATATGTTGGAGGATAGATAACCTGTGCAACTTCCTGCTGAACACCTTCAATATGAGCAGGTTGAACACCAGATTCAGCAGTGTTATCTTAATCACACATGTGTGGAAATCCAAGGGTAGCTCTAATGGTATTAGATACCCATTTAGTATGATTAGAGCTGGCTTTGACTAATATCCTCTCCCCCTTTATGACTTCTTTGGCTATATGATCTCTCAGATCATTCTTTTGAAACCTTACTTGATCAGCCAGATATTGAGTACCTTCTTTGTAGTAGGCTCTGAATTTGTTCAGGTGATCAAAAATAGCCTATTTAGATTCTTGAATGGCTGTTTGTACAACAGCTAGATCTTCTTGTATGTGCTTGGATACTTCAGTTTTTAAATCAGTAGCAATACCTCCTAGTTTATTAAAAATTTCATTATGTGAGTCCTTGATATTTTCATTTGATCTGAATTGATTTTCTAGAATATATCCTTGCTTGACTGTAATGTCTTCAATTTCAGTCTTTAACACCTGTTGTTGCTTGGCCAGGCAAACCACCGCATTACCTCCTTTATGAAAGCAATCTGTCATCTCTTTCTTATTCAAATTTACTTCAAATCTGATGGATTTAATTTCTTGAGCTAGCTGAAACTGCATTTCTTTATGTGTCTCATCCATATACTTCTCCAAAGATTGTCTTTGCTCATCTAACTTTACTTGCAGTTGCACCATCAGTGAACTGAAGTCCATCCCTTGAACAGATGGTTGAGAGATTATTTGTAAGGCTTTCTTATAGCTTGTGCTCCTTTTCCTGATAGCAACCATCTTCCTTTTCTTAGCCATGGAGGCTTCTTCATCATCAGAAGATTGTGATGAGCTTTGCATATTCATAGTTTCCTTATCAGTAGGGGCATACTGAGACATCTCCCCGTCAGTTCCTTGTATCTCTTTCTCAATCCTTTGCTACTCCCCCTCAGTCCTTGTTTCATTGAAGTCAGGGAACAGTTCTTCCAAAGTGAACTCTTACTGCATCTGAACAGGAGGAACAAGGTTGTCTTTTGGAACTAATGGTTCCCCCTGGACATCAAGATCATTGTCCAAGGACTTCTAAAAAATGGAGAAGGGGACTTGCTCAGCTTGAACTTGGTCTGATACTTGCACATCTTTTTCTTCTTTCTCAGTATTGACTTGTGCTTCATTGTTGATTTCTGATACTATTTCCATAACAATATCAGTGGTATTTTCACTCTCTAGTGCAGCTTCAGCAATACCTCCCCCTTGGGCAGGCAACTGTGATTATTCAGGTTCATGAATAATTGTAGTATGTGTGTTGTCTCCCCTAGGAGTGGAGACCATATGGTTCTCTGGTAGTAGACTGATCTCCCCTTGTACTTGAGCTTCTTTATCTGGTTGTCGTGTGGGAGATTTTCCTTGTTGTTCTTCATCCGAGCTGAAGACAACCAATTTTTCAAAATCACTGAAAGATTCTGCTTCCTCGTTAGTAGTTTTCTTCTTCTTATCTTTCTTCACAGATTTCTATGGGGTGGAAACTTCTTTGGTTAAGACTCTATCCCATCTGGATAGAATTCTCAAGTCCATTCTACTCATGTGATTTATCTTAGATCCTGGAATTTGATTCATTACATCTGGGATGCTGGAAGCCAGATACAAGCTTAGTATTCTACCCAGATTAGGCTTCTTAACACTTTCTTGAATCTTGTCAAAAACTACAGTTGACCAGTCTATTTTCACTTTAAATATTACTCTGATCATAAGTTTGAACATGTAGGTAAAGATCTATCATGTCCTCCTGTTTTGCAGAGAATTACTTTACATATAATCTCTGATAGAAATTTACCTTGGGAATTCATTCCCTTCCTGGTAATTGAGGATCCTATCTTGGTATTTGGATCCAGCCCACACCATCTGAGTTCATCCTTTGTCATGGATGGAGTAATTTAATCATCTTCTTTACCTTGGGGAGTTGAAGCGACTTCCTGATTGTCTTATGTGGGAGTCTTACCCTTGTACCGTTAACAATGGACTTCATCTTCTTTCCTTGAGAATCCATAGTTGCAGATGAGTAAAATTCAAGAACTTCTTTCTTCCATATCCTTGAAGGTTCAGAGACCAAATAGTCTAATCCATTCTCTGTGATTAGGGTAATCACACCATTGATTTTTGGCGGGGCAGTCTCGAACGCCTTACGTACCAGTTCGTATCCCTCATTGACCTTATCGTCATGTTGTGGCGCAATTGATGAATGAGAGAGAAGAGAAGAGAGTCGACAGGAGAATTTCTTTGTCGACACAAAGTCTTGAGTCGAGAATTTTGAAAGCACAGTCGACCATATTTTGTCTTCTCCTATTTATAGTATACGTGTTAAGGGTAGGTCAAAAGACGCGCCTAACTTAGGAAATTTACTAGTCGACAAATTTTATATGTGTCGACAGAGATGACTTAGGTCTCGATAAAACCTCGTTGTAGTCGACATATACTATCAAAGTCTCGACAAAGTTGTGTCGATACAAACTTTTCTGTCAACACTGATTCTATTTCTGTGTCGACATAATTCTTTTCTTTGTCGACACAACTTAATGATAGTGTCGACACAGTTAGCATGTGTCGACAAAACTTTCTAACTTAGACAAAATTTCTTGAGAAATTTTGGACTTACAGATACCACTTGAAAAATTTTGTGTTGACCTATCACCTTATTCTTGGTTCAACATACCTAATTCAATTTTAAAATAATTTAACTTACTTTCATCCAGAGGTTTTGTAAATATATAAGCAATTTGGTTGTTAGTGTTGACAAATTCTAGACTTATGTCTTCCTTTTCAACATATTCTCTGATGAAATGAAATCTAATTTCTATATGCTTAGTTCTACTGTGTGAAATAGGATTTTTAGCTATAGAAATAGCACTAGTAGAATCACAAAATAATGGAATTCTACTTACCTTGATGTCATAGTCTTCAAGTTGATGTTTTATCCACAATAACTGAGCATAGCAGCTGGCTACAGCTACATATTCTGATTCAGCAGTGGAAATAGCCACACTTGTTTGCTTCTTGCTGCTCCATGACACTAGCCTACCACCTAGGAATTGATATGTTCTAGTGGTACTTTTTCTGTCTTCTTTGCAGCTTATAAAGTCTGCATCTGAAAACCCTGTTAGTAAGAAATCTCTATTCTTAGGGTACCAAAGACCTAGATTAGGTGTGCCCTTAAGATATCTCAAAATTCTCTTGACAATAGTATAATGAGATTCCTTTGGGCAAGCTTGGTACCTAGCACAGACACATGTAGCATACATGATGTCAGGTCTACAAGCAGCCAAGTAAAGTAGGAAGCCAATTATCCCTCTATACAAAGACTCATCAACAGGTTTTCCTGCTTCATCTTTGCCTATAGGCATACTTATTCCCATTGGAGTTTTCATGGTGGAGGCTGACTCCATGCCATATTTCTTAATTAACTCCTTGGTGAACTTAGACTGAGATATGGACAATCCATCATTAGTTTGTCTAACTTGGAGTCCCAAGAAGAATTTCAACTCACTCATGCTGCTCATCTCAAACTTCCCTTGCATAAGTTTGGCAAACTTACTATAAAGGTTGTTTTCAGTAGAACCAAAGATAATGTCATCAACATAAATCTGGACTAGCATGATCTTACCTTTTGATTCCCTAAAGAATAGAGTCTTGTCTATTTTTCCTCTGTAGAATTTATTCTCAATAAGGAAGACAGACAAAGTTTCATACCAAGCCCTAGGGGCTTGTTTCAATCTATATAAAGCTTTCTTAAGCCTATATACATAGTTGGGATAATGAGAATCAACAAAACCTAATGGATGTTCTACATATACTTCTTCCTTCAAGTCTCCATTTAGAAAAGCTGACTTGGCATCCATTTGGAATACTTTGAACCCTTGAAAAGCTGCATAAGCTAGGAACAGTCTTATTGCTTCCAACCTTGACACTATGGCAAATGTCTGATCAAAGTCTATCTCTTCTTCCTGTCTGTAGCCCTTTGCTACCAGTCTGGCTTTGTTCTTGATTATGGTGTCATTCTCATCTAGTTTATTCATGTAGATCCACTTGGCTCCTATAACATTGTGATCCTTTGGTTTAGGAACCAACTTCCAGACTTTACATCTTCTGAATTTATTCAGCTCTTCCTGCATGGCATCAATCCAGCTTGTGTCTGACATGGCTTCTTCAAACTTCTTAGGTTCTATCTGTGACGGAAAGCTTGTACATAGAACTATGTTCATGCTTTTGCTTCTGGTTAGAACTCCCTGGCTTGCATCACCAATGATTTGGTGTGCAGGATGATCCTTCAAGTGTCTTCTAGCTAGAGGAAATCTGTAAACCTCTTGGTCTTCTTCACTTTCCTCATTCTGATGCACTTCATTTTCTTCATCTTGATCCAGAGAGTCTTGTACTCCCCCTGGACAGTATCCATCCTTTTCTTCATCCAGTCTTGCAGGTTGGTCTTCACTAATAGTCAGCTTGTCCATCCTTTCCTTTAAACCTGTAGAACTACCAGAAGTGCTAGACAGTTCACTGTTAATTAACTTGGACTCATCAAATACTACATGGACAGATTCTTCTACAACTTATGTAGTCAAGTTGTAGATTCTGTATGCCCTACTATTATTACTGTACCCAACAAATATCCCTTCTAGGGATTTGGCAGCAAACTTAGTTTGGTAGTGCTTACCATTAACTAGGACATAACATTTGCTACCAAAGATTCTAAAGTAGGAAATGTTTGGTTTTCTACCTTTCATAATCTCATAGGGAGTCTTCATATGTCTTTTGTTGATGGAAGCTCTATTGAGAACATGACATGCAGTGTTTACTACCTCAACCCAAAAGTATTCAGGGAGAGAAGTGTCACTTAGTAGAGTTCTACTTGCCTCAATAAGAGTTCTATTCTTTCTTTCAGCAACCCCATTTTGCTGGGGAGTTCTAAGTGAGGAGAACTCCTGATGAATCCCAAATTCTTCACAGAACTTTGTCATACATTCAGACTGAAATTCAGTCCCATGGTCACTTCTGATTTTGACCATTGAATTGTTAAATTCATTCTGTATTTGTCTAACAAAATTCTGGAAAATAGTTGGGGTTTTAGATTTCTGCCTCAAGAAGAACACCCATGTAAATCTAGAATAGTCATCCACAATTACTAATGTGTATGCTTTCCTACCTAGACAATGAACTGGCATAGGCCCAAATAAATCCATATGCAGGAGATATAGACATCTCACTGAATCTTTGGTATCAAGTCCATGGAAAGAGGTCTTGGTCTGTTTGCCCTTTTGGCAAGCTGAACAAACACCCTCTTTAATGCACTTGACCTGAGGACCATTCCTCACTAGCTCCATACTAAATAATTATCCTATTGACTTATAGTTCAGATGAGCTAGCATCTTGTGCCATTGGACATACTGTGATGCTTTCTCATCTACAACTAGGCGGATAGGTGAGTTGTTATACTCACAATTAAGGTTAAGACAATATACATTCCTTTTCCTAATGCCAATCAGAATGATCTCTTGATCACTTGACCTCTTTATTTAGCACTCACCCTTGAGGAAAGAGGTGTCATACCCAAGATCACTTAGTTGACTTATGCTAATTAGGTTATGTTTCAGACCTTTCACATAAGCCACTTGAGTGATATAGATAGAGTTACTAGAAATGTTACCAAACCCTTTGATGACACCTTTTTCAGATCCACCAAAGATTACTTTGGGTCCATTCTCTATGGGAGAATAATCCTTCAACATCCTTCTTATTCCAATCATGTGCCTAAAACATCCACTATCCAGGTACCATATAGGGGTATGGCCACTTGGACTCACCTGCATCAAATAAAGATTTACCTATCCTTAGAACCCAAATAGTTATTGGGTCCTAGGTTAAGGATAGCTTGAAATCTGACATGCTTACCTGCAGCCTTTTTGACAGGTAAACTGGCCTTATTCTGAATACTAGTATTGAACCAACAATCAATGGCAAAGTGACCCACCTTGCCATAACACCAGCACTCAAATCTATTGTACTTTATCTTAAGTATAGGCTTCACAACATTATTGTCAGCATTCCTTTTAAGTGTAGGTGCTGGAGCAGCATACCCCAAGGATTCCTTAAGAACCTGATGGGTTTACTTATAGGGTGGCCTATTAGTATATACACCCTTGCCATTGAGATCACCATACTTACAGTGACCATGAGTGAGGTCATGATCATACATGTTAGTAAGTTGCATCACTTTTCTAAAAGAAACAGGGGGTTTCATAGCTAGTGGCTGAACTGGGCATTTGCCTTTTCCTTGAGAATTGGTTGCCCAATATAAGCTTCGACATCATCCTATTCTCCAGATTCTGAGGATGAAGAGTTAGTCCAACTCTTCTGCTTCTGGGCAACAAAGGATTCCTCCTTCTTGCCCTTATTTTGAGGATTCTTATTATCCTTAGTCTCCTTTCTCATATCAGGACAGTCAGCTATGACATGTTCAGGCCTGTTGCAGCAATAACAAACAATTTTAGAGATAGTTTGTTTACTAGGATTAGAGGCATACCTGTCCTCCTTAGAATTCTTCTTCTTCTTATAATAATTATCCTTGAAGAAGGATGAAGATGCCTTTTCTCCATTTCTTCTTCTTCATGAACCTCTGAAACTGTCTTGTGAAGGCAGCAAAGTCTTCATCAAAATTATGGCTGTCTGATGTACTGATGTCAGGATTTTCTGCTTCAGCCTCAGCACTTCTTCTAGGTGGAGGAGGAGACTTTCTCCTACCCTTTCTTGTAGCTTTAGCTTTGAAGTCTACTGACTTGTCTTTATACTTAGACCTACTTCTTTTCTCCTCCTCCTTTCTGGCAGTGCTGCATCTCATAAGATAGCAGTTTTCCAAACAAGGTTGGTGGAGGTGTATCAGCAAGCCTGGCCACCTCTCTGATAGCACATATTTTTGTATCCCAGTCCTTGGTCAGTGACCTGAGAAACTTATCATTCAATTCATATGTGCTAAAGACTCTTTCATAGGTCATCAGCTCATTTACAATTATAAAGTACTTCTTGTAACATTCTGCTATGCTGTCTGACTTAGCTTGTCTAAAGCTTTCATATTCTTGATTCAACATAGATTTCCTATCCTCTCTAACTTCTTCAGCTCCCTCCATGTAAACAATCAAGGTGTCCCACATCTCCTTGGAGGTTTTAAAATATACCAAATTATGAAATGTGGCATCATCTATTGCACTCACAATTATGTTTTGTGCTTTCTTGTCTAAAGTTGCTAGAATGATTGTTGAAACTGAAAAATCGGTCTCTGTGGAGTTCGACCCTTGGGGAAGGGGTGACCGCGCACCTACTTCCCTCAAGCGAACAATCTAGGCACAAGACTAGGAACATAAGGGACAGACCCAAGGTCTCAGCGTGGAGGTCCCACTGCATACCTGGAAGACTAGCAAACTCTTCCCCTCCCAAGCCAAAGGCTGAGCTAAGGCACCTTCGGAGGGCTCTCTTAGCCGACCAAAACCTCTAAGGAGAATCTCAAAACCAACTCTCTCCTGACTAGAGGTGCCTCCTCGGGTCTATATAAAATGTTCCTCATCCACCCTACCAATGGCGTAACCTCGCTGAACAGTTCCATTTCACGCAGCCCCAATTGGGCCATCAACAACGTAACTACGTTGTTCTAAAAGGTCATTAACTGACCTTCAAGGGCTTCTCGGTAACCTTACCTCGAGGCCCCCACGGGGCGAGTGGTTCACGTATACACAACTCGCCTAAGATGGAGGAGATAAACCACACATACACAGAGCATCACAGACATTATAAATAATTATAGGAATATGAATTCCATACTTCGGCATGCAGGCCGGCAACATAAACAAAATAGGCCTTTGAGTGCCGGCACAAGCTTGGGCTTAAGCCTGATATTCCCCGCTTGGTACTACAATACCTGTACGCCAACGTCCCGCCAAATGGTAGCAAAATAGATATCAGCTCCACCTCTGCCTCGGTGCGGTGATGCTTATCTCCTAAGAGAAAATAATAAACAACTTCCATGGAGTTTTCCCCGAGAACCCCAGAACATCACCAATCTGGCTCACACATCCGGATGGGCTTCACACAGCATGCCTAAACCCGTAATCACGCTTCTGGGTGCTAATGCAGTTAACTGTGGGGATGCACACATCAACCCGTCGGAGAGCTCCCTTCCCCCACCCATTAGTGGAGAGGGGCTTCCATGCAAATATGATAATTGAGGTCTTCACTTGCCCAAGAAGAAACTTCGTTACCCTTGACGTGTGTTTTGGCGGCGGTGCCGGGAGAGGAGCTCCGGGTTGTTCTCGCTGAAGGCGGTTGCGATGGTGGTCGATCTCCACTCTAGGCCGAGCCTTGCTCCAGGTCGAGTTTACTGCAGGCGGCGGTGGCGGTGGCCAATCTCCACTCCAAGACGCAACGACGGTGGTAAAAATTTAGGGCTTGTCCAGCCCCTGCTCCAGGCCGGCCCCACTCCAAGTCGAGCCCTGCTCCAGGCGGGAGAAATAGTATTGGGGAAAGGGGGGCTCGGGCTGCCCCTGCTGGCCGACGACGGGAGAGAAGGAGGGAGATGAAGGGGGCTGAGCTCGGCCTTGATCCAGGCGGGGACGAGGAAGGGGGGCGAGCTTGGCCTTGTTAGATCCCAGCGGCTGTGACAGTGAGGGAAACTAGGGCTCAGGATCTTGCTCGATCCGGGTGGCGGCGACGGGAAGAAAAGCTCGGGCCGGCCTTGCTACCAGCGGTGACGGGGGAGGAGATCCAAGGCTCGGATCCTCCTTCCTGCGGCAACCCGATGCCCTACCTCCTCCTCGTTCTCTTTCTTTTTCCTTTTTCTTTTTTCTTCTCCTTTTTTATTCTTCTCCTCCTCCGCTGTACCCGAGCCCTCCTCTTTATATTTTTTCTTCTACTTTTCTCCTTTTCTACACATATATATATATATATAAATATATAATATCTTATATAATATCTCCTTCTATGAGCACCTGCACGCCTTCGAACAAGGACGACACCAAATCGTCGCCCATAGCATGCCCCTGGCCCGCTACTTGGGGAGGATCCCACTCGGCCGGGTATGGGATTGTACACAATCCCCGCTCTTTTCGAGGTTGGTACAAGCTCGGAAAGAAATGTCCAACCCCAAGTATCCGGCGAGGTTGAGCCGACCCAAAGAAAAATTTTGAGAGAATCCAAAATTTGCATTCAAAACACTAATCTCTCCGTGCCCCTTTTGATCTTTTTGAACCACTCGATACCTATAATGCTCCCTGCTATTCAATTGCCCTTATACTATTTCTTACAATCAATATGCATTTTTTCATGATATTGTGAAACAACAAAGCCATATATTTTGTATTCTCTTGTACACGCGAAGCTAATCCTTTCCCCCCAGGTGTGCCTACAGCCATGCCAGCTAGTGAGAGCCTGACAGCGAGTCTACCCAGGGCCGAGCAGCACTCGGGGTCCTGTAAAGTATCCAAATTCTATCCAAACTCCAAACTCTCTCTCCCTTACCCCCCAGGTGTGCCTACAACCCTGCTAGCTAGTGAGAGTCTGACAGCGAGTCTACCCGGGGCCGAGCAGCACTCGGGGTCCTGCAAAGTATCCAAACTCTCTCCAAATTTCAAACTATCTCCCTTACCCCCCCCCCAGGTGTGCCTACAGCCCTACCAGCTAGTGAGAGCCTGACAGCGAGTCTACCCGGGGCCGAGCAGCACTCGGGGTCCTACAAAGTATCCAAACTCTCTCCAAATTTCAAACTATCTCCCTTACCCCCCAGGAGTGCCTACAACCCTACCGTAAGTGAGAGCCTGACAGCGAGTCTACCCAGGGCCGAGCAGCACTCTCGGTCCTGCAAAGTATCCAAACTCTCTCCAAATTTCAAACTATCTCCCTTACCCCCCAGGTGTGCCTACAGCCCTGCCAGCTAGTGAGATCCTGACAGCGAGTCTATCCGGGGCCGAGCAGCACTCAGGGTCCTACAAAGTATCCAAACTCTCTCCAAATTTCAAACTATCTCCCTTACCCCCCAAGTGTGCCTACAGCCCTGCCAGCTAGTGAGAGCCTGACAACGAGTCTACCTAGGGCCGAGCAGCACTCGGGGTCCTGCAAAGTATACAAACTCTCTCCAAATTTCAAACTATCTCCCTTACCCCCAAGGTGTTCCTACAGCCCTGCCAGCTAGTGAGAGCCTGACAGCTAGACTACCGGGGCCGAGCAGCACTCGGGGTCCTATAAAGTATCCAAACTCCAAACTCTCTCTCCCTTACCCGCAGGTGTGCCAACAGCCCTGCCAGCTAGTGGGAGCCTGACAGCGAGTCTACCCGGGGACGAGTAGCACTCGGGGTCCTGCAAAGTATCCAAACTCCAAACTCTCTCTCCATTACCCCCCAGGTGTGCCTACAGCCTTGCCAGCTAGTGAGAGCCTGACAGCGAGCCTACCCAGGGCCGAGCAGCACTCGGGGTCCTGTAAAGTATTCAAACTCTTTCCAAACTCCAAACTCTCTCTCCTTTACCCCCCAGGTGTGCATACAGCCCTGCCAGCTAGTGAGAGTCTGACAGCAAGTCTACCCGGGGCCGAGTAGCACTCGGGGTCCTATAAAGTATCCAAACTCTCTCCAAATTTCAAACTATCTCCCTTACCCCCTAGGTGTGTCTACAGCCTTGCCAGCTTGTGAGAGCCTGACAGCGAGTCTGCCCGGGGCCGAGCAGCACTCGGGGTCCTACAAAGTATCCAAACTCTCTCCAAATTTCAAACCATCTCCCTTACCCCCCAGGTGTGCCTACAGCCCTTCCAGCTAGTGAGATCCTGACAGCGAGTCTACCCGGGGCCGAGCAGCACTCAGGGTCCTACAAAGTATAAAAACTCTCTCCAAATTTCAAACTATCTCCCTTACCCCCCAGGTGTGCCTATAGCCCTGCCAGCTAGTGAGAGCCTAACAGTGAGTCTATCTGGGGCCGAGCAGCACTCGGGGTCCTACAAAGTATCCAAACTCCAAACTCCCTCTCCCTTACCCCTCAATTGTGCCTACAACCCTGCCAGCTAGTGAGAGCCTGACAGCGAGTTTACCTGGGGCCAAGCAGCACTCGGGGTCCTACAAAGTATCCAAACTCTTTCCAAACTCCAAACTCTTTCTCCCTTATCCCCCAGGTGTGCCTACATCCTTGTCAGCTAGTGAGAGCCTGACAGCGAGTCTACCCGGGGCCGAGCAACACTCGGGGTCCTACAAAGTATTTGTTGGGTCTTGTGTCCACAATGACCTTAATTTGAAGAAGTCCTCCTAAAACTAAGGTGAATTGCAGTTGTATTTGATCTTGTGTTTGAGTTATGTATGCAGGACTTTATTGCCAAGTGTAGACCAATGTCAGTCTATAATGAGTCACCAAACACAGGACCATACAATGTAATCCCTCATTGGGTGATCCAAGGTGTTGACTCATGTATAGCCTCTCTTTTGGGATACACTTCATCAACATACATTTGGACATATGGACTAAGGATTATGGAAGTCTATCTCAGAGAATGAAGAAAATTAGTCAAGAGAAATCAGGTCGACTATATTCGAGCTCTGGTCGACTATCGTCGAGCTCAATACTCTGTCAGATAGTCGAGCTCAATATTCTGTCAGATAGTCGAGCTCAATACTTTGCCAGATAGTCGATTTCAAAACTCTGCAGATAGTCGAACTCAACTCTCTGCTAGATAGTCGAGCTCAATATTCTGAAGATAGTCGAGCTAATCTCTGTTGAAAATGTCGGGCTCAACCATACTGAAGCGTCGAGCTCCGATCGATGATAGTCGAGCTCCGTTCGACGCTTTCTGCCTTCAGCTATTTTATCAGCCGCTAAGCTCAGGTCGATGATAGTCGAGCTCCAGTCGGCGTTTTCTGTCCCAGCAGCTAATACTCGAGTACCTCCTCTTATACTCGAGTATGTGATCTTTACTCGAGTAGTTCTTCATTAACTCGAGTAGATCAGCTCTTACTCGAGTAGCTCAACTCCATACTCGAGTAGGCTGGTTTTCCAGTTCAGATTATTTTTCTAAGTCCTGGACTCGTGTGTCTTGTTGATTACTCGAGTATGTCTTTCTCTCTTGTTACTCGAGTAGTTCATGATATACTCGTGTATGTCAAAATTCAGAAAGAATTTTTCTAAACTCAAATTTTGTGGGTTATTTCAAATCCTCAAATGTGATTGGTCCACGTGTCAATCTTAATTAAGATTATGACCGTTGGAAATCACCTAATTAAGTCCTTTCTGATTTGACTATATATATATAAGTTATTCCAGAGGTTATCATAAGAGAAGAAAAAGAAATTTCGAAAACCCTAAACTTCACGCCGCCGCCATTATTGTTTTCGGAAGAAGGTCTGGATCGACGTTCTCGCATCGCTTCTTCGATCTTTGATTCTCCAGCGATCCAGACTTAAAGAAGAAGAAGAAATAAGTTTTCTGAATCTATTTTATCGCCGACATCGGGAAGCCGCAAAGTATCGCCGACAAATTACTGTTCATCTTCTTCGTCGCGGTCTTCTCCGATACAGAGATTCAGACAAGAAAAATCACTCGATCTCTCTGTGCTTCAACGATCTCTGATCTTTCTCTTGATCGAGGTGATTCAGTATTTCAGATCTGTGGATCTCCTTCAAGTCGACTTCAACAATTCTGATCAAGTCAAAGTTCTCAAAGAAGAAGACAGTTGAAGATCCAGATCTAAATTATTCTGTTTGTATATTTCTTTATACAACTCTTTATTCTTGTAGGAGTCTTGACTCCGAGTTCTGTAGAAGATTTATCTCCGAGTTTTGTAGGAAGGTTTTCTTCCGAGTGTAGATCCGTTTGGGATCGAGTTTTGTAGGAACGTTGTTCCGAGCAGTAGGATCGTTTTGATCCGAGATAGTGGAGTAGCCAAGTCTAGTGGTATACTAGATTGGTGAGGTGAAAGTGGATGTACCCAAGGTTGGGGAACCACTATAATTCCTGTGTTCTCTGTGTGATTGTTTGATCTGTGATGTGTTAATTTTTTATTCCGCATTTTGACACGCACCTCACCTATTCACCCCCCTCTAGGTGATTTAGGTTGACAACTCTGGTCTCCATCAGTATTCAAACTCTTTCCAAACTCCAAACTCTCTCTCCCTTACCCCCAAGGTGTGCCTACAACCCTGCCAGCTAGTGAGAGCCTGACAGTGAGTATACCCGGGGCCGAGCAGCACTCGGGATCCTGCAAAGTATCCAAACTCAAAACTCTATCTCCCTTACCCCCCAGGTGTGCCTACAGCCCTACCAGCTAGTGAGAGCCTGATAGCGAGTCTACCCGGGGCCGAACAGCACTCGGGGTCCTGCAAAGTATCCAAACTCTTTCCAAACTCCAAACTCTCTCTCCCGTACCCCCCCCCTCCCCCAGGTCTGCCTATAGCCCTGTCAACTAGTGAGAGCCTGACAGCGAGTCTATCTGGGGCCGAGCAGTACTCGGGGTCCTGCAAAGTATCAAAGCTCTTTCCAAACTCAAAACTCTCTCTCCATTACCCCCTAGGTGTGCCTACAACCCTGCCAGCTAGTGAGAGCCTGACAGTGAGTCTACCCGAGGCCAAGCAGCACTCAGGGTCCCTTACCCCCCAGGAGAGCCTACAGACCATCCAACTAGTAGGAGCCAAGCAGCGGGTCTACCCAAGGCCGAGCATCACTCGGGGTCCTACAAAGTTTCTAAACTACCTCTAACCACCGAGTGACATCCAACCCTGCCAGGTAAGTGAGAGCCTAACAGCGAGATCTGCTCGGGGTCTGTTAAACGAACACTTCGATCGTCCACATAGATTGCGATGGGAGCATTGTCACTCCAAATTTTATAACGATGTACAGGGTCATAACGATGTCCAAAGAGAATCGTCTAGGCTCCCGGGTGATACCGCCGGTTCAGTCAACTAGGTGAAAACCTGACGGCGGGTGTTGAAAATCGTCCAGGCTCAGCTCCAAGGTCATAACGACATCCATCGAGAATCCCAGCCCTGCCAGCTAGATGGAAGCCTGACAGCAAGAGCATCTCGAGACCTAACCCCAGAGCGAGAAGATTCTCCCTCTAATCTTCCCGGGTGCTTACAAAATCAAGAGCACTATATCACCATCGAAGCCTTAATATATACTTAAAATAGATTGCCAGAAAATCCTAAATTAAAGGATGGGACGACTGCAGGTATGAGTACCTCACATACAAAGTATCAACGCATGACCCTGGTCGCCACTTGGTTCCCTTTCTATAGTCATGACATTCTCCAGAGTTCTTTTGTACTGGTCACTCTCCACTTTCATCGCACCAAAATTTTGAAACTCAAAAATCGGTCTCTGTGGAGTTCGACCCTTGGGGAAGGGGTGACTGTGCACCTACTGCCATCAAGCGAACGATCTAGGCATAAGACTAGGAACACAAGGGGCAAACCCAAGGTCTCAGCGTGGAGGTCCCGCCGCATACCTGGAAGACTAGCAAACTCTTCCCATCCAAAGCCAAAGGCTGAGCTAAGGCACCTTCGAAGGGCTCTCTTTGCCGACTGGAACCTCTAAGGAGAATCTCAAAACCAACTCTCTCCTGACTAGAGGTGCCTCCTCGGGTCTATGTAAAATGTTCCTCATCCGCCCTACCAATGGCGTAACCTCTCCGAACAGTTCCATTTCACGCAGACCCAATTGGGCCGCCAATAACGTAACTATGTTGTTCTAAAAGGTCATTAACTGACCTTCAAGGGCTTCTAGGTAACCTTACCTCGGGGCCCCCACAGGGCGAGTGGTTTACGAATACACCACTCGCCTAAGATGGAAGAGATAAACCACACATACACAGAGCATCACAGACATTATAAATTATTACAGGAATATGAATTCCATACTTCAGCATGCAAGCCGGCAACATAATCAAAATAGGCCTTCGAGGGTCGGTACAAGCTTGGGCTTAAGCCCGTTATTCCCCGCTTGGTACTGCAATACCTGTACGCCAACGTCCCGCCAAATGGTAGCAAAATAGATATCGGCTCCACCTCTGCCTCGGTGCGGTGATGCTTATCTCCTAAGAGCAAATAATAAACAACTTCCACGGAGTTTTCCCCGGAAACCCCAGAACATCACTAATCCGGCTCACATGTCCGGATATGCTTCACATAGCATGCCTAAACCTGTACTCACACTTCCGGGTGCTAATATAGTTAACTGAGGGGATGCACACATCAACCCGTCGGAGAGCTCCCTTCCCTTACCCATTAGTGGAGAGGGGCTTCCATGCAAATATGATAATTGAGGGCTTAACCTGCCCAAGAAGAAACTTCGTTACCCTTGACGCGCGTTTTGGTGGCGGTGCCGGGATAGGAGCTCCGGGCTATTCTCGCTAAAGGCGGTTGCGACGGTGGCCGATCTCCACTCTAGGCTGAGCCTTGCTCCAGGCCGAGTTTTTTGCAGGCGGCGGTGGCGGTGGCCAATCTCCACTCCAAGACGCTGCGACGGTGGTAAAAAGCTAGGGCTCGGCCAGCCCCTGCTCTAGGTCGAGCCCCACTCCAAGCCGAGCCCTACTCCAGGCAGGAGAAATAGTGTTGGGGAAAGGGGGTCTCGGGCTGCCCCTGCTAGCCGACGACGGGAGAGGAGGGAGAGGAAGGGGGCCGAGCTCGGCCACGATGCAGGCGGCGACGAGGAAGGGGGCCGAGCTTGGCCTTGCTTGATCCCGGCGGCTGTGACAGTGAGGGAAGTTAGGGCTCGAGATCTTGCTCGATCCGGGCAGAGACGACGGGAAGAAAAGCTCGGGCCGGCCTTGCTACTGGCGGCAACGGGGGAGGAGATCCAAGGCTCGTCTCCTCCTTCCTGCGGTAACCCGATGCCTTACCTCCTCCTCATTCTCTTTCTTTTTCCTTTTTCTTTTTTCTTCTCCTTTTTTATTCTTCTCCTCCTTCGTTGTACCCGAGCCCCCTTCCTCTTTATATTTTTTCTTCTACTTTTCTCCTTCTCTACATATATATATATATATATAATATCTTATATAATATCTCCTTCTATGAGAACCTGTACGCCTTCGAACAATGACGACACCAAATTGTCGCCCATAGCATGCCCCTGACCCGCTACTTGGGGAGGATCCCACTTGGCCGGGTATGGGGTTGTACAATGATCTCATCCTTAATCATTTCAGAATAGCACTTTGGGGTTTTGAGATTAGCATCAAGAGCGGATATATTCATTGGAATGAAAGGACCTTCCTGTACTGTGATGTAGTTTCTAGGATCAGATGCTTCCATGAACAATCTGACCATTTCTTTCCATATCCCAAAGTTTTCTTTCCTGCAGATGGGCAGTTTCATGGATCCAAATTCCTTCTGATTCTTATTTGAACCAATTCTGGCTAATTATTAATTGCCTTGGAGATTTACTCAGACTGTTAAGTTTATTTTTGAGCAACCTCCCTCTGATACCACTTGAAAGATTTGATTTCAAGAGCCTAAATACCTAGAGGGGGGTGAATAGGTTCTAATCCTTTTTAACAATTAAGGCAATTACCACAGCACAAATATCAAAAACAATCACAGAAAATACACAGTACAGCACACCAAGATTTATAGTGGTTCCCCAAGTTATGGGTACGTCCACTTTCTCCCTTCGCCTATCTAGTAGAGAACTGGATTCGGCCAAACTTCCTTCCACTAGCTCAGATCCACAGATCTTGTAACTCAGAACATGATAGGTTCCTATAACTCAGACTTCTTCAAGTCCTACCTCAGATTCTTCCCAAGAATCCTACCTCAGGCAACAACCCTACCTCAGCCTTTATCTCCAGGCCTACAACTAAGACTTCTTCAAGTCCTACACTTTAGGCACTCAGCCCTACCTCAGCCTTTATAAATTTAGGCTTACAACTCAGATCTATAATAGATCTTACAAATAAAAGTTTGTTTAAGAAAATAAAAACTTCACCCAGTTCAACAGATAAAAGGGTGAAAACTTCGTGATCAGTTCTAGATTGAACTGAATACTCTAGATCCAACCTGACTTAGTTTCTTCAAAGCTTTTAAAATTTGAACAAAATAAGGTTGATCTTCAATTGGAGTTGGAGTTGATCTTCAATCAGCTTTCTTCTTGAATTAAGAATCAAAATTGAATTTTACTTGCAGACTTTTCAGGATCTGCCTTCTTTTGGGATTGCCTCTTGCTCCCCCTCACTCGTTCTCAATATCTGTTGAGTCAGTTATTTCTCCTCTTGATTTTGTCGGATTATTATTTCTGATCTGGTTGTTATGGATCAGCCCTTTATATAGAGTTTATCCACGATTACCGGCTGATTCGGTTTATAACAGCCTTCTGACAGTACTGACAGATGTGTCCGTCTTGTTACTTATGACAGCTGTCAAGTCTTCAGTCATGACAACTGACCCTTCATTGAACTTCTATGCCAGCAAGGAACAGTTAGCAAAATACTTCAAATGTGACGACACAAATAGACCAAGTGTCGACACAATTCTTGATGATGTCGACACAGCTTCCAATGTGTCGACACAGTCATTCTTTATCTTCTTGACATAACTTCCGTTGTGTATGTCGACACAAGTCCTGTATGTCGACACAACTTCTCCTGGTCTTGACATAGCTGATGCTGATAGATGGCGTTGAGTGTATGTCCAGATGTCATTGAGTGTGTGTCCAGATGTCATTGAGTGTGTGTCGACACAAGTCCCGTGTGTCGACACAAGCCTTTCAGACTCAGTATAGCTATTGTTGATAGATGGCGTTGAGTGTGTGTCGACACAAGTCCCGTGTGTCGACACAGTCTTGCTTTTGGTGTCGACATAACTCCTGGGTGTCGACACAGCTCCTGCTTCAGGTGTTGACACAAGTCCTGGGTGCCGACACTTGTACTTAGAAATTTTTCTTGCATTTCATAAACCTGCACACTGAAACTCAACATCCCATCAAATACACATTGATGTATACCATTGAGTAAAGAGAGGCTTCTCCAAATCTAGTGCACAATTTACAGTGTACCCAACAGACCCAATGCTAATAATGTGCGCGACCGATAAACAGGCGCGAGAGGCTTTGGGTTGCTTGGGCTGCAGCCCGGTAACGTGCTTAGTAAGCCAATGCAAGGCGGGCCGTTACACATACCATGCCCTAGGGGTCTGTTTCAATCCATACAAATCTTGCTTAACTGAAATACATAATCAGGAAAGTTAGGATTGAAAAAACCAGAGGGTTGCTTAACATAGACCTCCTTTTTCATGTCACCATTCAGGAAAGCTGACTTAACATCCATTTGGTAGACCATAAATCCCTTATATGCAGCATATGTAAGGAATAATCATATAGCCTCCAGTCTAGCAACTGGTGCAAAAGTTTGATCAAAATCAACACATTCCTCTTGCTTGTATCCTTTGGCAACCAGTCTAGCTTTATTTTTGATAATAACACCATTTTCATCAAGCTTATTTCTATAAATTCATATAGTTCTAATGATGTTAAGTCCATAAGGTCAAGCAACCAACTTCTAGACACTACATCTCTTAAACTAGTTCAATTCTTCTTGCATAGCCACAATCCAAAATGGGTCTATGTTGGCATCTTCAAACTTCTTGGGTTCAACTTGAGATAGAAACCTTGAGTACATTGCAATATTGAGGCTTTTGCTCCTTATTGTAATACTCTGGTTTGCATCCCCAATAATTATGTTTCTGGGATGATCTCTCAAGTGTCTAACTGCAGCTAGCATCCTTTCTTTAACATCTTGAACCTCAACTTCAGATCATCTACCATTTCTAATCCACCTGGACCTTCTTCTCAAATGACCACACCCTCATCCTCTTCTTGTTAAGCAGGAGGTGTGTCATTGATGATTAGCTTGTCCATACTTAAATCTGCACCTGTAGTTCTAAAGGATCTTGGCAGCTCACTATAAATCATAGAGGTATCAACAAACACTATATTAACAAACTCTTCTACAACTTAATTTTTCAAGTTTTAGACCCTATAGGCTTTGTTGTGGTTTTGTGACTCAATGAAATAGCTGTGAACGGTTAAGTCCATAAGCGTTGAGTGAACTGCCTTCACTCAATGAATTTACCCTTAGTTGAATTCTGCCTTACTGAAGAGGAATGAATGTTGATCACTCAATGCTTTTTTACTTAAACTCCTTTTCTTAAGCAGGCGTTGAGTGAACTGCCTTCACTCAACGCATTTATCCTTAGCTGAATTCTGCCTTACTGAATAAGCGTTGAGTGAATGTTGATCACTCAACGCTTTTGACTTCAACTCCATTTCTTAAGCAGGCGTTGAGTGAACTGCCTTCAATCAACGCATTTGAACTTTGATAGGTTCCCTTCTACAGGCATTGAGTGAAAGGCCTTCACTCAATGCATTTACACTTAGCAACATTTCTGAGTAAGCGTTGAGTGAACTGCCTTCACTCAATGCATTTTCACTTGGATATAATTCCCTAAGCAGGCATTGAGTGAACCTTCTTCACTCAACACATTTGTACTTAGACAAATTTAAGTCCTGCTCCACTGAGGCTTTGAGTGACTAAATATCTGTCAACGCTTTTTGCTCTATGGCGTTGAGTTATGTGTGATCACTCAGCGCATCTGTACTTAGCCAAATTTCTGGCTCTCCCACATATTATGTCTTCTGTCCAACCAAACCTCTGACATATAACATGTCTAATCATCGAATAGTAGACTTCCTGCATATATGAACTTGAACACATATTAAATACATGTTTGTGTATATTATTGACTTATAACCTTCTTCAAGTCAGGGACATTGTAGTTAATGGACCCAACATCCATCCATCATTCAAGTATTGGCGCGAGAGATGGAAGGCGAGTGCTTGCGAGAACTTCTAAAGATGATCACTCAGGGATGAAGATGGCGAGGAAGTACGATAGTTTAAATGCAGTAGGCGAAGGGGAAAGGGAAGGGGGTCTATTTATAGGAAATGGAATGGGTAGGAAGAAATCAAGGCGGGAGGTGTGCGAATAGCAAAATGTCATTTTTGCACCTTGATTCCCGAGTTAACCCCTCATCCTCTCGCCCTTATCTCAAGGTTTAGCTCTCTTAGCGATTCCAAAATAAAAGAACAAAAGTGAAAGCACGAGAAGTGAAGCGATGCGAGAAATAAATAGAAAAAAGCCCTATAGCGGGCGAGAACGTCGTGACTCTGTTTACGAGCACTCGTTGAGTTTATAATCCAACATTACAAATTCTTAGAAAAAAAAAACAATAGGAGAGTCGGCGGCGAATGCGACCCCAGGGAAGAGGAAGGGAGAACGAGTGATAGTAGGCTCAGTGCTTAAGCCATTTCCACCTACCCGGACCTTGCACTCCTGAGCTCGGCAGCCTGCGAGGATAATGATACTCGCGGACGGAGCGGAGCCCTTGTTGCATCAGGCGTAGCTGGTCCTTGGCCCGCGAGATGTGGATCCCTGGGGAGGTCTCCACGTTGTCAGCTCCTTGTCGCATCTCACTAAGAAGCTGTGCAAAGTCTCTCTAAAGGGCATAAAGTCGTGTCTTAGGGCTTGTCTATCCTCTTGCACCTGGATGTAAATATCCCGCAGCATAAGACCATGCTTCAGGAATAGCTCAATCATTCGCCTCTTCATCACCACGGGGTCCATCAGGTCGCCTAGGAAATCTATAATTGTGTCTGGGGAGGGAGGAAGTGAGAATTCTTCCTCATCCAGGTCAAGATCGGCCGATGAGACCTCTCGGTATCCTTCGAGAGAGAGTGTAAGCCAAGCAAAAATCGGATTTCAAGGAATAGAGAGTGCTCAAGATGACCTGGCGAAAATGCAACTCCCTTACCGGGATGTTGGCGGAAGGGGCCTGGTCGCCCATGAAAGGGCTCATTGAAGGTGAGAGTCATGGATTTCCCCGATATGGGGAGGGTTGGAGCTTTGTTAGCGATATGGAAGGTGACGGGTATTGAGCCGTCGAGGTATTTTTCGACCGAGAGGCTGGAACCCGGGGTAACGGCGAGTGTGGTCGGACGAGCCGACGACCTCAGCAGTGCAACTTGCATGACAATAGTCCTGAAAGTGGTGATTGTGAGGAGCTATGACAGATAAAAGCCTAAGAACCCAGGAGGGTCAGGGCTAGAGAGAGGGAAAGACGTAGCTCACGAGTCGGAGACGGAGGATCATTTGGGATCTAGGTAAGGTTAGACACCATAGTAGTAGTGTTGGACCTCACTTCGGGAGAGTGTGGTCAGTCATGTGATGGGTTCTCACCCACGGCTACCTTCTCGAGGAGCGTTTCCTGCAAGTAATTCGAGCATCTTCTACCCTTTTTCAACATTTGGGGAGGCAATCGACTCACGTAAATTTGGGGCGAGCTCGATGGTAAACAACGGACTCAAAAGGGGGGATCCACCCTCCCCCGGGTTACGCTTGACCATCTTGTCTTTCTTAGGATTAAAAGGCGAGCCCGGAGTCCGTCGGGCGAGCCAAGGTGCGAACTCTATGGTGAGGGAGCGGCTCCTCTCCCTCGCGAAATCTAAGCAGGTCTGGACTTATTCCGAAAGAGACATTTTGCAGCTATAGTAAATTGACCTAATAGAGGAAAGGGAAAGAGTTAAGAGGCCCCCTCACCCCATGATTGGAGGTATTTATAGTATATGGGTGTAACACCTCCCCTATAAAGACCATATAATATGGGTCCGGCTGGGGCCCCACAACATACGGACACCACAGCTTTAGTATTAAAAGATGATATGAAACTACCCAAACTCAAAACTCCAGACATACACAGCGGAAACATAAAACTAAAAGACAGAAGTTATCCACTAACAATAGAGTATCGAAATGGCCTTAAGGCCTTACACAATATAAGTCCAAAAATATAAGAGTGCCAAGCACTCCTAGGCTACCTCGGCATACAAGCCAGACATGATCAAACAACATCAACAAAACAAGGAAAAGAAACTAGCCAAGCACAGCAACACTGCATGAGGCTTAGGGCTTTTCGCCCGGCGCGCTAGCTCCTGCATGCGATCCTTGCCCTGAAAGGATTTGAAGTAACGTGGGTCAGCAAAGGCTGACCTCTACTGTGTAACAAACACATCTCCTCCTGGCCGTCCCTAACGGACCCCGGGGTACCACTCCACCTGCAAGTTAACACTTCGTATACCAAAAGAGCATATATATTAAAGCGGTAAAACATGCTTAGATGTCTCATACAACATACACGTTCTCTATGTTTTGTACAAAGTAAAAGGGGCCTACTATGCAACATGAATACAACCCGGGTTTCACCCAAAGCACCCTAGCTCGTATGCATCTAGCACAACATCAAACATTGGGTACTTCCGTTTCCCCATTGGCTTAAAGCCGCAAACAAAAGGGAAACACCATGTCCCCAACGACACACAGGCCGTCACACGGAACCTTGCAATGGCCTCACCCGCACATGGGTCTTAAACCCCGGGCTTGCCCGCATATTCTGACTTCGCACGTCAGGGTTCCGTCTCACACTGACCGATTCTAAGAAGCCTTGCTGGACCCCACCCGCTCATGGCCACATTGCCCGGGCTTGCCCTTTGCTCGGCATTCTCGTCAGTCTCACGCAAGGGCTAGTCTCGCCGGGACACTTTCCCCACATGACTTGCGCGTCACGGGATAGCCAGCCGACCACGGAGACATAGCCGCGCCTTAGCACAGCACAAACAAAGGTTTCCCCACCCCAATTGCCACTCGCACCGTGTCTTTCCCGTGCTCCAAGGAAACCATCTACCGCACAAAGCAGAGCTAACCTCGTCCGGTTCCGACTACAAGTACTCACTCAAATATAAGGGGGAAAACGCATACATACAATGGCATATTGCCACGACGGATTTTCTACCGAAGCTCGCTATGCAACATCACCGGGTCGGACTATCGGTCGCGACCACGACTTCACCCACAATGCCTAATCCGCTAACGGAGCGGATCTCTAATGCAAGCATGTCGGGACGAACACGATCAACCCGGAGGTTCCTTTTGAACCAAGGCTACACGAATCCCTCTCATTTGAGAGATCCGGTGCTCAAAACACGAAAGGAAGGGGATGCTATTCATGCATCCTAAATCCTAAAAACCGAGAGGAGAAGTGTCGTTACCTTCCGTCCCCTCTTCCTAGCCATGGAGAAGATTTGCTCGGTTGAACACCACCGCAACGCTCTCACCTTCGCAGATCTGATCTCCGCTCGCGAAACGGACCTCCGAAACCTCGCCGGCGGCCGGAACTTGGCCTCCTTGCTCTCCCTTCTCTCTAGAACTTAGAGAGATAAAAGAAAGTGGGGAATGAGGGTTTGGAACCCTATTCCCGGCCTTAAACCGCCCAGGGAGGCCCCCCACCGTTGGATCTTCCAAGAAAAAGAACGAACGGCCACGATCGGAACCTAAATTAGAAAATCTGGGCCGAACACGGGTTGCAACACGGCCGTGTGCCTGGCCGTGTTACCCATTCGCCGTCTTGATCGATTCGAAAACCAGCACACGGCTCCTGACACGGCCTTCGATACGGCCGTGTCTCGCTCCACACGGCCGTGTCGTGACCCGTGTCACGGCACCCGTTTTCAACATTTTCAGTCAGAGAAGTACACGGTCTCTGACACGACCCCTGACATGCCCGTGTCACCTGGGACACGGCCGTGTCCGGGCCCGTGTCATGCCCCGTGTGCAATACCTCAAAAAAGTTTCGAAACGACCCGATGCTACACGGCCTGGGACACAGCCGTGTGCCTGGCCGTGTTCTATACTCGACTATCGTCGACCTTAACATGGTCGACCACACGGCCATCTCGACGACCGAGCTCGTCACGGCCGACACGGCCTCCGACACGGCCGTGTCGGGACCTGTGTCACCTGCTCCATAAAATTTATCTTGGCCAAAAGCGATCCCCGTCGCTCCTACAACATTTTGGGGCGTTACAATTCCCCCCCCCCCCCTTAAAAGAATTTCGTCCCGAAATTTAAAACATGGAAAGAACACAAATTCTAAACGATACCTGAGGAGAAAAGCTCGGGGTACTCCTCCAGCATGGCCTGCTCTCGCTCCCATGAGAGCTCCTCGCAGCCACAATTGTCCCAACGGACCTTTACGAGTCAGACCTCCTTGTTCCGCAGTTGCCGAACCTCCGAATCTTCTATCCCGATAGGACGTACTCGCGTCCTCAAGTCTTCCTCTACCGGCACCGCCGCCGGTTCAATCACCACGCTGGCCTCTAACAAGGCTTTCCTCAAGACGGAGACGTGAAAAACGTCATGCAAACTGCTTAGCTCCGTGGACAACGCCAACCGATACGCTGCCTCTCCCACTCGCTCGATGACCTTGAATGGTCCCAAAAATCTCGGACTCAGCTTCTTGAGTCGGCGAACTCGTGAAACGCCTTTGAACGGCTTGATCTTAAGATACACCCAGTCGCCCACCGCGAATTCCACATGCCTGTGGCGAGCATTGTAATACTTCGACTGCCGGTCTTGAGCTACCTTCATGCGCTCTTGGATGGTCCGCACTAGCTCACTAGCGTCGGCTACCACTTCTTTCCCCAAAAGCTTTGTGTCTCCCGCCTCTGTCCAAGACATCGGTGTTCGACACCGCCTCCCATAAAGAGCTTCATATGGCGCCATCTTGATACTAGCTTGGTAGCTATTGTTATACGCAAACTCCACCATGAAGAGGTGATCCTCCCACTTCTTGCCGAAGTCGAGAGTGCACATCCTTAGCATATCTTCCAAAGTACGGTTCGTTCTCTCAGTTTGCCCATCGGTTTGAGGATGAAAAGCTGTACTGAACTTGAGTTTGTGCCCAAGCTCTTCTGCACCAACCGCTAATCCTTAGACGTGAAACGTCCATCCCGGTCGCTGACTATACTCTTCAGAATCCCATGGAGTCGTACAATATTGCGGACGTACAACTCCACCAACTTTTCCACACCTTCCTCCTTCCGGTTTGGGATGAAGTGTGCCACTTTGGTCAAGCGGTCCACAATCACCCAAATGGCATCATTACCCTGCTGCGATCTAGGCAACCCATGCACAAAATCCATGGAGATGTCATCAAATTTCCATTCGGGGATTGGAAGAGGCTTCAAGAACCCGCCTGGCTTCTGACACTCGGCCTTCACCAAGGCACAAGTTTGGCACCGACTCACACACAAAGCTACGTCCCGCTTCATCCCAGGCCACCAATAGGACTTCTTCAAGTCCAAGTACATCTTTGTACTACCCGGGTGAATGGAGTACTTGGTGAAGTGGGCCTCAAACATCAACTCCTCGCGGAGCTTGCCGAACTGCGGTACACAAATCCTTCCGCCCTTCCTCAGAACCCCATCAACCATCTCCCAGGCGCTACCCTCGCCCTTAAGAGCTTCCTCCACGAAGGGTTGGAACTCCTCATCCACACGGGTCGCTTCCCGAATACGATCACATAAGTCATTCTTCATCTCAATCCAGTTTAGCCGAGCCACGCTAGACTCGCCTCTTGCCACACATTCCAAACCAAGGGACTCCCAGTCCCGCCTTAACCGCTCATCGTGAGCTTTAATCCAATTTCCTTGCCCCGAGTATTTCCTACTCAAAGCATCCGCCACCACATTGGCTTTTCCTGGCGTGTACTGAATCGCCACCTCGTAGTCCCCAAGGAACTCGACCCACCTGCGCTGCCGCATATTTAGGTCCATCTGATCTAGGAGATACTTCAGGCTCTTGTGGTCCGTGAAGATCTCCACCTTCGCACTGTAAACGTAGTGCCTCCATAGCTTCAAAGCAAAAATTACCGCCGCCAATTCCAGATCATGGACGGGGTAATTTCTCTCATGAGGCTTCAACTGCCTCGACCCAAAAGCTATCACACTGCCGTGCTGTACCAACACGCACCCTAATCCGCATCCGGATGCGTCGCTGAAAATCTGAAATCCTTCGGTCCCCTTTGGTAGACTTAGGATCGGTGCCATCATCAGCCTCTCCTTCAGGGTTTCAAACGCCTGACTGCACTCTTGAGTCCACACGAACTTCTGATCCTTGCGAGTTAGCGAAGTGAGGGGTAGAGCTATCCGCGAAAAGTTTTCCACAAACCTTTGGTATTACCCGGCTAGTCCAAGAAAGCTCCGGACTTCCGCCACAGCCCTCAAAACTGGCCAATCTCTGATGGCTTCCACTTTCGTTGGATCTACCGCCACCCCATCCCCACTAATCACATGGCCTAAAAACGCCACCTTCTCCAACCAAAACTCGCACTTGGAGAACTTCGCATAGAGCTGGTTCTCTCTCAATATTTGCAACACTGTCCTCAAGTGCACCTCGTGCTCCGCTTCCGACTTGGAATACACCAAAATGTCATCGATAAAAACGACGACGAACCTGTCCAAGTATTCGCGAAACACTCGGTTCATCAAGCCCATGAACACGGACGGCGCGTTCGTCAACCCGAACGGCATCACCGAGAACTCAAAATGACCATATCTCGTACCAAACACCGTCTTGGGTATGTCTTCGTCACGAATCCGCAACTGATAATATCCGGACTTCAAGTCCAACTTGGAGTACACCACCGACCCCACCAACTGGTCGAAGAGATCGTCTATCCGAGGAATCGGATACTTATTCTTGATTGTCAATTTGTTCAACTCTCGGTAGTCTATGCACAAACGCATACTACCATCCTTTTTCTTTACGAATAACACCGGCGCACTCCACGGTGAAGAGCTGGGTCTGATATACCCTTGCTCCAAAAGCTCCTGCAACTGAACCTTGAGCTCGGCCAACTCCTTTGGTGCCATCCTAAATGGTGGACGTGACACCGGTCTAGCCTCGGGCACTAACTCGATGGAGAAATCAATCTCCCGCCGAGGAGGTGCTCCCGGTAGCTCCTCGGGAAAAACATCTCCAAACTCCGCCACCACGGGAACTTCCCCAAGAGACAGGCTGGAAAGGCTAACCTCCAACAACGCTACTAGAGCTACACCTCCCTGGTTAACAGCTCGCACTAGTTGAAGTGCCGAAACTAGGGAACAGGCCACTCCATGTAGGCCCTCAAACTCTACTTCCGCTTGCCCCACGCCCCTCAGGGTTACCACCTTGGACAAGCAGTCGATACTGGCACGCTGCTCCGCTAGCCAGTCCATCCCCAAGATCACATCGAACTCGGACAATGGCAAGATCGCCGCTACCAACACGAAGTCGACCCCCTCGAGACTCCAACAAATCCGGCCTCTAGCCCTGGTAGTCATAGATGACCCATTGGGCATGCGCACCTTCAACTCTGAGTCCGTTGAGAAGGACTCAACTCCAATCCTCCGGATGAAACTTTCCGCAAGGAAGGAGTGCGACGCTCCCGTATCGAAAAGTACCCTAGCGGGGTACCCTGATACCACTACAAAGCCTACACACATGCAACAAACATAAAAGGCTTGAAAGGAAGAAATCTAAGGTGCAGGTTGAATTCTCGTACCTGTCACCACATCGGGTTGACGGATTGCTTCTTGCTGCCCAAGGTTGTAGGCCCTTGGCTGCACTGGTTGAAACCGAGAAGCACTCGACTCCGCCATCTTCCCTTTCTCCACGGCACTGGGGCCGGAGCGCACAGTCTGCTCCTGCCTTGGCTCTTGCTCAGCGCCCCCTTGGGTACAAAATCTTGCTATGTGGCCTGGCTTGCCACAACTGTAACACGTCTGCGGTCCCTTAGAGCGTGACCCTCCGGACGTCCAATTACTTTTCTCGCCCGACTTAAACGGGGAAGGCTTCTTCTTCCATCGGCTCCCTTCCTCCTTTCCATGGGACTGAGCCGACTTCTTCTCTTCCCCCTGCTTGGGTGTGAAACCCTTTCGGCGCTGGGATCGCTCTATATCGCTCTCCAAAATTCGGGCCGCCTCCACCAATTCGTTGAAGCCCGCACGCTTCATCGATATGAGGGGTTGTCTTAGATTCTCCCTCAATCCATGGTAGAAGAGATTGTCCCTCTCTTCATCGTCCGCCATGGTCGTCCCCGCATAACGACCCAATCGAGTAAATTCCTGAACATACTCATCCACTGTCTTGTCTCGCTGCACAAGATGTAGAAACTGCCTCTGGAGGGCTAACCTTGTTGAGGCGGGTATGTACTTCTTCAGGAAGGCATCCCCAAATTCCTCGATGGACGGTGCGCGTCCTGGAAACTGCCGACCACTGTGGCTTACCCACCATAACTTGGCATCTCCCTCCAACATAAAGGCTGCGAACTCTGCCTTTTTCTCATCTGGCACCTCTGCCGCCCTCAGAAGCTCCTGAATTCTAGCCCACCAATCCTCTGCATCTGTTGGCGTTCCAACTCCCTTGAAGGTTGGAGGGTGGAAACTCAGAAAGTACTTCATTTGCCGGTCCCCATGCCCGACAACCACTCTCTCGGCCTGCGGCTCCGCCCGCCTGGCCTCCTCAACCTGTACGGTCGCTGCCGTGACCGGGGTAGCAGGAGTTGCTACCTGAGCAACGTGAGCTGCTACCTGTGCTGTCGCTGCAGCTTGGGCCGCCACCATCGCTTCTGCAAGCATGCGGCAGAAGTTGGCCGGTGTGACCCCCATCCCTAGCGGACCTTGCGCGGTCGCACTACTTGCCGAGAGCTCTTCTCTTGGCCTCGAAGTCCCAGCCTCGTTGCTTGCACTCTAAACACAAGCAAGAAAACGCAAATCAGTCTCTAATTGCAAGACTCGAACACAAGGACACTCATGGTCCCGCGATACTCCTATGTGGATAACTTCTTATACGCGACTCGACTTATACTTTCGACCGCGAAACTTCTCCTTAGAACGCAAACCTCCCTCTGATACCAAATTGTAACACCTCTCCTATAAAGACCATATAATATGGGTCCGGCCGGGGCCCCACAACATACGGACACCACAGCTTTAGTATTAAAAGATGATATGAAACTACCCAAACTCAAAACTCCAGACATACACAGCGGAAACATAAAACTAAAAGACAGAAGTTATCCACTAACAATAGAGTATCGAAATGGCCTTAAGGCCTTACACAATATAAGTCCAAAAATATAAAAGTGTCAAGCACTCCTAGGCTACCTGGGCATGCAAGCCGGACATGATCAAACAACATCAACAAAACAAGAAAAAGAAACTAGCCAAGCACAACAACACTTCATGAGGCTTAGGGCTTTTCGCTCGGCGCGCTAGCTCCTGCATGCGATCCTTGCCCTGAAAGGATTTGAAGTAACGTGGGTCAGCAAAGGCTGACCTCTACTGTGTAACAAACACATCTCCTCCCGGCCGTCCCTAACAGACCCTGGGGTACCACTCCACCTGCAAGTTAACACTTTGTATACCAAAAAAGCATATATATTAAAGCGGTAAAACAGGCTTGGATGTCTCATACAGCATACACGTTCTCTATGTTTTGTACAAAGTAAAAGGGGCCTACTATGCAACATGAATGCAACCCGGGTTTCACCCAAGGCACCCTAGCTCGTATGCATCTAGCACAACATCAAACATTGGGTACTTCCGTTTCCCCATTGGCTTAAAGCCGCAAACAAAAGGGAAACACCATGTCCCCAAGGGCACACAGGTTGTCACACGGAACCTTGCAATGGCCCCACCCGCACATGGGTCTTAAACCCCGGGCTTGCCCGCATATTCTGACTTCGCACGTCAGGGTTCCGTCTCACACTGACCGATTCTAAGAAGCCTTGCTGGACCCCACCCGCTCATGGCCACATTGCCCGGGCTTGCCCTCCGCTCGGCATTCTCGTCAGTCTCACGCAAGGGCTAGTCTCGCCGGGACACTTTCCCCACATGACTTGCGCGTCACGGGATAGCCAGCCGACCACGGAGACATAGCCGCGCCTTAGCACAACACAAACAAAGGTTTCCCCACCCCAATTGCCACTCGCACCGTGTCTTTCCCGTGCTCCAAGGAAACCATCTACCGCACAAAGAGGAGCTAACCTCGTCCGGTTCCGACTACGAGTACTCACTCAAATATAAGGGGGAAAACGCATACATACAACGGCGTATTGCCGCGATGGATTTTCTACCGAAGCTCGCTATGCAACATCACCGGGTCGGACTATCGGTCGTGACCACGGCTTCATCCACAATGCCTAATCCGCTAACGGAGCGGATCTCTAATGCAAGCATGCCGGGACGAACACGATCAACCCGGAGGTTCCTTTTGAACCAAGGCTACACGAATCCCTCTCATTTGAGAGATCCGGTGCTCAAAACACGAAAGGAAGGGGATGCTATTCATGCATCCTAAATCCTAAAAACTGAGAGGAGAAGTGTCGTTACCTTCCGTCCCCTCTTCCTAGCCATGGAGAAGATTTGCTCGGTTGAACACCACCGCAACGCTCCCACCTTCGCGGATCTGATCTCCGCTCGCGAAACGGACCTCCGAAACCTCGCCGGCGGCCGGAACTTGGCCTCCTTGCTCTCCCTTCTCTCTAGAACTTAGAGAGATAAAAGAAAGTGGGGAATGAGGGTTTGGAACCCTATTCCCGGCCTTAAACCGCCCAGAGAGGCCCCCCACCGTGGGATCTTCCAAGGAAAAGAACGAACGGCCACGATCGGAACCTAAATTAGAAAATCTGGGCCGAACACGGGTTGCAACACGGCCGTGTGCCTGGCCGTGTTACCCATTCGCCGTCTCGATCGATTCGAAAACCAGCACACGGCCTTCGACACGGCCGTGTCTCTCTCCACACGGCCGTGTCGTGACCCGTGTCACGGCACCCGTTTTCAACATTTTCAGTCAGAGAAGTACACGGCCTCTGACACGACCCCTGACACGCCCGTGTCACCTGGGACACGGCCGTGTCCGGGCCCGTGTCATGCCCCGTGTGCAATACCTCAGAAAAGTTTCGAAACGACCCGATGCTACACGGCCTGGGACACGGCCGTGTGCCTGGCCGTGTTCCATACTCGACTATCGTCGACCTTAACATGGTCGACCACACGGCCATCTCGACGACCGAGCTCGTCACGGCCGACACGGCCTCCGACACGGCCGTGTCGGGACCCGTGTCACCTGCTCCACAAAATTTATCTTGGCCAAAAGCGATCCCCATCGCTCCTACAACATTTTGGGGCGTTACAAGGGGAGGGGCCCACAAAAAGATTTTGTCCAGGTCAGTAGGCACTCTTCAAACACTAAGGTTGCACTTTTCTTTCCTAGCTTGAGGCAATCTTATAAAGAGCGAGGATTGTATGCAACCCCATGTTCGCCGAGTAGACAAACCAGAGTCACTCTACAGCTCCATGTGAGTTGGGGAGGCAGGTTTGCGCTCGCCTAAAGCACCGAGTACCTAGTTAGTGGGGCGAGTCGGGAAGTAGGACCACACTCTCCCCAGGCAGGGGTGTGTTCAGGAACTCATCATAGAAGCGAGCGAGTGCGGGTTGTATCAGACATTCGTCACTCCGAAGAGGTGAGCGAGTGTCGGTTCCATCAGGGCACTCGCCACTCCAAAAAGGTGGGCGTCTGTGTGTTTCATCAGTCACACGTCACTCCAAAGATGCGGACGAGTGATGGTTTCATCAGGCACTCACCAATCCAGGTAGGTGCTCGTTTGCAAAGGCACTCGCCTTAGGGGCGAGGGGTGGGTCGGAGGCTAGGTGTCGGTTCCAACATGACACTTTCCATCCAGGAACAGTCGTCATGCAATATTATATTTATTTTATTTGTCTGCTAATAACCATTCCAAACAAGAGGAGTTTGGTTGTTGGCAGGCCAATTTGGGGTGCGCTTAGCAAAACTGAAAAGGCAGAATTGCGACATTGGCAGACCCCGCTAGAAAAACTATAAGTAGACCTGAAGGGCACCTTTGAAGGGATCTAGTTTTTTTTGCTTCTTCTTCCTCAAGTTGTTTTGGGTTAGCAACGAAGGCTCTCGAAGGTGCCTAGCTTCAACATTTGATTTGGGAGTGGAAGAACTCAAAGATCTTCCGGGTGTGTGGTTGTTCCTCCGTGTTGCAGTCAGGGTCCATGTCAAGTTTTGAGTGTTCAGTTTAACCGTCCGTTCTCGGGAGAAGTAGGAACAGGTTGCCCCCTTTTTGGTTCTGAACTCCTCGTTGGGCAGAATTCCGATTCCAACATGAATAGTTTAGTGTTTTCTTTGATGCAAGATAAATTTTGTGTTTTTGTAGTTGTATATACAATAGATAGTAACCAAAATATAGCAATATAATTGTTTTGTACAGTCGTATTCAGTGGAGATACATCCATAAATATATTGATTCTATGTACCGAAATAACTTTTATTAGCCTTATTTGTGAGGTAAAGCATTCAAGCGTGTAGTGGATTTGAAGGTTGGGAGAGAACGCCTGCACACACAAATACAATAGGTGCGAGATTAAATATCACATCTTTAAATATGTGAAACCACATACACACAGAAATTATGGACTTCATATTTATAAACTACTTAACTCATATTTTCACATACTATGAAGTTCAAGCTGCATGAAAGCAGAATATCATTTACAATTACATAGAATTCACCATTTAAATACATCAGGGATGGACAAAAATACAAGGGGTATATTAATAGAAAAATCATCATTCAAATGAACATTTGGTGGAGTGAGAATTGAATGTGAATCAACCTCTCAAGAAAAGTTCACGAAATTATGCTCCTTTCCTTGCACCATCACATCAGTAGTACTCAGACCCTTCGTTTTAGCATCACGAGCCCTCTTTGTTTGAAGAAATTTGAATTTAGTAATACATAAAACGGCGAGTGAATAACAATTTACTAGAAAAAACATATTAAAAATAAAGTTACTTGGTTTCTTGGATGTGGATTCCCAATAATTCTTCAAGCGTGTGTTTGATACTCCTTTTGGTCAACAAAGCCCTTTTTAATCTTCTCATCATTACTAATCATATCTTCTATACAAACACCGACCTTATTCATTACATTCACAAGATAATCCTTTGTTATTTGACAGTTTTCGATTCGTTGGCACACGTCATAGGTGTACCACATCATGTGATTTCTATAAATAAATTGAACTTGTATTTGTTTGAGGTAGTGGGCATTGAAAATTTGTTTAGCTTATTAGCTTGTAATGTAAATCTTCTCAAAATATAATCTGGTAGAATATTCTTCACATTACAAATACTGTATATCCGCAATTCATGTATGCACAATAAACTCTTTGTTTGAAAACCCCTACAAGAGCACTCTATATCATTGTTCTTAGTATTTATTGTAACAATCCACTCCTTTTCAGCATCACCTCCATCACAAAGGCGTATGTTGTATAAAAATATATCTTGGACATAGATCGTTTCTTCCGCTACCACCAAACCTATTGCACCCTCCATAAAAGCTTGCTCAAATATAGAATATATTTTTCAAGTATATATCCTTGACATTTTCTTAAGCATTAAGCAATTTTTGAATTTTAAAGTGATAGTACCTTGTTTATATTTGAATTCATCATCATTTCACTCCTTCGCTAACCAAGAATCAAATTTTTCATTCCAAGAAAATATTCAACTAGTGAACTTGTAGCCTCTGAGCAACCGTGTAGACAACTATTTGCTGATTCACTACGTTGTATATATAATATGCCCAGATTCAGGAATTCCTTATTAAATGTTGTGGACCACCTCATTTTAACATTGTACATATTATGTAACCATCCATTCTCCTGCAAGTTACCTTTGGTTATCATCTCTCTCCAATATTTCTCAAACTCTGTTTCATTATCACATTTACTCGCGCAAGTGTAAAATAAAGAACTTACTTGCTTATCATGATTGAAAGCCGGTACCTTTGATGACGTTTTTTTTGAAATATACCCTTGACAAAAGCGATGACGATTACTATAAATTACCATTTCAAAGCAACTGCCATTGCTTGATCTTGATCCGTGTAAATGGTGGTTGGGTGTTTACCTCCAACAATCTTTAAAAACGTCTCAAAAATACAACAAAAAGATTCAATCGTCTCATGAGCGACAAATGCACCAACAACAAAAACGTCCTGCCAATGGTGGTTCACTACTATGAAAGGAGCAAAGGCTAAGGCTAAATTATATTCGTTTAACCTATAAGTAGTGTTAAAGATGATTACATCACCAAAACATTCGTAATCCAATTTCCCGGGCCCTTCAATCCAAAATAAATTATGCAGCCGATTCATATCATCAGTTTGTACATCAAAAGAGAACATGTCATCAAGCTGTTTCTTCTTAAAGATTTCCAACAAATTAGCAGCGTCTCCATATTCAATGAGCGCTCTTCTCTGACACTGTACAAAAGTATAAACATCTTACTTAGTGAAGCCTGCATTTTCCACACTGCCAACTTCTTCGGCCATCAAGTTGTAAACATCAATTGTTTGTATACCGACTCCTGTCATATTTGTGATCAAAGCAGCTTTGCCATCAGATCCATTGTGATGTGATATGATATGAACAAATGTAAATATTTCTCTGGTGCTAGCGGATGATTGTGCTCTTTAATAAATATGAAGACCTATCAGCTTTTACCGTCTTCATCTGCAACGAAGTGTAAGCAAGCCAAGCATTCAGTGCGAGTATAGAGATGGTGAAATTTCTTGTGCATGTCAACGCATGGCTTTGAAATCTTAAAACCAACTTTAACACAAAAGTATTCTTGTCTCTTGATGATCCTAGTATGTGTCCAGTAGTATATATGTTGTTTGCATATATTGAAATCACATTTGCGAGCATATGCCAAGTAGATTTGATAAGCTTTTTCATCCGAATTAACTGTAAGAAATACAGCTTCCTTGTTTATCTGCATAAAGTTGGTTGATGATACGAGCGATCAATTTATGAATAAGGGCGCATAATTATAAAAATAATTGTATTTACGAGAATCCAGTCTTATGTTAACAGTATCCTATAGTTTTCAGGCTCTCTTCCTGCGAATTTTCACACGACAAATCGTTTTTTGACATACTGAAAGATTAATTTGATAGCAGCCCAAAAAATCAATTGTTTGTATACCGACTCCTGTCATATTCGTGATCAAAACAGCTTTGCCATCAGATCCATTGTGATGTGATATGATATGAATAAATGTAAATATTTCTCTGGTGCTAGCGAATGATTGTGCTCTTTAATAAATATGAAGACCTATCAGCTTTTACCTTCTTCATCTGCAGCGAAGTGTAAGCAAGCCAAGCATTCAGTGCGAGTATAGAGATGGTGAAATTTCTTGTGCACGTCAACGCATGGCTTTGAAATCTTAAAACCAACTTTAACACGAGTATTATTGTCCCTTGATGATCCTAGTATGTGTCCAGTAGTATATATGTTGTTTGCATATATTGAAATCACATTTGCGAGCATATGCCAAGTAGATTTGATAAGCTTTTTCATCCGAATTAACTGTAGGAAATACAGCTTCCTTGTTTATCTGCATAAAGTTGGTTGATGATACGGGCGATCAATTTATGAATAAGGACGCATAATTATAAAAATAATCGTATTCACGATAATCCAGTAATATATTAACAGTATCTTATAGTTTTCAGGCCCTCTTCCTGCGCATTTTCACATGACAAATCGTTTTTTGACATACTGAAAGATTAATTTGATAGCAGCCCCAAAAATCTTTCAACAGAGCTTATAAATCCATAAAGATTAGAAAAAAGAGAAAGTGAGAGAATGTTTGAAGTATAATTAAGGCCATATCAGAGTAAGAACAATCGTATTTTAAATAAACTGACAGTACGTACACATTATCTTGCTATTTCTTACACTATCTTACAATATCCAACTCCTTCACCTGCACATTACAAGATGACATTTCGTTCTTTGAAAACGTAACAAAATCTAACTACCAGACTTATTAATCCTACAAAAAGAGTATTTGCGAACACGAGGTACTGAGAGAAGCTTACTGTAATTTGCCGGAACAAGCTCCCTTTTTTCCATTCCAATGGTGACGGGGCTTCACCTGTTCGCGAAGTTGAGAGAATGGCAGCACTGCGCCGGACCGGCTCAGGTGAGATCTTTGCCACAACACCACCGCAGGGACTCTGAAAAAGGAAGCTTCTCCAAAACCTGTCGTAGACCTCGCCGTCCGGTTCTGGTAGAAAACCTTTGCTGCGTCAGGATGTCCGTGTGTCTTTGCTTTTGATCAAGAAGGGAGGGAGACAGAATGAGAGGGAAATGCAAAATTTTAGAGGGGGCATGTGGGCCTTGCGCGAAAATGAAAATGATGGAGGGGTTTTAATCTCGCACCTATTAATAAGTACATTAAATGCCAGGTTTTGAAAACCGGACCGGACCGATCAGTTCAACCGATTGGACCGCAGACTGAGAACCTAGACGGTCTGGTCCAGCCCATAAAACCGCGCCCGCCACGGAACGGCTAATGACCGTAGAACCGGGCGAGCGGACCGTAGAACCAGGCGGCCCGATCCTAGTTTCAGTCAACCGTGCGGGCCAAAAATTTTAACATTGCTAGGTTTCGAACCCATCCCACCTATAAGAATCAGAAAGGTCTAACAACCTGAGGCGGCGAACATTTATGAACCATCCAAGATTAAAATATATAAATATATATAACTTATTAATAATTTAATAAATAACTATATATTCATTAATACATATCAACATATGAATAATTTACATTTTATTTAGGTTTTAAAACTATTATAACATTTATTTGTTTATATATTTGAGCCAACATAAAAATATTTTTTTAGAAATTAGAGATATTTTATAATGTTTTAGTGAATATCTAATTATTATATTTAGTTTAATTTAAATGATATATTTGAATGTGTTTTATTTTATATTTGTGATGATAAAAAATATGTTAATATTTAAATATATTTTATATAATTAGATTATTACGGTTCAACTCCGATTTAACCTGTTCAATCGGTTTGACCTTGAGCCTCTATTTGCTCCAATTCAATCTCTGATTTGATTCTCAAAATGATGGTCAAAAGGGAGAGGAGAGTGGGGTACAATTTGGAGGATTATAATATCATTTTATTTAGACAGCAAAAGGCAGCCTAAGAGAAGTAAATCCATATTCGAAGTTGCAATTTACTTATCTTATGGATCGGCTGTCCCCGGACTCCATGGTTGCCACTGCCTCTACACTCGGAACCATGTCCGTTTGTCTTCCTTCGCTGCGACACCGGCCGGTGAATTTCCCCCCTCCGCATCGTAAAGTATTCACGGAAAGGTGTTTTCAGATTAGGAAACCTTCGTGCATTCCCCTTTCTCAAGGTCTTTCTATATCCCCCGACTCCTGATTTTTAAGTTTAATTACAAAACTTATTATTTTCATTACAAGTACTTGGTTGAGACTATATTTTTTATTTTTGTAATGCAACTGTTCAATGTAAGTTGAATGAATTTAATCTGTAATTTTGATGGTTTCCATTGCCTTCGTGGATAAAATGTGCTTTGTTGAACAAAGAAATCTATTTTTTGATGTCATTTGTTCCCGAACGATATATACTGTATATTAAGTCAGTTTGGTTAAGAAGAAACTCCTTTGTCTCCGCCAATATTATCCTTTGCTTCAAACATTAGAAGCTTTTCTTTGTGTATAAACTATACCAACGGCTGCTGCCCTTTCTTTATTTTTGAATCTTCAGAATGTGAACATTAACTGCTTGAAAAGTGGTATAGAATCTTCACTGAAGACTTTAGGATTCCTAGGGTTAAGTCTCCTACCATTATCATGTCAGCTATAGTTTTTGTTCTGCTCTGACTAAACTTCTTCAGTTCATAGAAGGAATTTGCTGTCTTCATTCTTGACGGCAACTATAATCCGACAACTTGGCTTTAACGGTGTCAGCATGGCTGAAACTATTAAAGAATTCAAAGAATATATAGATATATTTGATGGCTATTCATTGTTGTATCCTAGAAATTGGATCCAAGTTCGAGGGGCTGGTGCAGATATATTCTTCAGGGATCCCTTTGTTCTTGATGAGAACTTATCAATAGAATTGTCTTCGCCTTCATCATCTAGATATAAGAGTGTTGAAGATCTCGGGCCTCCAGATATTGCCGCAGGGAAAGTCTTGAAGCAATATCTGATGGAATTCATGTCTACTAGATTAGGCGTTCGCCGTGAATCAAGCATTTTGTCATGGTCATCAAGAGTTGCTGATGATGGAAAGCTCTATTATCAAGTTGAGGTAAGTGTTTTGTAATTCATATAATTCAGGCTTTCATGTATTACTAGAAATCTATCTTTAAATTTGTTCTTTAATCCTTACGTGGAGGTTAGTTAATTTAGTGAATAGATAACCGTAACGCTTCCACCCAATGTGTAATACTCTAGATCGTCAAGCGAATGTTACCGAGCTTTTAGAGAGCATTATAGTATAAATTGATCATGGATCAACAATATTGGCAACGGCTAGGGAGAAATGATCTTGAATCATATATAGTAAGGAGAGCCCATCCAATATGAGATGCCTTTTAGGGCACAAAACCATTAGGTTCTAGGACCCAAAATAGACAATATCTCACATAGGTTTAACTTGGGCTGTTAAACAATGCTTAATTGAACGGAAAAATATATGAAAGTATTTCTAGGTGCATTGGCAGGGCATTATTAAAAAACTTGGTATATGTTTAGATGTTAAATGTAATACAACAAGGATATGAGTGTTTTATGGTGCTGCTTGGGGGGATTCGTCGATTGGAAGGAGGGGACAAGGAAGAGGGGAAGGAGATGAAGATACCTTCCAATAATGAGGATTCCTCTTGGCGAGCCATTAGTTTAGAAAATATTACCCTAAGCATAAGGTTTATTACATAGATAGCTCTGTTAACCTTAATATCAGAAGCAAAAGTAGTAATTACACAAACTGAATTAAAATACTTAAAACATGATTTATATAGTTTCTATCGCCCATTAGATCCTTCCAGAATAAGTTTTGCATCCCTTAGTAGATGTTAGGATTTCCCATGCTGAATATATGCACCTTATCTGCGCGTCATCTCCTTCGGCCCGTCATCTTCATCATTCGTAATGAAACTCCCTATGGAAGTTGCGCATTGCCTTCAACATTGTTTTAAATCTTGTTTAACATGTCATTTTTCAGGGAAAAATAAATTTTTTTCTAATAAAGTAGATTATATTTAACATGTCGTTTTGTAAAATATAGATTAAAAATTATTTGTTTTTTTTGATATATCGAGTGTCATTACTTTTGAACATATCATCCGATATTTATTTTATAACATATTTAAATCATTTGTATGTATTATATATGGGGTTTGATCCGGTGCGGGTGTACGGGAGTACGGGCAAGGGGCAAGATGATTTCAAATTGAAAAGTGATCAACATGAAAGTTGTAGATCTCGTCGATACGAACAACTTTCATGTTAATCACTTTTTGATTTGGAGCTGTTTCGACCTTGGATTTGGGGATCGAAATCTGGGGCGGCGAGTGTGCTACTCGCCGCCCCAGATTTCGATCCTCAAATCCAAGGTCGAAACAGCTCCAAATCAAAAAGTGATTAACATGAAAGTTGTTCGTATCGACGAGATCTACAATTTTCATGTTGATCCCTTTTCGATTTGAAGCCATCTTGACCCCCTTTTTTCGTTGTCCGTACGCCCGCACTTTAAGTTGCCAGCATTTGAGATTTCCCCTATATATATATATGCTAGCACTTTCGCAATGCTACACCTGTGCTCGTTACTCCCCTATTGGCTACGCCCGCAGGCAAACTGATGTAACCCGTGCCAGGGTGCATGGGCTACTCCCGTTCTAGGGCACAACCTACAAGAGAAAACTACAATAAAAACCATTATGACTGTTTAATTTTCTTCCTCCAATAATACTCGGCAAGACGAATTTGCGCCATTATCATAACCTACGGGCAAGAAGAAGATAAAAGAGCAAAGAATTTAACATCTGCCATAGACGCCGTACTTTATTAACAAAGAAATATGACAAAGCTTCACTTGGAGATAAAAAAATTATCAATTATTACATCATGCCGATGGATAAAAAATTATCAGAATTGAAAGATAGAAACCAAACATATTAGCTAAATACCAGCAAATTTATTAACAGATAAATACATAATAAAAAAAGTTTGACAATAAACAAAAAGTAGAAATTCCATCAGTTGATGTTGTTACGGACCCACGATGGGGGATCACATACAAGCGCTACACTACAACGCACACCGCTTACTCATGGTATTTTCTTATGTATTTGCAGTTTTATTTCTTTTTGTAACTTTAGGTTATGTTTGTACCCAACCAGTTGTTCGGTTGGGGGTAGGGCTTGGTTTGTTTTTTTTGGAAAAGTATTATCAAATTCTCTTCTCTCTCTAACTTTCTCCTATCTCTCTCTCTACTTCACGCGCCAGTCACACTCTTTAGCCGACGGATCGATCGCCACTTTCGCCCGCCGTCTCCTCCATCTCCTCTCCGACGCTCCTATTTCCCCAACGAGATAGGTTCGAGGAGATCACTCAAGGATCGCACCGATCCTCTACGCGACTTCTCTCTTAATCACCCGCAAATGTGATCCCAAACGACGATGATATGGGGCCGTAGCCCCCACCAGTCTGTGGGTGCTTTGCCGGTTTCTTGGTTTGCTGGCTATTATTGGCTTTTCATCTAGAGGTACAGCGTGACAACAATACCGTTGTTTGTCTTATTTTGGAGGCAAGCCTTTGCATGGGGAAACACCGCGACAACCGCTTTTCAAGCTCTCCAGCAGGCCTTGGTGTCGGCTCCCGTTTCGTGCCTACCATATTTTAACCAAGAGTTCCAGGTGGAGTGCAACTCCTCCGATCAGGGCTGTGTTGTCGTACCCTAGTTGGGGGGCCATCCGATCGTATGTTTTAGCCATCATACGACAACACTTCATCATCAAAAGCTACGGGCTTACGAGTAGGAGCTGATTGGGCTTGTCAAGGCTGTACAACATTGGAGACCGTACTTATGGGGGCTCCCCTTCCTAATTCGTATCGATCATTTAAGCCTCAAGTACCTATTGGAGCAACGCCTTACCATTGCTCCTCACTAGCACTGGATTAGCAAACTTCTGGGCTTTGATTTCCGAGTGGAGTGCCAGGCGAGAACCTTGAACCGGGCCACCAATGTCCTCTCCCTCCGCGATCACCATGAGGGTTCTTTGTTGTCCATCCCTCACCCGACCTCCTCCATTTTCCATCGCCTCCAAACAGAGATTTAGGACACCCCGACCCTCCTTGAAGAACTTATTCACCGCATTTAGGATGGGAGGTGATGCACTCATGACAAGTGTACCGATCGTTCAAGTAATATAAAATGGGTGAATTTTCCCAAGTATCGTTCTCACGTGGAACACAGTAAGATGGAGTTATCTTTCGAGGAAGGACTTGAGATTGAAGTCCTGTGGTCGAATGGGTTACGAAAGGCTTGACTTGGATTGCGGAAAACAAAATAAAAGAAATCTAATTTACCAATGCGGGTCGCCGACACCGCTTTGCAACAAGGGGATTACGCAGGCTACTATGCACTGCTTCACTTGGCGGATGGACGAGTAGGAAAACGAGATGGAAGAGTAGTCAAGTGGGATGGTCGAGTTGGTTTGCGTAGTGAAAGAGAAGGCTTGCATGATGGATGTGTAGGCTTGCAAAATGGACTGGGTGAGTGATGGTGGTGGAATGAAGACGCACCTCAAGCAACTCAAACGCAAACAAATTTCATATAAATGAAATAGAAAGTTCAAAACAATAGTTTGAGTGCATACATCATCATGAAATGAAGAAACTAGCTATAATCATCAAAACTAGAGGAGTGGAGCGCGGAATACAACCACATTCGAAGACTCGTTGAGATTCATTGTAGGAATCGTTGGGTTGTCAATCCGCGCCCTAGCTCGGTCCGCAACTTCGTCCGGGGTAGAAGAGGGCTCTTACCGCCTCCCAGTCCCAGTTGAACCTTCTTCGTCTCACGATCTGACCTTCTCCGGTGCGAAGCTCTCCTTGCTTTATGATGAAAGTAGGACTAAAATCCTCTCCTTGAAACTCTTGGATGATGAGAAGCGGCCTAGGGAAAATTCCTCATAGAGGATGGAGGAAGAAGCCAGAGCTCCCCCTTTGGGTTTTGCGGTGGAACTGTGCGGAGGAAGATGTCCCCGAATAGGGCAAAACCTGCAGCTTAAATAGAAAACACGTCAGAAAATGGGCACGCACGGTTCGAACGCACGACTGTGCGTGAATCGTGCGATATCAATCGCCCAGGAATCACCCAACCTAGTACAGCAGGAGATTGTGCGATTTTGATCACGTACGGGCGAAACAGCCCGCGCGAGAACAAAACACACAGTTAGTGACAGATCACTGAAAAATCAGGCCAAACTGAACAGATCGTACGTTTCCTTCGCGCACGGTTGAATCCAACCATGTGTGAAGAAAACACACGAACAATAATTATATAAAATTTTTAGACAAAAAGACAAGCTCGTGCGATTTTGATCACGCTCGGTTGAAATCAATCGTGCGTGAACAAAACGCACGGGCCGGTGCAGATCACCAAATTTGAGCTCTGTAGGAATCGCACGACCGTATCGATCGTGCGTGAAGACAACGCATGACCGTGCGATTTTTACAGGAAAGAAATCTGGCAGCATTGTGGATTTGCCCACCTGCATAGCAAACCACTAGCTGGGGCACAAACCTTCAGCACACACAAACAACATAAAATCAACATAAAAATGAAATGGGAAGCACCATGTGCTTACCCCCAACAACCTGTGCGCAATTGTACACCACAATGAGCTAAAATGGTGCACTTCGTGAGGAAAAGTGAACAAGTGAATTAACAGCAATAACGAACAAAAAGTGAAGTGTAAGTGAGTGAAATCGAGCCTAGATGTGTACGAAAACCCTATAAATATTGGACTCATAAGGAGGTTTCCCCTGCATTGGGCATTACGGGACGACCTCAATCTATATAAGGACCGACTCTATCTTTCTGCCACTTATCCTTTGATTCTGGATATCTTGGCGGGGACCCGCAGTGCTACTCATGAAGGGGTTCACAAGATCCTTCAGTGAATCTGGGCAGAGATCTTTTTGAAGGGTCTCAAAAGTGGTGTTCAGGACTTTATCTCTCTTTGCTCTGCCTGTCAGCGCAACAAGGCCAACCATCTCCTACTAGTCGGGCTTCTCCAGCCTCTTCCCATCCCCACACAAATGTGGGCTGATATATCTATGTATTTCATTTAAGGATTACCCACTTTGAGAGGCCGGTCAGTTAGTTTTTTGGTGATAGATAGATTTTCCAAGGGCGCGCATTCCATTCCTTTGGGCCTTCCTATTACGTGGGATGAAGTTGCACGCATCTTCTTCGACCAGATGCTCCGTTTACATGACATTCCAGAGAGCATTGTGTCCGACAAGAACAAGATTTTTACCTCGCTATTCTTGCAGGAGCTATTCGCTTTTTGTGGTACCAAGCTGACACTTTCGTCGGCATATCACCCACAGTCAGGTGGGTAGACGGAGGTGGTCAACCGGACGCTGGAGATGTACTTCCGTTGTATTATTGGGGGCCGCCCGAAGGATTGGGCAAGGTGGCTTCTGTGGGTTGAGTAATGTTACAATACGTCCTAACATTTAGCCTTGCAGACCATGACATTCCGCCTCACCTACGACAGGGATCCGCCACGTCTCCTCATATACGTCTGCGCCTCCGCTCGTTCGTCCACCGTTGATACCGAGTTGTCCACTCGTCACCAGATCCTCAGTTTAGTCCGCGAGCGACTTCTCCAGGCTCAGGCTCGCATGGAGACCGCCTACAACCGGTGAAATCACAAGCTATTTTTCGTTCCGGGGGATTGGTTGTGGCTTAAACGCCGCCCTTACTGTCAGTCAACCCTAGCACGAGGTCCGTACAACAAGTTGGAGCCCATATATGGGCCGTTTGAGATGTCAGAACGCATCAGAGAGGTGGCTTACCATCTCCAATTACCGGCTAATGCCTAGATTCACGATGTGTTTCGCATATCGCAACTGAAGCCGTTCGTGGGGGGTGCCTCCACCCGAGCCTTTGGTACACTTGCCCTCACAACTCCTGGACAAGCTTGAGGATACGTTTGATGTCGACATGGGCGGAGATGTTACAACCCACTATGTGGGATCACGTACATGCGTCGCACCACGACGCGCACGGCTTAGTATTATTATCTTTTTATGTATTTGTAGTTTTATGTATTTTTGGAACTTTGGGTTATGTTTGGGCCCAACAGTTTTTTAGGTTGGGGGTAGGGCTTGTTTTGTTTTTAGGAAAAGTGGTATCAATTTCTCTCCTCTCTCTTACTTTCTCCTATCTCTCATTCTCTACTTCATGTGCCCGTCTCTCTCCCTAGTCAATGGAGGCTATTCCAATGAGGCTTAGATCCAACTCTTCCTCTGAATTTTAGCCGTTGGCCACAACATTTGCAGCGAACTGTTCCATATTCCTGTAATCCTACAGAACAATACAATCAACATCAAATATGGTGGCAGAAGAGGAGAATCAGGAGTATTGTGAAACCAAAAAACTGAAAAATTTAAAATGAAGAAAGAATGTCCCAAGTAAGAGCAGGAGTAGGGGATTTGATGGCAGAGAGAAGACCTTGGAGGCGGGCTTGGAGTTGAAGAAAGCAGTGAAGTCAGCAAGAAGAGTACCAAAAAAATCTGTTGAATCAGCTGTCAAGGGCAGGGTTTAAGTCCAGAGAGCACAGGGATGCGTAGGCGAGGAGGGGCTTATTCTGGTGGCATGCGACGCCGATGGATCTGTTTCAGGCAAAGATGGCAGAATGTCGAAAAGGCGGCAGGAGTGAGTTAGAGGGGGAATCGGGGGGGTTGTTTTACGCGGAGGAGCACAAGATATAAGTGAACTGCCCTAGCGTGCGTGGTTTAGGCGACGCTTGTTTTTTTTGCTTTGGGAATGGGATTCATATGTTTTATTATTGGTCTTATTATCCAACAATTGGATTTGAGAATAGATGAGTTCTAATGGATCATGTTGAAACTATGGCGTTAGCATAAAAATAGGCATATTATTTCATTATTATTATTATATATATTATATATGATTCAATCCATTGAACTTATTATTTATTTTTCTTTAATGTGTTATTTTTATATGAAAAAATTTCAATGATTTCTCCCTATATCTTTCTTATTATGTACTGAAAAATATTAAAATTTTTAGCATATTTGTTAGTTGATTATTTTTATATTATGTAAATTGTTAAGCATGAAAAAGCTTATAATAAATAAAAAATAATTAGCTTATAATTTTTTTTTATTTGCTAAAAATTTAGTGTAATTTAAATAAATTTGTTTCATAATAATTTTACAAATTTTATGTACTTGTACCTGTTAATAACAATCATAGCACATTACTAATATTTTATGTGGGTAAATTTAAATATATTTTTGGATATACATATCTCGGTGTCCATAAACTTGTTATGCTAATATATAATTTTTGGACATATAATTGTACTTGACATACATAAAAATATTTTTTAATTTAGGAAATATGAAAACATGATGTTCTAAAATACGACATATTTCTGACTCCCGATATCCGACCTTTAAAAATTCAGCCCGACATTGTCACCAATATCCGATTTACATCTACGGTCTTTAAGGAAGGGCTCTTAAAACTGTCAGGGGAAATTGTCATGATTGACCTATGTAGCTTTAGTCAGTGATCAATTTTGCCAAGCTACGAGAACGTCATTGACCGCTTTTCCCTCACACACCTTAGAGTTATAATGCTTGAGGATGAAGGTAGGGTTATCAATAATGGATCACATGTCATGACTACTATAATCAAATCCTCCATATGGCGATCTTTGACCACGCGTTTCAATTGAGACACATGAAACACTGATTGAACACATCTTTGCAATGGAAGGTGAAGTAGTAGGCTACCAACCCAATGCATGCCTCCACAATGAATAACCTGATGAAGTTGGGGAACTTACTTCACAAAAGCTAGATCCCCCACCTGTAACTACTAAACTAGACTTCGTGATGAGCCTTGATAGCATGATTGAACATCTTCTACTATGCGCAATGTGTTGGAGTTACCATGGTGATCTAGAAGTGATCAAACATGTAATCTCATTGCCAACGCGATATGAGCCTGCAGGGAGAAGTTGGAAGATTGACTGTGTTGGTAAGGGTTACCAATCACCACCCAGAATAGGTCGGGCAAACGTTGCCAAAGGAAAAATCATCGAGAATCAAAGGGTGTTGTCGAGTATGTCTCGCCGACTGAGGCAAAGTCGTCGAGAATCGACGGGAGTCGTCGAGAATCGACGGGAGTCGTCGGGCCTGTCTCGCCGACTAAGGCAAAATCGTCGAGAATCAATTTGCTGAAATCGTCGAGAATCGAGGACAGTGTCGTCAAGACTGTCTGCTGATTCTCGCCGAATCTGGCTGCTGATTCTCGCCAAATTTGCCTGTTGATCTCGTCGACTGATTCTCGTCGAACCTGTAAGTGATTCTCGCCGAATTTTCCAGAAACCTTGTCCTGTGCGGTGTGCGGATAGCGATACTTTTATGCTTTTGGTATAAAAAGGGGACTTAGGGTTTTGGGATCAAAAAGGCTCTCGACAGATCGGGCATTTGTTTCGCCGCTCGCTCCGCTAAATCCTGAGCCCCGCCGGACGGAAGAGTTCCGCTTCCGCCGCCTCTTCGCTCCGCCGACCTCATCCTCTCCGGCGACAGTCGCCGACGTTGCTTTTCCTGGAGCGGACCTAGCAGTCCGTGGAAGTGCAAAGGTGCGGTTGATCTCCTTCCCGACCCTTCGTGCGACGAAGCTCGGTGTTCTCCCGCTCGTGTGGATTTCTGCAGAGACGTGGACGTTATTCCACGTAGAACTCACCACCGATGAGGACTCGAAGCTTGGAGCATCTTTGTTGAGTTGTGAGTCAACACCGAAGAGGTATTTTTGCCTAGTTATGTATTAACTTCTTGATTCAACATTCATGGCCCGATCCAATTTCTTTGGGTTGTTCTAGATTTTATTACTTCCGCTGCGTGCACAAGTGTTGTGCCAACCTCTTAGAGAAACCCAACAGTGGTATCAGAGCCAGGTTGCGGCCATGTTTGTTGTATTGGAAGTTAGGTTATTCCAGTACGTGTAAACCTAGGGATTTAGAAGTGTTCTAAATGTCTAGATTTAATCTTGCCATCCCGCCGGGGACGTCTGGAATCTTGGAGTAATTTCTAATCGTTAGAAATTGATGTCTCCTTAGCAGTAACCATCCCTCCGTTTTGTTTTGGATTTTGAATCCAACATAGAGAGATGAGCTTGTCTACTGCTTTAAGTTGAGTTGTTTTTATCCCTTGTCCAATGCATGTAAATCTGAAGATTTGGAAGTGTCCAGATGTTCAGATTTAGCCTTTCCTTTCTATCAAATGTTGATAATGTTAGGTTGTGCACATAAGGGATGCATGGGGTTTCTAGTGAAATGTTTTTCTTTGGATGTGCACGTTGATCAAATGTTGATCATGGTTAATTGTTAACCTATCATCAAAAATCCCTTCCTCTAATATTAAGTGTTCGGATGCCTTCCGATGGATGACACTCTTCCTGCCTCGATCGATGAAGTGTGGGCTTGCCAAAGCAAGGTGCATTAATCTATCTTGGTAAGGGTGCGAGCGGATAATTGTGATATCCTACTGTCGACATCGGGTCAAGCTTAACTAGGTGACCTCAAAGGTTGAGTGCCTAGAGGTATGGGGTTGGCATGCACCATATGATGGATGCGAGTAAGGAGTTATTCACCAACCATACAAGAATTGCATGAGGATGCAATTGGCAAGCGTTGCCTACCTAAATAACCACATTGTGAGAGGAAAGCCAAAGCTGACTCATTGTGTTGGTGAAATACGGATCTTGTCCACTAAGAGAGTAGCTCGCATGAACTCTCCGAATTGATAGTGAGGGCTATTATTTCGAATAAAATTGTGGGAGTTTTTAATTGAAGTCCAAATTAAGAAAAATAATTGTATTTTGAAATTTTGGTACTGATTTATTCTGCATGAATTCTTGTAGAATTCCATGGCAAGTGGTTCACACTCCACTCTGTCTCTGAGAGCCATCCTTGAGAAGGATAAGCTCAGCGAGACTAATTATATGGATTGGTACAGGAACCTGAGAATTGTTCTCAGGCAAGAGCGAAAGCTCTACGTCTTGGAAGAAGAAGCCCCCGAGGTGCCGACCGGGAATTCTTCTCGTGCTGATAAAGATACTTATAAGAAGTATACTGATGCTGCCTTGGACGTCGAATGCCTTATGCTTGCCATCATGAACTCTGAGCTTCAGAAGCAACATGAGAACATGGGGTGCAAGGAGATTGACGAGCATCTCAAGAAAATGTTTCAAGGGCAAGCTCGTCAAGAGAGGTTTGACGTCACAAAAGCGTTATTTCAGTGCAAGATGGGAGCTCGAGACTCAGTAGGGACTCACGTACTCAAGATGATTGGGTATATAGAGAACCTTGAAAGGCTGGGTTTTCCCCTGGGTCAAGAGTTGGCCACAGATCTGATCCTGCAATCGTTGCCGGACAGTTACGAGCAGTTTGTCTTGAACTACAACATGAATGAAATAGACAAGACACTGCCCGAGCTCCTAGGCATGTTGAGAACTGCCGAGATCAATATGAAGAAGGCCAAGCCTGCCAGCCCCATACTGATGGTGCATAAGGGCAAGGGCAAGGCCAAGGGCTTCAAGAAGACGAAGGTGGGACCTAAGTCACATCTTGAGCCTAAGTCTTCTGCACTGATGAAGAAGAAGAGCACGGTGAAGGAGGGGAAATGCCACCACTGTGGCAAGGCTGGTCATTGGAGGAGGAACTGTCCTTCGTACATTGAGGGTCTGCTGAAAATGAAGGGAGGTATGACTTCCGCTTCAAATATTTACGTTATAGAGATAAACCTTTCTGCTCCTTCATCTTGGGTATTGGATACCGGATGTGGTTCTCACATTTGTACAAATGTGCAGGAACTGGGAAGGAGAAGATTGCTGAGTAAATGGGAGGTGGACCTTCGTGTCGGCAATGGAGCAAGAGTTGCTGCTGTGGCCGTAGGAGTTTACCGTCTTTCTTTGCCCAGTGGGCTTGTAATAGAACTAGATAACTGTTATTTTGTTCCGGCAATAACTAGAAACATTATATCCATTTCATGCTTGGACATGATTGGATTTTCTTTTATAATTAAGAACAACTGTTGTTCTATATTTAAGAATGATGTTTGTTATGCTGTGACCCAATTGTTTAATGGTCTTTATGTTTTGAACTTGGACCATCAGATCTTTAATGTAGAAAATAAAAAAAAAAGACTAAGAACAAATGACTCAAACCCTACATATCTCTGGCATTGTCGTTTGGGCCATATAAACGAGAAGCGCATATCCAAGCTCCATAAAGATGGACTTCTGGACTCATTTGATTATGAATCATTTGAGCGATGCGAATCTTGTTTGTTAGGCAAGATGACTAAGACCCCTTTCACTGGTTATACTGAGAGGGCTGAGGATCTCTTGGGTGTTGTACATAGTGATGTATGCGGACCCATGAGTTCCATGGCTAGAGGTGGGTATTTCTACTTTGTTACATTTACTGATGATTTCAGTAGATACGGATATGCGTATCTTATGAAGTGCAAATCCGAGACCTTTGAAAAGTTCAAAGAGTTCAAGAATGAAGTAGAGAACCAATTGTGTAAAAGGGTTAAAGCACTCCGATCTGATCGAGGTGGCGAATACCTGAGTCATGAGTTCCGTGATCATCTGAAAGAGTGTGGTATTGTATCACAGCTCACTCCACCTAGAACACCACAGCATAATGGTGTATCTGAGAGGAGAAATCGTACTTTGTTAGACATGGTACGTTCGATGATGAGTCATGCAGACTTGCCTGTTTTCTTTTGGGGTTTTGCTTTAGAGACTGCTGCAATGACACTGAATCGCGCTCCAACGAAAACGGTTCTGAAGACACCATATGAGATATGGACTGGGAAGCGTCCTAGTATGTCATTCATTAAAATTTGGGGCTGTGAGGCATACGTGCGACGTCAAATACCTGACAAGCTGGAACCCAAATCGGATAAATGTTATCTGGTGGGATATCCTAAGGAAACGAAAGGGTATTACTCTTACCTACCGTCCGAGGGCAAAGTGTTTGTCGCAAGGACTGGCGTCTTCTTGGAGAAAGAGTTCTTATCAAGAAAGACTGAAAAGATAGAACTTGAAGAAGTTCAAGAACCATAGGTAGTGAATGAACCGGAATTGGATTCTGAGATAGGACTACAAGATGTTGTAGCTAGAGAACCTACTCAAGAAGCACAAGTCCTACGTAGATCTGGTAGACCAAGATTTGAGCCTGAGAGATATGGATTTCTCGCGTCTCAAATAGGTAATGTGTTGCTTATGGATCATGATGATGAGCCAGCAACCTACTAAGATGCTATAAATGGACCGGACTCCGACAAATGGCTTGAGACTATGAAATTCGAGATGGACTCCATTTATGCAAACCAAGTTTGGAACTTGGTGGAACCACCTGAAGGGGTACGACCCATAGGGTGCAAATGGGTCTTCAAGAAGAAGACCGACATGGATGGGAATGTACAGACATTCAAAGGGCGACTGGTGGCTAAGGGTTTCAAGCAAATTCATGGTATTGACTATGATGAGACTTTTTCCCCTGTTGCCATGGTAAAGTCCATAAGGATATTGCTTGCTATTGCTGCGTATTATGACTACGAGATCTGACAGATGGATGTCAAAACGGCTTTCCTTAATGGAAACCTCCTTGAGGAAGTGTACATGACACAACCCGAGGGTTTTGTATCCCCAAATGAAGCCACTAAAATATGCAAGCTGAACAAGTCTATCTATGGACTGAAACAGGCCTCTCGAAGTTGGAATTTTCGTTTTTATGAGAAAATCAAAGAATTTGGTTTCATCAAGAATGAAGATGAGCCTTGTGTTTACAAGCGAATCAGTGAGAGCATTGTTGTCTTCCTGATATTGTATGTAGATGACATACTTTTGATTGAGAATGACATTCCTACCCTGAAAGTTGTTAAGAACAACCTAGGGAACTGCTTTTCTATGAAGGACTTGGGTGAAGCGACTTACATACTCAGTATTAAGATCTATAGAGATAGATCGAAGAAGTTGCTGGGTTTGACCTCAGTACATACATTGAGAAGGTGTTGAAGCGGTTCAACATGCTTGAGTCCAAGAAAGGATTTTTACCCATGTCTCATGGTGTGAATCTCTCTAAGGACCAGTGTCCAAAATCTTGTGAAGATAAGGACCGCATGAAGTTGATTCCATATGCTTCGACAATTGGATCAATCATGTATGCGATGTTATGTACTCGACCCGATGTCTCCTTTGCTTTGAGCATGACTAGCAGGTATCAGTCAGACCCCGGTGAATGTCACTGGATTGTAGTCAAGAATATCCTGAAGTACTTGAGAAGGACTAAGGATGTGTTCTTGGTGTATGGTGGAGAGGAAAAGCTCGTTGTAAGTGATTACACGGATGCTAGCTTCCAAACTGATAGAGACGATTCAAAGTCTCAGTCATGGTTTGTGTTTTGCCTTAATGGAGGAGCTGTGAGCTGGAAGAGTTCCAAGCAAGAGACAGTTGCTGATTCTACAACAGATGCCGAGTATATCGCTGCGGCTAACGCAGCGAAGGAGGCTGTATGGATTAGGAAATTCATCGGCGAGCTTGATGTAGTTCCTAGCATTGTTGGTCCCGTAGTTCTCTACTGTGATAACAATGGTGCAATTGCATAATCTAAGGAACCTAGATCCCATCAGCGCTCCAAGCACATACTTCGGCGGTTCCATCTTATTCGTGAGATTGTCGAACGAGGAGATGTGAACATTTGCAGAGTGCCGACTGAGGAGAATATTGCGGATCCACTGACAAAGCTTCTCTCGCAGAGAAAGCATGATGGTCATACTAGATCAATGGGTATACGATACCTGAATGATCAACTCTAGTGGGAGTCTTGTGGGTTGCATGTAAACATATATTCTGTTGGCTGTTTATTGTTTATTTATTTGATGAATTTTATACCTAAATGTTTCTTTTTACAATTAATGGCAAGTTCTTTTATTGTGATTTTTCTATGTGATAGTTAAATTGTAACATAATAAATATCCTTAGAGTGTTCGCTTCCATAGGACATCAAGTACGTGACTTGAATGTGAGAGCCTATGATTTATTTGAAGCTTCATTCTTAAAAGGTCCCTGGTCGTTGTATCGTCATAGAAACTAAGTGTGATGTTGATACCTTAAGACTAGCACGTGTGTTGACTGATGACCAGTTCTCACAGGTCATAATATTGTGATATCAAGTCATCACGTGGGTACTTGTTAATGAACAAGTTGTACTGGACAGACCCAACATGAGACTACTTTGTGGATTGTTATCTAATCGTGTCACAAGTAGGTCTCTATTGGCAATGGTGTTGTGGTCCTTTGACCTGACGTCGCAGCATTTATCAAGTGGGGAAGAGCGTGCTTTGATGCCATCTAAAGTCTTTCTTGAGAAAGGTTGATGATAAGGGTGGTTGTTGGGTACGTTACGAATCATTTGGGTGTTTGTGTGTGAGCAGATATGAGATTTGTCCTCCTATATGACAGGAGTTGCATCCATGGGCCCCTTGATGGAACTGGACTGAGAAATGCATGGCCATGCTTGGTTGAGTCAATATGTGATATTGGACTCACCATTCTCTGGAAGTCCGTTCTAGATCAAGAAACTGGGATTGAGCTATTATGAGGGTGACACGGTCCATGCCTCTAGTTCTTTTCGGATGTAAGGGACAAAGGGACAAAGACAACGCTGGAACATTGGTCATGAAGGCTTATGAGTTATGAACTCTTATTGCTTGGGGAGCAATGATGCATTGCTAGATGCTGCTCATTGTTTGTGAGGTTTTTGGTTTGATACTTTCAAGATCAAGTGGGAGACTGTTGGAGTTACCATGGTGATCTAGAAGTGATCAAACATGTAATCTCATTGCCAACGCGATATGAGCCTGCAGGGTCGCACATAAGAGCATGTGGAGAAGTTGGAAGATTGACTGTGTTGGTAAGGGTTACCAATCACCACCCAGAATAGGTCGGGCAAACGTTGCCAAAAGAAAAATCGTTGAGAATCAAAGGGTGTCGCCGAGTATGTCTCGCCGACTGAGGCAAAGTCGTCGAGAATCGACGGGAGTCGTCGGGCCTGTCTCGCCGACTAAGGCCAAATCGTCGAGAATCAATTTGATGAAATCGTCGAGAATCGAGGACAGTGTCGTCAAGAATGTCTGCTGATTCTCGCCGAATCTGGCTGCTGATTCTCGCCGAATCTGCCTGTTGATCTGGCCGACTGATTCTCGTCGAACCTGTAAGTGATTCTCGCCGAATTTTCCAGAAACCTTGTCCTGTGCGGTGTGCGGATAGCGATACTTTTATGCTTTTGGTATAAAAGGGGACTTAGGGTTTTGGGATCAAAAAGGCTCTCGACAGATCGGGCATTTGTTTCGCCGCTCGCTCCGCCAAATCCTGAGCCCCGCCGGACGGAAGAGTTCCGCTTCCGCCGCCTCTTCGCTCCGCCGACCTCATCCTCTCCGGCGACAGTCGCCGGCGTTGCTTTTCCTGGAGCGGACCTAGCAGTCCGTGGAAGTGCAAAGGTGCGGTTGATCTCCTTCCCGACCCTTCGTGCGACGAAGCTCGGTGTTCTCCCGCTCGTGTGGATTTCTGCAGAGACGTGGACGTTATTCCACGTAGAACTCACCACCGACGAGGACTCGAAACTTGGAGCATCTTTGTTGAGTTGTGACTCAACACCGAAGAGGTATTTTTGCCTAGTTATGTATTAACTTCTTGATTCAACATTCATGGCCCGATCCAATTTCTTTGGGTTGTTCTAGATTTTATTACTTCCGCTGCGTGCACAAGTGTTGTGCCAACCTCTTAGAGAAACCCAACACAATGAAGGCGGTCCTTTAAATAAAGAGGGATCTCATCCTGATCATGCAATTGAGTAGCAAGCGCCTCTACATGGCATTCTTTTAGAAGGCAATGCAACATAGTAGGTTCCGGCCTACCACATATAGTTTGGAATGGACTTGTGCATGCTGCATTGTATAAGTTGGTATTGTACAAATATTTGCCCCGACTAATCTGTTTGATCCATTACCGTGGTTCTTCAGAAATGAAAACATGAAGATATGTTACCACACACCACTTTAGAACATCTGTTTACCAGTTTGTATGTGGGTGGTTCGTTGTGCTAATATGCATTTGCTTGCTCTAGATCTTAAACAACACTTTCTAAAAGTTGCTCATGATGAGTAGGTCTCTATCACTGACTATGGACATGAGAAAACTATGCAGATGGATTACCCTATGGATGAAAACATCAACCACGCTCGACACTATAAAAGGGTGACGTAGCAGTAGAAATTGTTCATATTTCGATAAGTTTTCCACCACGATTAAGATGCAATCACACCTTGTTGATCTGGGTACTCATGCCTCCCACACTTGCTCGAGGAAGGGGATATGCCGAAGTCCCCGCCCCCTATGAAGCCCATGTACGACTGACGGCAGGGGTGCTATGAAGTACTACTAAAAGTTAAGGAATGACCATCGTGAATGCCATCAAAATAGGCGGCCAAATAATGTAGTTGGCCACCAATCAAGGCGGAAGAAGGGCGTGCAGTGCGATCGGCCTGCACGTCTTTCATAATTGCCTGGATATTTGAATGTGTACATATTCACATTGGATAAGGGCAGCTACTCCCATTTACCTGAGAAATTGCATGAAAAGTCATTGCCCGGGCTGTTGAAAAAGAGCATCAGCTATATGTGGTCTTTGTTGGATCCGCAGGCAACATTAGAGGGTGTGAATAAGGTTTATGACAAAATACAAAATTTCTTTTACTAACCATTAAAAGATGCACAATGGAAAATAAACTATCAGAGTAAATCAAATTATGAACGTGAGTAAAAGATTTTTTTAAATATGAATTAAAATGCAAGATGAAGATATATTTATTTATTCATAAACCAAGAAAAAATATTGAATCTTCCGACACAAATATCAAAGAAGATTAATAATGCAATTTGGGTTTTCTCTACGAACTCGCACCTCGAACCAGTTAACCATAGCAAATCTGCCCACCTGAATAAGCCTCAAGCCCCTAGACTTAATGATGTAGGGTAGGCTGTGGAGTGAAATCCTAAGACGCTTGCTAGTGATGTGAAGGGGAAAGACTCACCCTAACCAATGACTATATGCAAGATAATAATAATTAGGCGATGAATCACTTTAAGCAGCAAGACAAAATATTAAACATAACATTCATTCTAAACAAGGATAAATAATTTCTTTTAGGCATTTAGGCAATAGCGTTCCACCGCACGGAGGGCTAAATTGAGCGCGCGGCGAATTAGGCGGCCTGCAAGGTAAGAGATTTTCACAGGCAAATGATAACAAGCTGTAATTCCAATACGGCACAAACACCACAAAGCATACAATATTTCAAACCAAATAACACGTACAACACCCAAGATGAAATAAAACAAAATACTGAATTTAATAGTTAGGGCTGCAGGAAATCGGCGTAGATCTGAAATTTCGGAGGCGAGGAGGGGCTTCCGGATGGTGGTGAGACTAGATCGGGCAAGGGGGAAGGTGGATCCACGTGGGGGAATGAAGAGGGCTGCTGGTCGGAGGAAGAAAGGACGGTTTTAGGGGTGGCTAGACTGGATCCAGTGGGCTCAGCCCAGATCTGGGCGGCAGGGTGCTGGCGGGCTGATGGGGGGGTGCGGTTTGGACTGGAGGCGGCTTTTGTGGGGCTGCTGGTGGGGGAAATGAAGGAGGGCGGCGGTAGGTGGCTGTAGGGAGGATAGGGGCTGGCGGCGTGGGGTTTGCAAGGGGGTAGAGGGAGGAGCGGCGGGCTGGATGGAGGGGAGAAGGCTGCTGGGCGGCCGGCGGCTGGGAGCAGTAGGGCAGCGGCAAGATCTGAGAAGGGGAAGGCGTAGGCTGCTAGGTAGGGGAAAAGAACAAGGAAAGGGATAGGAATCTTACCCAAGGAGTCGGCACCAAGGGGCTCCACGGCGTCGGCACCGCGGAATGATCACCGGAAGCGAGGAAGATGAACTTCTCCAAACTTCAGCAATGGGAATTCCTGCAGCCCTCCTATTCTATTTATAAGAAAGCCAAGTTAGGGCAACCGGAATCGACGGCTATGATCGGCCGGCGGTTCCGTCCCCAAAACTAAATAAAATAATGTCCGAAATACAAAGTGCTATATATGAAAATGAATCTAAACGACGAGCCGGACGCATCCACGGTAACGGATCGCCGGTTCGATCAAGTCCGTCGGCGCGAATATACGAAGGTGGGGTCCGCCTTGCGCCGAAGTGCGCTCGATGGTCCCCCATCAACTCCCCCCGACTGAAAAGCCTTCATCTCCGATGAATGGAGATGGTCGTACTGTAGTCGAAGCCCGGGGGCGAGTCGATCAAGCTCAGCTGCAATAACCCAAGTATCGTCGGATGAAGAATGTCCAAGCCAGCGAACCAAGTAGCGGCACACGGGTCCGTCAGTGGAAGGGACGAACTCATGTGCAATGATCTCTGTAATCTGCTCGACCCTCAGCTCACGGGAGAAGTGGTCCGGTGATGGTGGTGGTGCCACAGGTGAAGCCACTGGTGGGGAACTCCTGGGGAAGTGGGAGTCAAGGGGAGACTGGGTGGTGGGAGAGCGGGGTGGTGGTAGAGGCTCGGGAGGGCCGCCAAGGTAGGGATCGGGGTACTCATGGGGTGGAAAGTAAGGTGTCAGGTCCTCAATATTGAACACAGGGTGGATACCCATGCTCGCAGGAATGTCCAGCTCGTAAGCATTCAACCCGATTCGCCTCAAAACAGTGTAGGGCCCAATTCGCCTGGCGCTCAGTTTCTTAGCAGGCCCCTGAGGGAGCCGCTCCGCACGAACTCGCACCATCACCTGTTCGCCAACCAGAAAATGTTTCTCCCGTCTATGTCTGTCTGTCAGTTCTTTGTAATGTTCGTTGCTTAAATTGATTTTACGCCTGATAGACTCATGCAACTCATGCAAATGACGTGTGAAGGACTCAGCAGACTCACTAGGACGTGACTTAGTCGGGACTGGTAATAGATCAATAGGCTTCCTCGGGTCATAACCCGACACTACCTGAAACGGACTCAGACCGGTCGACCTATTGACGGAACTATTGTATGCAAACTCAGCTATAGGGAGCACGGAGTCCCAGCTAGACGCATGCTCACCAACTAGACACCTCAGTAGGTTACCTAAACTTCTATTTACCACCTCAGTCTGACCGTCCGTCTGAGGGTGGTATGCGGAAGAGAACTTAAGCGTGGTCCCAGTCTTCCGCCACAACGTCTTCCAAAAGTAACTAACGAACCGCACATCCCGATCGGACACAATGGACTTTGGGAGACCGTGTAATCTGAAGACCTCGCTCATAAATAAGGTCGCGACGCGGGGGGCATCGGCGGTCTTACTACACGCAATAAAGTGCGCCATCTTAGAGAACCGGTCGACCACAACAAAGATAGAATCATGCTTCCGCAGGGTGCGCGGAAGTCCCAACACGAAGTCCATACTAATGTCCTCCCAAGGACGATGGGGAACGGGTAAAGGAGTGTATAAACCCGTGTTCTGCTTTGTTCCCTTGGCCGTTTGGCACACACGGCAGTGTCGAACGATACGAGTCACATCTCTCTTCAAACTCGGCCAATAGAAACGATCTTCTACTATAGCAATCGACTTATCTCGCCCGAAATGGCCGGCGGCACCCCCGGCGTGTAGTTCCCAAACTAAATAATCACGATATGAGGTATTGGGCACACACAAACGGGAGCCCCGGAACAAATACCTATCAATGATCCGAAACCCCTCAACAGGATCTGGAGGGTCCCTCGATAACGCGGTGTAAATCTCAGCAAAATCTGGACAAGTGGGGTAGTCCAAAATCACCCTCTCAAAACCATCCACCTGGGCCCTCAATGTGTGAAGTAGGGAGACTCGACGACTGAGTGCGTCGGCGGGTTTGTTCTCAACACCGGCGCGATGTTTGAGAACGTAGTGGAAATCTTGTAAATACTCTACCCACTTCGCATGGCGATGGCTCAGCTTCCTCTGAGAGTCGAGATAGCGTAGGGCCTGGTGATCCGAATACAGCACGAACTCCCGGGGAAGGAGGTAGTGTCTCCAATATCGCAGCGACTGGACAATAGCATAAAATTCTCGGTCGTAATTCGAGTATTTTTGCTTGGCTTCATTCAGTTTCTCACTAAAGTAAGAAACCGGGTGTCCCTCCTGACTCAACACTCCTCCAATACCTACGCCCGACGCGTCACACGCGACCTCGAAGGCTCTGCTAAAATCGGGGAGTCGCAAAACGGGGGCGGACGTCAGCTTGTCCTTAATCTCCTCAAATGCTCGAGTGGCCGCGGCGGTCCACTGAAAATCTCCCTTGCGCAGACAACTAGTGAATGGGGCCATAATCGAGCTAAAACCTCTAACAAATCTCCGGTAAAAGGTCGCAAGTCCGTGGAAGCTACGGGCCTCATGAATGGTCGATGGTATGGGCCACTCGCGGATGGACTGGACCTTCTCAGGGTCAACTGACACGCCTGAGGCGGAGATAATAAATCCCAGAAAATGGACAGACTCGGCTAGGAAGGAGCACTTCTTCAGGTTGATAAACAGTTTCTCCTTTCGGAGGATATCAAACAGAAGCCTCAAGTGCTCGAGGTGGTCTGGCTCGGTGTGGCTATAGATCAGAATGTCGTCGAAGTAGACGACTAGGAATTTGCCCATGTAGGGCCGTAGGACCTGGGTCATGACACGCATAAACGTACTCGGGGCGTTCGAGAGCCCAAATGGCATGACCAGCCACTCATACAGACCGTCCTTCGTCTTAAACGCCGTCTTCCACTCGTCTCCCTCTCGAACCCTAATCTGGTGGTACCCGCTTCGGAGATCGATCTTCGAGAAGATCTGGGCTCCGGACATCGTATCTAATAGGTCGTCTAGACGAGGAATCGGGAAACGATACTTCACCGTAATCTTGTTGATAGCTCTACTATCAATGCACATACGCCAGCTGCCGTCCTTCTTAGGAGTAAGAAGGGCGGGTACGGCACACGGACTCAGGCTCTCCCGGATAAACTGCTTCCGAAGAAGCTCATCAACCTGCCTCTTGAGCTCAGCGTGCTCAACAGGGTTCATACGATAATGCGGCAGATTGGGGAGCGAGGCCCCCGGGACTAAATCTATAGCATGCTGGATGTCCCGCAAAGGGGGTAACTCGTCAGGGAGCTCCTCTGGCATAATGTCTGCAAACGCATCAAGTAAAGGTCGCACGGTAGGAGGAGCCTCAGATGTGGGGCCATCAGAAGCCATAGTGGCGGCCACCACATACATGATACCAGCATCAGTGCTGTCTCTCAGGAACTCACCACATCGAAGGATATGCACGGGTCTCGAGGCAATCGTGCTAGTGGACGGCTCGACCCGGCCCTTAGGCCTCTCTCTGGGCTGGGTGGGAGTTAACGTGATCTTCCGCCCCTTGTCATAGAAGACACACGTGTTCGATCGACCGAAGCACGTGACATCGCGTTCAAATAGCCAAGGGCGGCCTAGCAGAACGTGGGCGACGTCCATAGGGATGACATCGCACCAAACCTGGTCCTCGAAGGATGCGATGGTGATAGGAACGAGGCAGCGCTGGGTAACCTGGATAGCTGTCTTATCAACCCAGATGATACGATAAGGATGTGGGTGGGGCTCCGCCTTCACCTGCATACGGTCTAGACCCTTCTGGGCCACGATGTTCACGCAACTCCCGCTATCAATAGCCAACTTGCAGGGTCCGCCTGCACTCGGGAAATACGTGTAGAAAATGGTGGTACGGCGCCAGTCCTCATCGGTACGGGGGGTGTGTAGGAGGCGTCTGACTACTCCCACCTCTAATGAGCGCTCAGCGTCGCTCTCCCATCCCTCCTCAACGGTGGTGGTGATCTCCTCAGTAACCTCTTCCTCTCCTTCTACTCCGTGCTCCTCATCCTCGATCAACAGACTCCTCGTGGGGCAGTGGGCCGCCACGTGTCCTCTGCCCGAACATCTAAAACACTGAATACCCCCAGGCCTCTGGCCCTCAGTAACGACAGCTTTGCCCTTCAAGTCAGTAGTGACCCGTGAGGGTAGGGCGGCTGTAGCCGTCTGGGCTGGAGCGGGTTTCCTAAACGTCGATGACTCCGTCCGGGTGGGGAACTGCCTCGTACCAGGTGTACGAAGGTACTGCTCGTACTCGAGGGCGAGCTGGAATATCTGATCCACGGTCTCCAGACGATGGGGAATCAACTCTCTCCGGAGATCCGATCGGAGGCCAGCCTTGAATCGAGAGGCAGTGGCAATAGGCTCCTCCGAAATATCACTCCTAACGACTAGCTCGTCGAATCGAGCCATATACTCGGCTACGGAAAGCGTTCCCTGGCGTAAACTTTGTAGCTGGTCAAGTAGCTGATCACGGTAGGAGGCAGGAAGGTACTTATCCTTAAGCCTTTCCTTCATATCATCCCATCTGGTGATGGGGTAATAACCATCACGCTCTAAGGCTCGCTCCACACTAATCCAATACACCTTGGCTTGCCCGACCAACTTCATCTTGGCAAACCGGACACATCGATCGTCACTCATATCGTACCAATCAAAGTAGTGATCCATGTCTAGGAGCCAATCACTAAAGACCTTCGGGTCTAGGCGGCCATCAAAGGTCGGGGCATCAAGACGAATCCTACGGGTAATATCAAAGGTGCGGTCGCCTCTCCGCGGGTCAGGATAATCGTCAGGATCGTCGTCGCGATCATAATCGTGCCGAGCGGGTGGGGGTCCGCGTTCGCGTCGACCCGGTGGATAATATTCGTCTCGACGCTGGTCATAACGATCGTGTGGAGGTATACGGTTCCTAGGGCCAGGCTGACGTGGTATGCGGTAATCTTCCCGCGTGGGCGGGGGTCGGTCACGTGCCGGCTCTGGGTTCCGCCTCGCAGGCGGGGTGGGGCCTCTCACAGGGATCTCACGACGATAACGGTCTGCCGGAGGCGGGTCATCTCTGACTCGCTGGCCGCGCCGGGGAGAGTCGTCTGGGTCATCTGCGATCTCATCGTCATGTAAGGAAGGAGCTTCCCTAGCGTGCTCTAGCCGATCTAGGCGGCGATTCACCGCAGTGATGTCGTGGCGCACGGTCTCAAATTGGGTGCCTAGGGCATCAAAGCGATCTAAGATAAGGCGCTCAAAATCCGTGGTGGCGGCGCTCGAGTTCGAGCCGGCCGCTCGCTCGTGGGTGGCTGGCGGATCTACCATGCTTCTAAATGTCCTACCACTACGGAGCATGCACAATGGCCCAACCTTGGGCTCTGATACCAACTGATGTAGGGTAGGCTGTGGAGTGAAATCCTAAGACGCCTGCTAGTGATGTGAAGGGGAAAGACTCACCCTAACCAATGACTATATGCAAGATAATAATAATCAGGCGATGAATCACTTTAAGCAGCAAGACAAAATATTAAACATAACATTCATTCTAAACAAGGATAAATAATTTCTTTTAGGCATTTAGGCAATAGCGTTCCACCGCACGGAGGGCTAAATTGAGCGCGCGGCGAATTAGGCGGCCTGCAAGGTAAGAGATTTTCACAGGCAAATGATAACAAGCTGTAATTCCAATACGACACAAACACCACAAAGCATACAATATTTCAAACCAAATAACACGTACAACACCCAAGATGAAATAAAACAAAATACTGAATTTAATAGTTAGGGCTGCAGGAAATCGGCGTAGATCTGAAATTTCGGAGGCGAGGAGGGGCTTCCGGATGGTGGTGAGACTAGATCGGGCAAGGGGGAAGGTGGATCCACGTGGGGGAATGAAGAGGGCTGCTGGTCGGAGGAAGAAAGGACGGTTTTAGGGGTGGCTAGACTGGATCCAGTGGGCTCAGCCCAGATCTGGGCGGCAGGGTACTGGCGGGCTGATGGGGGGGGTGCGGTTTGGACTGGAGGCGGCTTTTGTGGGGCTGCTGGTGGGGGAAATGAAGGAGGGCGGCGGTAGGTGGCTGTAGGGAGGATAGGGGCTGGCGGCGTGGGGTTTGCAAGGGGGTAGAGGGAGGAGCGGCGGGCTGGATGGAGGGGAGAAGGCTGCTGGGCGGCCGGCGGCTGGGAGCAGTAGGGCAGCGGCAAGATCTGAGAAGGGGAAGGCGTAGGCTGCTAGGTAGGGGAAAAGAACAAGGAAAGGGATAGGAATCTTACCCAAGGAGTCGGCACCAAGGGGCTCCACGGCGTCGGCACCGCGGAATGATCACCGGAAGCGAGGAAGATGAACTTCTCCAAACTTCAGCAATGGGAATTCCTGCAGCCCTCCTATTCTATTTATAAGAAAGCCAAGTTAGGGCAACCGGAATCGACGGCTATGATCGGCCGGCGGTTCCGTCCCCAAAACTAAATAAAATAATGTCCGAAATACAAAGTGCTATATATGAAAATGAATCTAAACGACGAGCCGGACGCATCCACGGTAACGGATCGCCGGTTCGATCAAGTCCGTCGGCGCGAATATACGAAGGTGGGGTCCGCCTTGCGCCGAAGTGCGCTCGATGGTCCCCCATCACTTAACTCTAAGCCTAGTTGCCAAAATAAGACGATTTTTCGCCCTAGATTTACCCCGATCTAGTCACCGCACTTGGGTAAAATTCCTCTCCCTAGAACTAACCCGATCTAGTCACCACACATGAGGCGAATTCCCACCGAACAAGAGTTTTGCAAATGATAAAACATAGGATGAAGAAAAGATGAGATACTCATATATAGAGAAAATCCCCTCTTGAAGAACCCTTAATTTTGATGTCGTCTTGATGGAAAAAATCTATCTTTATCTGATGTAAGCCAAAATTAGAGTTTTGAAAATATGATATTTTTATGCAACCGATATTAATTTTGAAAGTAGGCCGAGCGGGCCAAAATGAATTTTGCACGTGAATTTACACTCTCGGCGTTTAAACTTCAAAGGCCGTTAATTGTTGTTTGAGAATGAGTTCTTTGAGCATTTCACTAGTCAAAACATGACGAGATTCGTAGATCCACAAACAAAATTACAGGTAACAATTTATGAATAAGCGACAATAAAAGCAGTGCGAACGTAGGGGCAAGATCAAATATTATTTAATTGGACGCATAAATTTAGACCTAACCACTTAAGCAAGGATAGCCAAAAGTCATATCAGAAAGTAAGGTTTGTCCCGAGTCCGATCGGGAAGGATAGAGTCAACCTCCTACGACAAACCAATCTCAAACAGTAAAGCTTAAGCCGAAGTGGAGAGTCGAAGTCGACGGTGAGAATCTGATGCAATTCCTAGCCTTCAAGTTCTTCCCCAACAGTCGGGTAACAAGAATAAGCAAACAACCGAAGTTCACAAGCCAGTTTTCTCAACAACACTTCCAACAATTGCATTCAATCCAAATAAAGATAACAACCCCAAGGACAAACCTGAAGGGATTGATAGGAAGAGCAGGAGATGATCCCGTTGCAACTACCCGAAAAAAACAAGAAGAAAGACAACACAGTTTTTCAAGCATGCCCGGTCCACCTACAAACCGGATACTTAAAGAAAAGCCCTAGCAAGATAAAAAGACTACCCTGCCCCTCACCCCTAACAGAAATAACAAATACAACCAGAATTAATAAAAATAACGTAACATAGCCTCCCCCAACAGAAGTTCCTTGTCCTCAAGGAACGAAGTGCGACCACCTCTGGCGTAGTGACCATAAGTCCTCCCACGTCGCATCCTTCGGCGTGCCATTATCCCACTGGATAAGTAGTTGGGTAACCACTCGACCATCCCGATTAATGATGCGCCTGTCCAAGATGGCGATGAGTTCGATGAGCACGCTTCCTTCAGCATTGACCGCAGTCGGTAACAGATGAACGGTGCCCTCCGGCGGTCCCTTGTACTTCTTTAGCTGCAAAATGTGAAATGTATGGTGTATCTTGGCCTCCTTTGGAAGTTCCAACCTGTAGGCGACCGATCCCACGCACTCCGCCACCGGAAAAGGCCCAAAAAATTTCGGTGCCAGCTTTTGCACCCGGTGTCCACCGACGCTGACCTGGCGATACGGTTGTAGCCGCACCCACACCCACTCCCCCACATGGAACACGTGCTCCCTTCGCTTAGTATCCGCGAGAATCTTCATGCGATTTTGAGCTTTGAGCAATTACATGATCCTATCCCGGGACGCCAATGATCTATCCACTTTCTCCAGAAATGTTGTACCTTCCTCGTACGGTGGTAGGGCTGTCGGCTCTTGTCCATAGACGACTTCGTACGATGTCATCCGGATGGCGCTCTGATAGGTCGTGTTGTACCACCACTCGGCCAACGGTAACCAAACCGCCCAGTCCCTTGGCCGCTCGAAGCACATGCAACGAAGGTAGCTTTCCACGCAACGATTCACCACCTCTGTCTGCCCGTCGGATTGCGGGTGATAAGCTGTCGACATGTTCAATTGGACTTGAAGGACCCGGAATAACTCCTGCAAAAAACTACTCAAAAACACAGTATCACGATCGCTCACGATGGACGTAGGCAAACCGTGCAATCGGACTACCAAATCCAAAAAAAATTGCGCCGCTGTCTCCGCAGTATAGGGATGGTGCAAGGCCATGAAGTGGCCTTGCTTGCTAAAACGGTCGACCACCACTAAGATCGTGGATTTTCCATTGCTTCTTGGGAGGCCTTCAATGAAATCTAAAGAGATCTTCTGCCAAACCCGCTCGGGTATGGGTAATGGTTGTAGCAACCCCATAGGGCGTTGGTTGTTCGATTTGCACTGCTGGCATACCGCACTGTTGGGTCCGGCGTTCCTTCACTTGACCCGTGACGCTCTGCTACTTATTTAAGAAATTAAGTAGCGCCCTTTCCAACAGTCTGGGCTTTTGGAACAGTTGGGTATGCGCTTGATCCAACATTTGGTATCAGAGAAGGTCACGGGTTCAAGACCTGGGAGGCGCTATTAAATCCCGATTTTTCCCTTCTACCTGTGTGGGTCCGGTGGGTCAGACAACCGTGGACATGTGGTAACCCCACCTCTGAGCCGTGTGGGCCATGTGGTAACCCCACCTCTGAGCCGACGGATTGTGCTGGACGTCGGGGGGGGGGGGATTGTTGGATACGGCATTCCTTCACTTGACCCGTGTCGCTCTGCTACTTATTTAAGAAATTAAGTAGCGCCCTTTCCAACAGTCCGGGGTTTTGGAACAGTTGGGTATGCGCTTGATCCAACATGCACAACGCTGAATATATTCGTAAATTTCAGATTTCATGTTCTTCCAATACAGCAGCCTTTTCATTCTTTTGTACGTCGCCGTTATCCCGGAATGGCCGCCCAACGCACTATCATGGTACAGCTGGAATAGACGCTTCCACAAGGCTGAATTGTTACCAACTACCAATTTACCCTTTTATTTCAGCGCTCCCTGCTGCCAGAAATATTTCGGGTAGGCCTCGTCATCGGCCATTTTTGCGGTAATAATGTGTTGGAGCCGCACGCCTTCCACCCAAGATTGTTGTATTAGCTGAAGGATGTCGGATTGCAAGGTTACCAACGTGCAAAGAGAGATGTCCGTCCTTTCATGGATTCGCGAGAGCGCATCAGCACACACATTTTCTTTGTCGCGTTTATACTGCACCGTAAACTCGTACTCCATCAACTTGGATTGATACCTTTGTTGTGCCGGTGTAGCAAGCTTTTGCTCCAACATGAACTTCAAACTTTGGTGGTTTGTACGTATAATGAAGGCACACCCCACCAAATAATGCCTCCAATGTTGAGCCTCGAGCACGATGACCAAGAGCTCCTTCTCATAAGTCAAAAGACCGGCGTTCTTCGCACCTAATGCTTTGCTAAATAAAGCAATGGGGCGCTCCTTTTGCATCAGCACCGCTCCAACGCCGTCGTTCGCGGCATCCGTTTCTACCACAAAAGGCTGTTTAAAATCGGGCAGCTGTAGTACCGGTGGGTTGGATACCGCCCTCTTCAATTGGTGAAAGGCTTCTCGGCCTCTGCCGACCATGAGAATGACCGTTGTTTCAGCAGCTCCGTGAGAGGCCTCGCCAAAGCCCCATACCCCTGGATAAATCGGCGGTAGTATCCCGTTAAACCGAGGAACCCGCGCACCCGTTTGAGCGTGTTTGGTGTGGGCCAATCGAGCATTGCTTGGATCTTCCCGGGATCCGTGGCCACTCCTTGGCCGGAGATAACATGGCCTAAATAGTGCACTTGCGGTAGACCGAAGTCGCATTTGCCTCGCTTAAGCACCAATTTGTTGGAGCGCAAGATATCAAAGGTGAAAGAGAGGTGGTCCAAGTGATCCCTCTATGTAGTGCTGAAAACCAAGATGTCATCGAAAAATATTAAAATAAATTTGCGTAGTTGACCTTGAAAGAGGCAGTTCATGAGGCCTTGAAAGGTCGCCGGTGCGTTCGTCAGGCCAAAGGGCATCACGAGAAACTCGTAATGGCCTTGGTGTGTCCGGAACGCCGTTTTATGTATGTCCTCGTCCGCCATCCGCACTTGATGGTATCCTGCCCGTAAATTCAGCTTGGAGAAATAGACGGCGCCGTGTAGCTCATCAATCAGCTCCTCAATGAGGGGAATGGGGAATTTGTCTTTCACTGTGTTTTGGTTTAACTGGCGGTAGTCCACGCATAGACGCCACGACCCATCACTCTTTTTGACCAAAACGACCGGAGAGGCAAATGGACTGCAGCTGTGCCGAATTACCCCGGTGCTCATCATCTCGTCAATAAGTCGTTCAATTTCAGATTTCTGCAAGGGCTGTTGTCTTTCAGCACTATTCGATGCTCCAAGTCCCGCTTCGGAGGTAGCCCGCGGGGCTCTACAAACAAGTCAGCATAGTTCCCTAGCATCTCACTCAAGAACTGCTACTCGGGTAAGGAGGGGGGTGCTCCTTGTAGCTTCCAAGAATTGAAATCAGCCATGCTCTCTTTATAGTTACAGTCCGGTCGCTCTTGTTTACTGCACAAAGCCAACATACTAAGTTGTCCCTCCTTCGCCATTAACTTTTGAATACGTTTTTCTTTACTCCAGGGGCCATTGCCCTGCTTTGATCCCCGGAGCATGACCCTCCGCCCTTGGCTCGAAAACTCCATCTTGAGGTTACAAAAATCCCATTGTACCGGCCCCAAAGTCACCAACCATTGAACCCCCAACACCATTTCACACCCTCCCAGTGGGAGTATCAACATGTCCGAAGTGAAACTGACCCCTTGCATCCGCCACGTAAAATTATTGACCTTGTATGCACTCGAAAGCTTCTGTCCGTCTGCGACGGCTACCAAGAAGGGTGCCATGGGTACAAATTCACATTGCAACCGGCGGGCTGCTCCCTCGTCCAGAAAGTTGTGGGTACTCCCCGAGTCGATCAACATATTAATGGATCGGCCTTGGTAGGATGCAGTGACACGCATTGTTTGATACGGTGATATTCCGGTCAAGGCGTGGGCGGAAACCTGAGCTGTTGGCTGCCCTCCCTCACCGTCATCCCATTCTAACCCGTCCGCTGGCACCTCTTCAAGCTCATTGTCCTCCACTGCTTCAACCACGACCTCCTTGGAATATGCTTGCTTCCTATTGGCGCATTTATGACCGGGTGTGTAACGTTGATCACACCAAAAACACATTCCCTTTCGCCTCTTCTCATCCATTTTAGACGACGTAACCTTGTTGCGCCCCCCCACAGAGTTAGATTGTTGCGGTTGTCCGGGCAAGGGCCCGACTGCTTTGAAAGCCGGTCGGGTAGTAGTGCCAACACGCTCCTCCCGGTGGGCCTCATGTGTGACGGTGGCTCGACGCTGACGGTAGGATAGCTGCTGTTCTTGAAGGCGAGCTAACGAGAACGTTTCTTGCAAGGATTTTGGGTAGAACATCCGAACACCATATTGAATATCCTCCCGGAGCCCCGCAAGACAGAGACTAATAGCATGCTCCTCGGAGATCATAACCCAATGTAACAACAAATCGAACTCGTCCAGATATGTTTGAACCGAGTTGCGCTGGCGTAGATTCTTTAATTCAGCCATGGGATCTTTGAAAAGGACTGACCTGAAGCGACTGTGTAATGCTTGGTTATACTCCTCCCAATTAGGCCATTGGCGGGGTAAGCCTTGCCTTCATATATTCCTGGTGCCAGTAAAGAGTCTTCCGGCATCCCGTCTATCTCGAAGAATTGGTCACACCGGTAGATCCTTTCCATCAAATCGTCGCCAAAAAAACGTGGAAACTCCAACCTCAGAAACCTGTTAGTAATATGGGATATAGAGGATGCCAGCAGTGGTGCCTGACTATCCGGCGAGTTACCTCCCCTTTGTTTCCCGGAGCGCTGGTTCCGCAATTCTGAGAACAGGGAGCGCATCTCTTCTCCCATCGCCAGAACGGAGCGGGCCAACTCATCGTGGCTGGTTCGTAGGGCATCCATCTCCGAGTGCCCTTCCTTGGAACGAGTGGAGTCCGAAACCGGCATACCGCGAACGCCAAACCTTGCTCTGATACCCTGATGCAATTCCTAGCCTTCAAGTTCTTCTCCAAAAGCCGAGTAACAAGAATAAGCAAACAACCGAAGTTCACAAGCCAGTTTTCTCAACAACACTTCCAACTATTGCGTTCAATCCAAATAAAGATAACAACACCAAGGACAAACCTGAAGGGATTGATAGGAAGAGCAGGGGGATGATCCCGTTGCAGCTACCCGAAGAAAACAAGAAGAAAGACAACACAGTTTTTCAAGCATGCCCGGTCCACCTACACACTGGATACTTAAAGAAAAGCCTTAACAAGATAAAAAGACTACCCTGCCCCTCACCCATAACAAAAATAACAAATACAACCAGAATTAATAAAAATAACGTAAAAGAGTCATACACCAGGCCTTCGGAAGAGGGTGCCGAGGTCGACGACGACCTGTTGTTCACGGTTCGTCGGGGTCGGCAGTGTTGGAAAGGCCGTATCCGCGACAACGTCACTAGAGATCGACGAAAGTGACGTTGATCACGGGAGACACCAATTATTCTCCTCGTTCTGGATGGCGAGGAGGGCTCTTGGGTCGGATCCGGTGGCTACTTACGGGAATCGGCGTCGTGATGAGCTTGGGCCCGATTTCGCCGGACTCGTCCGGTCGACATGGGAACAAAACAGTTGTTTCGTTCTCCTGTATTTTTTCGGCTGCCTTCTTCCTTGGTAGAGGCTTATTAAATAGCTTTGGCTCACTAATATTCTTACCAAATAATTTTAGTCTGATTTCCTTCTTTTCCAAAACTGATTTCTGATTTTCTTTCTTTGTAGGAGCTTTCCAATTATCGTCAAAATCAAATATTCCGTGCAACTCTTTTCAAAATAAAAATTTCCTACTTGACTTCTTTGGATTATTTTATTTACCTTATATTCTTTTTCAATTAAATTTATGCGTCCCTAAATAATTATAAGCTCTCCATTTTCGTTCTTACTACCTAAATTACCAGACCTTTTTTTCAGGGTCTTGTCGGGTAGTCAAACTTACGAGGCAAACAACTTCAAATTTAAAATAGGTGCGCGAGGAAAAAAATACATGACAGTAAATAAAATACATAATAATAAAAGATCCACGATGCATGATGATGCCATGCATATTTGAATGCGACGGAGGATGCATCAATTCTCCTGGGGTTGAAAGAGCTCGACCCCGATGAGAATTTGCAAAGCCTGACAATGTAGATATCTAACATCGTTGCTGGTGCTAAATCGGGTGGTATGTCTGGGGCCTTGACAAGTGGCTCGATGCACTTCTGGACTTGAAATGGACCAATCAGTCTACAATAAACAAACATCAAATATCCTTTTGAAAAATACAATTCACGGCGATAACGACTGATCAAGAATTTATAATGTTTAAAGGTTACTCGCAAAATATTAACAATAAATTTATGCAATTCCTTTTAATAATTAATATGAGTTTGTATATCGAATGAAATATGTTCATGAAATGAGTGATGATGTCGGTTAGGTGGGTGGAGTAATTGCGATAGACCAATGGAGACAGAGTGTAGAAGCCACGAGACCACCAGAGAATTATCAGCATCCAATTTTTCCATGAAGGGTCGGTGACGGGAGGTTGCACCACAGTCCCATCAATGTACCCATATAGTTGATTGCTGCAGATTGCATGTTGAGCAGCCCGGGGCCACTCATGATACTTTGAACCATCCAAAGGAATAGTAGTAATACTAAAAGAGCTAGAAGAGCCATGGCTGCGAGAATAGTTAGTAGGTGGAGGATGCACGCTCGAGGACTGAACGCCAGACTGATTACTCGAATTCGAGGAGTCTGCCAGAAATAATAGAGGCTGAAAGTTCTCGTAGATGGAGCGCGGGTACTACCAAAAAAAGTAAAGGCGAGGAAGACTGCAGGCCTTGCAGATGGGACTCTAAGCAGGGACGAGCTTTCAGGAAAGAACTCGCGCGATCGAGCTAGGAAGAGCTCGCAGAAACGAAGAGCGTGCGGGCAGGGGGTCTCGCGGAAACAAACTTGCGTGCAGGAGAGCTCGCGCGATCGAGCTGGAAAGAGCTCGCACGCAAGGAAGAACTCACGTGCAAGAGGTCTCGCGGAAGCGAACTCGCGTGCAGGAAAGCTCCCGCGATCGATGTGGTACGGTAGGAACTTGCAGAGGGAAATTCACAGATGGAAACTCACAGAGGAACTCGTCGATGGGGATAGAAGGTCTTGCAAGTCTCGTCGACCGGAATGAACTCACAGGTCTCGCCGATAGGAACGAATGTTCATGCAGGCTGGCTTCCTCGTCACGGAATTTCTCTTCCCGATGAGGGAAATACGTGAGAATAAAAAACCAGACAGAAGCAACCGTGATAAAAACTCTTGCCTCTAATACCAAGTTGAGCGATGAAATAGGATATTATTTCATGAATCTAAATTATTTCATGAATCCTCCTCTATGTTTGCACATTGGAGAAGATCCTAAAAACAAGATTAAAGGTGTGGGACTAAACGTTAGGTGGAAAAATCGGCCTTCTATGTGCATCTTAACAGTGGATTATTTAACTCATGGAATAAGCTATAATTCAACTTTTGTAGGTACTGTAAAGGATTTAGCAAATTTGTGGTGCATGCATACCTGTACATTCCATAACCCATTGGCAATGAAGACACTTAATTTAGTCGTCATGAGTTAAGTGAATGTAGCCTGCTGTTCTTCAAACATTTTTAGCACTTTTTTTTATAAAATTTTAACAATTTTAGGTAAATCTAGTTTTCCGAATTTGGTATACATCCTTCGTAGCATTTTTATATATGACATTGGAGTGAGATTGAATATCTTATATAAGCATTTCCATAATGTAATCTATACTAACTGGTGAATCACATTGAAATATTGTAAAGCAACATGGAAGTAATTTAAAATAATAATTGTAGGCATGATTCCATGAAATAAAAGAGAAACACGGTCGTTCCATTCAGTGGAGTAAATGGAGAAAACATTCAACCACGAGCTAATTAATTGAAGAGTAATAAAAAACTAAAAGAAATGAACACAATCAACAGCTTCATGTTAGATAGCAGCTGATGCAACTTAAAATAGGCAAAATAGGGTGCTGCCTGAAGGAGGAAAGATCAGGGAATTGATGATGCGGGCTGATTGGGCCGGCTTCATGCATCATCAGTTGTTTCCTACTTTATTGCTCTCCAACCAAAAGTCTGCCCCCTACTCGTCAATGAATTTCAACTAAAAAAGAAGTAAAGACATGGTGAAGTTAAGAGTCGATTAATAAAGCTCACCTTGAACTGAATGCTTCCACACCCCTCCCCCCCAAAGTACTCATGCTCCAACACATGCAAGATGAAGAACAAAAGCGATGGTGCCTATGAACTTGAACTGGAAGTCGTTCCTCGTCTCTGCTGCTTGGGGAGGTGTGGACAGAGGGGAGTTGCAAAAATCCAACGCTGATGGTAAAGAACAGAAGCAAACCGAAGATCAAGAAGAGAAGCTGTAAGATTACCTGAAGCTAGGTTCCAGGAGCGCTAGGTTCCAGGAGCACACCATAAAATTCTTTGTTGCTTTCAGAGGTGTGATCAAAGAGATCTGTAGTTGTTTTAGGGGATAGGCTTTCACGAGCTAGAACTGGAAGAAGATGATCCTGTCTGGCAGGTAGAATCGCCGAGGATGGAGATGTAGCGAATAGAGAGTCCATCTACAGCCGCCGATGGAGAGTTGGGGTGGTCGGAGTGAGGATTTCTAGGGAGTTTGCATCCGATGGAGCAGAGAATGAGAAGGTTGATGGTTTACGGCAGGTTTAGGAGAGGGAAATGAGGTTTGTGAGCGTGCTCGGGGGAGGCGTGTTTTCAAAATAATGTGAGGCAGGGATGATCAAATGGAGGCCTAATGGAATGGTTGCTTGAGATCCTCCCAATGCTCATATATGAAGGCCATTAAGTTTTCACTTTTAAAATAGTATATATATGTATATCAAGGTTGTAAATGTTGGATATCGGTGATACGTCGGTTTAAATTTTTCATGTTGGTTTTAATATATCGGGGATATTTCATATATTAGTTTTTAATATTTAATTATTTATATATGTAATTATATATAAATTTAATCATTTTTTAATGTATATATATTAATATATTAATAATTTGATGTTTATTGAACTCATAAATTTATCAAACTAATATAAACATTTGTGTTGCACATGTAATAATGGTATAACAAGTGCAATAAAACAAGAGAAAGCAGAATGTCGGTAAGTTGTCAATGACAATGGAAGATAAAGAACCTTTAGTCCATAATTCAAAGATCATGCATAATTGAAGTCGATAAGAGACTTGAGTAAGTAAGAAAGCCAAAGGAAGGGATAAAAATAACCTAAATAATAAAACAATTTTGCTCTATTGTCTATTAAATCATAGACACTAAAACAACAACACTCAAACCTTTATTAAACCATAGACACTAAATAAAATAAAATTTTAAAAAACAGTCGATAAAATGTCGGGATATATCGACCGATATATCGGCGAATATATCTGTCAATAGCAGATATATCGGAGATTATATTCCAAAAGGATATTTTGCAAAAAAATATCGGAGACGTGTCATTTTGTCCATAAAATCTTTATGTCGGCCGACATGTCGGTCATGTCGAAAGATGTCCACAACACTAATATATATATATATATATACACACGCGCGCGCATATTTGTACCTACACACTATGAATGTTACGCATGTGCATGAAGAAGCTACACCGTGGAGGGTCTGCACACGCAAAAATGCATCGACATGAAGCCCACCGACATTGGAGACTGCGGGAACCACATCTATTTAAATATTCTTGTTTGGATGTTATTTCTATGTTTTACTATTCGCACACCCAAACTATTGTTATTCACACCCGCTGTTATAAGGGGAATTATATGTTTTCTTTATCATTATCTTTGATGAATCAAGGAATTAGGGCTACTCCCTAAGGGTTTCTTCTCCCTACTTCCTCATTCTTCTCTCCCACTACCGCCAACTACCCCCTTAGCGTTCTTCCCCTCCCGGTTATATAATATTTAGACCGACCTGCTGGCCGTCTGCTGAAGCCGCTGGTCATAGCCTTAGTCTTGCGCTATTTGCCGCACACTTCGATCGCTCGATCTCGAACTCTTCCGCTGCGACAGTATGTCGTGTCGGCTGCCAGTTCTGTGGCTTCCACCCGCGCCTGGTACCAGTTTAGCTCCTACCCTCCCGCATCGACTGCCATTTCCGCGCCTTCTGGCCGCGTCTGCTATCCGAACTTTTCGTTCGATCACCATTCTTTGTTGTCTCGATCGCCCTTTCTGGTATTTCTGATCCAACTCTCCTTCCCCATTGCTGATCCCGATCGTCCATGGCTCCCAACACCTGCGACAATCAAGATCATGTCGTGACTAGCGATGACGACGCCCTAAGCCTCTATATGGATGCCCACAAACAATTCCTCGCCTCCATGCAAGCAACTCACCTCTCCATCAACTCCAAGCTCGAGAACATCCAAGCTATTAGCTTGTTCATCTTCAACATAAGCCTCCACCGCCACGCCCGCCACCTCTAGCTCACCCGCGGACGAGGATCCATCCTTGGGGCTGTCTCGGCCCGGCTTACATCGGAGCCATAACTCCCACCATCGCCAGGATGCCCGACCTTCCATCTCGACATTCTGTCCTTTGTCGGCGTCGACCCAATGGGTTGGACCGCGAAGGCAGAATAGTACTTTGACCTCCATTTCACTCCCGATACGAACAAGGTGTCCACCGCCATTGCCGGCCTTGACGACTCTGCGCTTCATTGGGCTCGGTGGCTTCGCTAATCCAACCCTTACCTCTCTTGGCCCGACCTTAAACAAGAGATGATACAACAGTATGATACTTGCTACTACGGCTCCGTCGTCGAGCTCCTTTGCGGTGTTCGCTAAATCGCCAACCTAGCCAAGTACAATGATGAGTTCATTTTCTTGGTAACACATGTTCCCGGCCTTCCGCCTGACCACTATCTGGGATTTTTCATGCAGGGCCTTCTTCCACACATCCTCTTGCTCCTCCACACGCACCATTCGCGGACGGTTTCTCACACTCTTGACATGGCCCTCCTAGTGGAGGACAACCTATCGGCTCAACCCCCTTTTCCCGCCGCTTGTCACCCTGCTCCATGCCCACCCTAACGACTGCTGCTATTGCTCCTCCTACCCAAGTTCCATAAGGGGGACCTCGACCGGGCCGCAACCTGGCCCCTCAACGCCTCTCAAATAGTGACCACAACGAACTCCACAACAAAGGGTCGTGTTTTCGATGTCATCTACCCTACTCTACGAACCAAGAATGTTCGGTGGTGGAGTTTCACGCCATCATTGGAGACTTCGACACCGAGATTACCTTGGTTGACTTTGAGGCACTCAAGCTCTCCAAATAGAGCATCTCCTCCGACCCCGCCACTCTTACGTTCCACCAGTTGGAGATGAAGCTCTCTGACCCTCAGACTATGAAACTCTCCGACACATTTCTTGATCGACCGATCATCGTCATGGGCGACAGCGGTGCGACCCACAACTTCATATCAGACTTTTATGCATTTGGCGTCTGTGGCATCGATGCCATTTTGGGAGTAGCGTGACTCCGCATGTTGGGCGACGCGCGTGTCAATTAGGTGACAATGACCATGCAGTTCATCCACTGGGGTCGGCCATATCGCCTGGATGGCGACTCCGCCCTCCTCCATTCTCTGGTCTCTTTCCGCATTATACTGGAGACTACCGAGGTCTACTTCATCGCATGGATTTGTCCAATCTCAGAGCCAGAGACCGACCCTTCCACTCACCCAACAACCCTCCAGGAGCTCCTCACCGAGTTCGCCAATGTTTTGAAGTCTTCGACCGGGTTACCTCCGGCCCGACTGACCAACCATACGATTCCCCTCCACCTGAGACCGTGATGGTCTCGGTGCGACCCTATTATTGCAACCACACGCAGAAAGATTAGATCGGGTGTCTCGTGCGGGAGATGCTGATGAGGGGCCTCATCCAGCCCAGTGTGAGCTCCTTTTCTAGCAGGATCCTGCTGGTTCGGAGGAAGGATGACAGTTGACATTTCCGTGTGAACTTCCATGAGCTCAATAAGGAGACGGTACCTAGAGCTGTCACTTAAAATCGAAAACCGTAAACCGAACCGTAACCGAACTGGAACCGCAAAAAACCGAACTAAACTATTCATAAATTATTCAGGTTCCGGTTTGAATTTTGGAACCGTGAACAACATTGGTCCGGGTGTGGTTCTTTCATTTTATTATCCGGACCGGAACCGCAACATACAAGTCTCAAGCGGTTCCGAGATTTTTAGACCCGATCCGAACCAGACCGAAGCAGAACCGAACCCCAACCCGTTTATTATTTTTATTTATTATTAATAATAATAATATTATATTGTTATTTTTTATAATCTATCTATAATATTTATACTTATTATTATGGGTGAAACTGGCGCGATTTGAACCCAAACCATAATCACACTAAAAGACATCGATTTTGGACCAAACAAAACCGCACCACACCAAAACTGTGCGGTGTGGTTTGACATTGATGCGATTTGGAGTCGGTTTTTGCTGTGCAGTTTTGCTTTTTATACTATTATATAATGTATTTTCAGTTTTACTCATACATTTTCTGATATAATTAAAGTAACTTGTACTCGTTGGAGACGATTGGAATGTCGGGCCCTCACAAAAAGGCGGTGCGACAAGGTTCTGATTTTTTTGCACGGCAAAAAACCGCATTGCGAACTATGTTGTTTTGTAACAACGAATTCTACAACCAAATCATTCAGTGCGGTTTAAAATCGACGTGGTTTAAAATCGATGCGGTTTAAAATCGGTGCAGTTTTGTGTAATTTTTTGATTTTACGATTTCAGTTTTTAACTTTCAGCGCTACTTACTATATTATACAAAAAAGTAATTCCCCTTGGAGTAATGCAAAATTCCTTTGTCTTGGCCCCGAACTTCGAAGTTCGTCTTGAAATTTTTTTTAAACAAATTTACATTTCTCCTCCGATTTTTTTATTTTTGACCTCCCTCATTTATTTCGCCAAATTTGATTTTATTTCTACTTAGAACCAATTGGAACCAGACCGAACCGTATGGAACCAGACCGAACCGTTAGTGATCGGTTTGATTTTGGTTCTTGTTGAATCATAATCGGAACCGTTGACACGACGGTTCTAAAAATTATTCTGGAATCGGAACCAGAACCAGAACCAGAACTGGTCAAACCAAATAAGGTTTTGGTTCTAATTTGAAGAACCGTTATCTTAGTTGTTCGGTTCACGGCTTCTTGGGCTTGACCGGTTACTGCCAACACTTCATTCAAGGCTGCGCGGCTATGGTACGACAACTCACACAGCTCCTGAAGAAGTCCAAAGACGGTCCATTTCATTGTTTGGTCGTGGTTGTCGCCGCCTTCGCCGCCCTCAAACAGGTCCTTGTGTAAGGGCCGGTCTTAGCCATGCCGAACTTTCGTTTTCCTTTTCTTGTGGAGTGAAACGCTTCTGGCACCAGGGTGGGAGCCATACTCTTGCAAGCCGGCCAGCCTGTGGCATATTTTAGCCGTGCGTTCTCGAGCACCATCTGGAGCAGCTCCACCTATGAAAACGAGCTCATAGTTCCTTTTGGTAGCAGAACATTGGAGGCCATACCTCCTCGACCACCCCTTTGTAGTCGGCACCGATCACCACAGTCTCCACTACTCTTTGAGCAGAAGTTTGCTACGCCGACACAACAAGTCTGGGTAGCCAAGCTCCTTGGCTATGACTTCACCATTGAGTTTCGCCTAGGGAAGGCGAACCGGGCAGCCGACGCTCTTTACTGTCAGAGCCAATTGTCGGAACTCTCGGCTGTCTCTCGGCCTTTTTGGGAGGAAGCGGCTACCATCCAACATGAAGTGGAGGCCGACCCTCATTTGAATGCCATTCAGACGGCCCTCATCTCTGACGTCGCGGCCCACCCACCCTACTCTTTTGTTGGAGACCACCGGTATTTTAAAGGCCGCCTCATTCTCGCACTGGCGCCTTCTACATATACCACCGTTTGGTGGCGTCCCTGTACTTGCCTCACCTGTTTTCGCAACTCAAAGCCTTCGTGGCTGTATACCTTATTTGCCAAAAAGCAAAGTACGAAGCCATGTTTTCTGGAGAACTCCTCTATCTTCTCCCTATTTCGGAGAGGATTTGGGAGGACGTCTCCATGGATTTCATCACTCGATTGACACGCTCGTAAGAGTTTTACTGCATCTTGGTTGTGGTGGACCGTCTCTGTAAATACGACCACTTCCTTCCTCTTCGCCATCTGTACATCGCCGCCACCGTGGAGGAGAGCTTCATCAACGATGTTGTGCGACTCCATCGGTTTCCTCGGTCATTTGTAAGCGCATATGATCCATTGTTCTTGAGCACATTTTGTTTTTAGGGCACACGCCTTTGCATGAGTATCACGTATCATCCGTAGACGGACGGCCAATCCGAAGTCCTCAGCCAGTACTTAGTAATGTACCTTCACTGCTTTGTTGGGGAGCAACCCTAGGGGTGGGTCAAGTGGCTCAGTTGGGCCGAGTATTCCTGAAAGTCTTTAGTTTCAAGGGTAACTAAACACCTAGAGGGGTGGGGGGTGAATAGGTTTTTGGTCTCTTTTTAATTTTCCTTCTTTAAGTGTGTTGTGAGTTAGTAGTTTTCAGGTTTCAAGACACACCACACAAAACACACACATAATTTATAGTGGTTCCCCAGATTATAGGTACATCCACTGTCCCTCTCACCTTTCTAACAGTGTGTTAGACACGACACTTCTCCAAAACTCGGCTCCTAAGAGCTTACAACACAGATCCCTCAGGATCTCTCAGTCTCTTCCAAGACTTACCTCAGACACAAAGCCCTACCTCAGAGCAAGCTTGCTTCTACAACTCAGTGATCCAAAGATCACCTACCTCAGACTAAATTAATAGTCCTACAGCTCAGGATAAGAGGTTTGCCCTACAACTCAGAGAGGATGACTCTCCCACAGCTCAGACACAAGACCCTGCCACAGATCCAAAGCTGGATCCTACAACTCAGGCACAAAAGCCCTACAACTCAGAGAGAATGACTCTTCTACCTCAGGCAAACTGCCCTACCTCAGATCCACACAGGATCCCACCTCAGACCAACAAATGATCCTACACTCAGTCTTTATAAAATAGGCCTACACTCAGATCTGTTAAGATCCTACAGAATATAAAGAGTTTGTTGATGATTTGACTCCAGAGAAATTTCTCTGAGCCTTCTGCTTCCTGAGCTGAGAAAATCTCAGACCTAACTAACAAGAAAGATGGTCTTCAGTAAACTGCTGCTTGTGCTGGAAGTAACTCAAAAACACAAGTTTCTGATCTTGTTGATGAAGACAATGATTTGACAGTTCTTTGTATTCTTCTTTTAGCTAACCTTGACTATAGAAACCAGATAGCTCTGCTTCTCCTTCTTTTTCAGAAACCTTCTCTGAACTTGTTGTAGCACACTAGCACGTGAAAATCGCTACAGCTAACTGCTGGAACTTGTAGGTCAGCGGTTAGAACTTAAGCTTCATGCTCTGCAATAATGGCGAGAGGAAGACGATGAAGTTCCGCCTCTTTGCGAAAAGATAAACCCTAAAAGTTGATTTGCTTACGCCGATCTCAATCCTTTTATCTTCCGTCGTCCAATGGCTATTTGACCTGTGGGCCCACCTGAAGTTGTTGGTTGCAACTTTGCTTTTACAGAAAAAGACGTACATTAGTCCTGCGATGCCATTTGTCGTGTATTGTAGACTTCCCGCAACGAGTTTGAATTTTGCTGACTCTTGCTGACGTCAGCATCTGTGGACTTAGCCAAATTTATAGTTTCATCCCAAACGTTGAGTACGTTGAGTGAATAACCTTCACTCACCGCAAAAACCCTTAGTCAAATAATCTGCACTGCCAGCCGTTTAGTGCGTTGAGTGAACCTTCATTACTCAACGAATTTGGACTTAGCCAATTACTTGTGCACTGCTAGGCGTTGAGTGCGTTGAGTGAGTCTTCATCACTCAACGCTTCTGCACTTAGCCGCTTCTCTGAGTGCCGGCCATCTTGCTGAGGCGTTGAGTGAACTGCCTTCACTCAACGCTTCTGTACTTAGTCGATTTCCATCTTTATAAATGCGTTGAGTGAGCCTTCATCACTCAACGCTTCTGCCTTTGACTGCTTGAGCTTGACTCAATGCTTCTTTCTTCAGGCGTTGAGTGAGCTGTCCTCACTCAACGCTTCTGGACTTAGTCAGATTTATTCTTTGCCAATGCTGAAGCTTTGACAGATTGAGGTTTACTCGACGCCTATTGTTATATGACGTTTAGTGAACTGCCTTCACTCAACGCCTGTGGACTTAGCCGCAAATCTGCTTTGCAAACAGTTTGGTCTTTGACTGTCAATGCTTTACTCAGCGCTTCTTGACATCTGGTGTTGAGTGAACTGACTTCACTCAACGCCTGTGGACTTAAACAAATTTCTGTCTATCCAGCATTCTTCCTTGATATTTGGTGTTGAGTGAACTGACTTCACTCAACGCCTGTGGACTTAGACAAATTTCTGTCTCTCCATCTTTCTTCCTTGTGACCACCTATCACAATCACTTAGACAACCTGTCTAAACTTGTTCCAAGAAACATCCTGCACATAATGAACTCGAACATACATCAATTACATTTATGCTCTTAGTATTGATTGTGATGCCTCTTCAAATCTATGGAACATTGAGAACAATATTCTCAACAATCTCCCCCTATTTGAAGAAGTCAGAACACATTGCAATACTAAGAAGCATTATCACGCAAAACATATAAATTCAAAGCAGCTGTAAGCTAGCAGATGTAGCTTTCTCATATCACTTAAAAATTCAAAGCAGTTGTAAGCTATCAGATATAGCTTTCTCACACCACTTGTATTTCTATCTCTCCAGCATATTAATTCAATGTCCTTCATTTGAATGCATTGACTCAACATGTCAAGTCATTGCTTTCTCATACCACTTGAGCATTTGCTCAAGTAATATGCACTTCCCCCATACCAACTTAAAACTTAAATGGAGCACTTTCCTCATACCATTTACTTCCCTCATACTACTTGGAGGTGGGCAAGTAATATGCAATGACTCAACATGTAGTAATTGCACTCCTCATTACTACTTAAATTTTTTCAAGTAACATGCACTGACTCAACATTATCTGGTCATGTCAAGTATTGCTCTCTTACTCCTCCCCCTTTCTGGTTTCTTCAAAAAAAAAGTTACCTAATGAGGGAGGTGAAAGGATCATAGGAGAATTAATCTCTTGATCCTAGCCAGATTCCACTATACTAGCGATCAAAGTACTTGGCTAGAGAACGTACCTCTTGTGTTGATACCACTGATACAACACTTCACTGCAACCACTTAACACTTGAGTGGTCCAGTGATCCACTTGAGCTAACTGCTATCATTGCTCCACTTGAGCTAATGCCACACCTCTCCCTTTATGACTTCTGCAGAAGCAACTATAGTCAGGGAGGCGCTGACTTTTTCTCTTCTCCTGCAGCAACAATGTCTTCTCAGCAGCAGCAATCCATTAGTGTTGATCTCCCCCTCAGTCTGTACATTGTCCGTAGGACATACAGATCAGCAGTGTTGATCTTTGATCCACTGTTGCAGCTGCTGGACTTGCTCCCCCTCAACAGGAGCATATTGGCTTGCTCCCCCTCAACAGGAGCATCTTCTGTCATTCTCTCTACCGGACACTTGATTCCATTTAAGTCTTGATACCAATTTGAAGACTTAAAAGTCTTGATACCACATGAGAGACTTATCATCCTGTAAAAAAATTGATTCCTGCAACAAAAATAACATATGAAGCAACTGAAGCTATATCAAGTTCAATATACCAAACTCAAATTTGAAGGTGTTGAACTTGACTTCATCTAGTGGCTTGGTAAAGATGTCAGCAACTTGCTTGTCTGTCGGGACAAACTCAAGATTAATGTCTTCTTTTTCCACATGTGCCCTAATAAAATGATACCTAATCTCTATGTGTTTAGTCCTGCTGTGTGAGACAGGATTCCTAGCAATAGAGATTACACTAGTTGAATCACAGTACATGGGGGTGTTACTTATCTTGAGGTTGTTGTCCTGGAGCTGATGCTGGATCCATAGCAACTGTGCACAGTAATTTCCTGCTGAGATATACTCTGACTCAGCTGTTGAGATTGCAACACTGGTCTGCTTCTTGCTACTCCAAGACACAAGACTTCCTCCCAAAAACTGACAAGTGCCTGATGTGCTCTTTCTGTCCTCTTTGCAGCCTGCAAAATATGCATCTGAATAGTCTGTTAGTTCAAAATCCCTATTTCTAGGGTACCATAGGCCAAGATCTGGTGTGTCCTTAAGATACCTCAAAATCCTCTTAGCAGAAGAGTAGTGAGATTCTTTAGGGCTAGCCTGATACCTAACACAAACACATGTATCATACATGATGTCTGACCTACTTGCAGTAAGATATAGAAGGAAACCAATTATCCCTCTATACAAAGTTTCATCAACAGGTTTCCCTGCCTCATCTTTGTCTATAGGCATACTTGACCTCATGAGATTTTTCATGGTGGAGTCATTCTCCATTCCAAACTTTTTAATTAACTCCCTAGTGAACTTAGACTGGGATATGGGCAATCCATCTTCAGTCTGCCTTACTTGGAGTCCCAAGAAGAACTTAATCTTACCCATACTGCTCATCTCAAACTTCCCTTGTATAAGTTTAGCAAACTTCCTGCAAAGGTTGTCATCAGTAGACCCAAAAATTATGTCATCTACATAAATTTGGACTATGATGATCTTGTCTTTAGATTCCCTTAGGAATAAGGTCTTGTCTATCTTCCCTCTTGAGAATTTGTTCTGAATGAGCAAGCTAGACAATGTCTCATACCATGCTCTAGAGGCTTGCTTTAACCCATATAGAACTTTCCTAAGTCTATAAATAAAATCAAGAGAGTTAGAATCAACAAAACCTAACGGCTGTTCAACATAAACTTCCTCCTTTAAGTCATCATTCAGGAAGGATGACTTTACATCCATCTGCTAGACTTTAAATCCTTTGTATGATGCATATGCAAGGAAAAGTCTGATGACTTCCAATCTTGCTACAGGAGCAAATGTTTAATCAAAGTCAATACCTTATTCTTGTCTGTATCCCTTAGTTACTAGCCTAGCCTTGTTCTTGATTATAATATCATTTTCATCAAGCTTATTTATGTAGATCCACTTAGTTCCAATGACATTATGTCCTTGAGGTCTGAGAACCAGCTTGCAGACCTTACATCTCTTAAACTGGTTCAGTTTCTCTTGCATTGCTACTATCCAGAACTGATTTATGTTGACCTATTCAAATTTCTTGGGCTCAACCTGTGACAGGAAACTTGAATACAAGGCTGTATTAAGGATTCTGCTCCTTGTCACCACTCCTTGTTTGACATCACCAATAATCTGGTGTCTTGGATGATCCCTTAGATGCCTGACAGATGGAGGCAATCTTCCTTCAGCATCCCGAGCTTCAGTGCCTGGAGCTTGCTGATTTTCATCCACTTCAAGTATGTCTTGTACTTCTTCTGGAATATCCACTCCATCTTGGACTATTGGAGCAACTTCCTTGATGGTTACCTTGTCCATCATCAGCTTTGTACCTGCAGCTCTAGAAGAGGAGCTTGACAACTCACTGTTAATCATAGTAGACTCATCAAATACTACATTAACTGACTCTTCTACAACTTGACTTTCCAAGTTGTAGATCCTATAGGCCTTACTATGATTGTTGTACCCAACAAAAATCTCATCATAAGACTTGACAACAAACTTAGTCACATAGGACTTTCCATTATTCAGCACATAACACTTGCTACCAAAGATCCTGAGATAGGACATGTTTGGTTTTCTGCCTTTATTAATCTCATAGGGAGTCTTCTTGTGGCTTTTGGTGATAGAAGCTCTATTAAGGACATGACATGCAGTATTTACTGTCTCAGTCCAGAAATATTCTGGGATAGATATGTTACTTAGTAAGGTCCTCCCAGCCTCTATGAGAGTTCTATTCTTCCTCTCAGCAATCTCATTTTGCTGGGGTGTTCTTGGAGAAGAAAATTCTTGATGAATCCCTTGCTCTTCACAGAAACTTGTCATGCTTTCAGACTGAAATTCAGTCCCATGATCACTTCTGATTTTGACCACAGTACTGTCTAGCTCATTCTGAATTTACTTGACAAAAGTCTTGAAGATATGAAGGGTTTCAGACTTTTTCTTAAGAAAGAAAACCCAAGTAAACCTAAGAATAGTCATCAACCACCACAGAGGTATAGACTTTCCTACCTAGACTATGAACTTGCATAGGACCAAACAAGTCCATATGCAGGAGGTATAAACACCTCACAGAGTCTTTGATCCCAATGCACTTGAAGAAAGCTTTGGTCTGCTTGCCCTTTTGACATGCTGAGCAAATACCTTCCTTGGTGCATTTCATCTTGGGACCATTCCTAACTAGCTTTTCACTAAAGAGCTTGTCAATGGTCTTATAGTTCATATGGGCTAGTCTCTTGTGCCATTGTACACAATATGAGACTTTCTCATATATAACTAGACATATAGGAGAGTCTTTATTAAAACATAGAAAGTTTAAGCAATAAACATTTCCACTCCTAGTGCCTGTCAAGATGACCTCTTGGTCACTTGACCTCTTAATTTGATACTCATTCTTGTGGAATACAATGACATAGCCAAAATCACAGAATTTGCTTATGCTTATCAGGTTGTGTTACAACCCTTCAACATAAGTCACTTTTGAGATGGTGACTATGCCATTGGTAATCTTACCATAGTCTTTTGTCACTCCTCTATCTGAACCACCAAAGATTACTTTGGGTCCATCCTTCACTGGAGTGTACTCCTTTAGATTGCTCCTTGTTCCAATCATGCGTCTGGAACAACCACTGTCCAAGTACCATATAGGGGTATAGACACTTGGACTAAAATGCAACACATAATTTATCTTACCTTAGGACCCCAATATTTATTGGGTCCTAGGTTCTGGTTAGCCTTAAAATTAACCTATCTTCCTGTAAATTTTCTGACAGGAAGACTAACTTTTGCTCTTAGCACATTAGAATTGTGTCAGCAATCTAAGGCAAAATACCTCACTTTGCCACAGCACCAACACTCATGAATTTTATACCTTCTTTTCTGAGCAGGTCTGGTAGCAGCTAACTGTTCAGAAAGAGGAGCAACATCCTTCTTCAAGTTCCTATCAGCAATGATCTGACTGAATGTGAGTTTTTTAGCAGGCTTTCTTGGCTTGCTCTGAATATCATTAACAACAGTATTCTTTGCAGAGAACTGGCTCTTGATAGCATCAGAGATAGCTAAATCAGGCTTACTGATAGACTTACTCTTGGTCTGAATCTTTGCAGGAAGGTCTTGAGTGAAGGCCACTGCCTTATTCTTAAGTGAGGGGGCTGGTGCACCAAAGACAAATGATTTATGATGGGTCATTTGAATTTCCTCATGGGGAGCCTTAAAGACACTCATTTCCCTACTATATCTTCCACCATAGCTGTGAACATCTTTGTTCACACTAGTGAATCTACCATTCATCCAGTGACCATAGGTGTTTTCTTGGTCATACCTATTTGAAGGCAACTAAACTTTCCTAAAAGGAATGAGAGGCTTGGATGCCAGAGGATGAACTGGAGCTTTGCCTTTCCCATTGGAAAGGGAAACTCGGGTGTTTTTCTTGAATCCCAACCCTTCCTACCCTTTTGAGAGGAGTCCATCAGGGGCAACACAGTACTGGGCTTAGAGTAACTAACCACAATTCTCTTCTCCCTTTGGAGTTTCTCTTCAAGATCTCTAATGAGACTATTCTTAAATCTGATGGTGCCAATCTGAGTGAGTGAAATATTTTTCAGTTGGCTGACTTCTCTACCCTTCTGATCCAACAAGGATGTTGTCTCAGCCTGCTGGGAAACAGCTAGCTGAAGGAAGGTGATCCTCCTCAGCTTGCTTCTTGGCCAATTCCTTGCTTCTCTTAAAAGCATCCAGAAAGACATCATACTTGTCAATCAATTGATTGACATCTTCCTCAGATTCTAACCCATCTTCATCACTGGATGATGATGCATCAGAATTTGGACTAGTCTCATAATCTAAGTCAGAAGATGAGTTGGATAGAGAAAATACCTTTTCTAGACCAGACTGATCCTGGCTGGATTCTTCATCAGACCTGACCATCAGCCCATAGTAGCTGTTGACATCTTCTTCATCATCATCCTCCTCTGAGTCACTATCTGAGTGTGACAGAGGGGCCCTGATACATATCCTGGCAGCAGGATAGTCTTCACCTTCTTCTTCAACAGCAAATAGCCCTATGTAGGCTTCTTCTTCTACAAACTCAGAAAATGCTGAGTCAGAATGACTTCAGTTCTTCTCCTTCTTTGCAATGAAGGATTTTTCCTTCTTGCCCTTGTGCTGGTGGACCTTTTTCTCACCAGTCTCTTTTCTCTTCACTGGGCAGTCAGCAATTACATGCCCTGTCTTGCTGCAACAATAACAGACAACTTTAAAGGAAACATATTTACTAGGTTTTGATTCATACCTGTCTCCTTTAAAGTGGTTCTTCCTGTGATGAGAAGAGGAGGAAGGTCTGCTCCTCTACTGCTTCCTCTTCATTAACTTTTGGAACTGCCTAGAGAAGGCATCAAATTCTTCATCAGAGTTGCTGCAGTCTGATGAACTTGGCCCTGTGCTGTCTGAATCAACAGACCTCCTTGGAGGAGAGGCAATCCTCTCCTTGCTCTTCTTGGTGCTCTTAGCTCTGAAGGCCAAAGACTTTTCCTTTTCTTGGGATTTGCTGATGGTCTCCTCCTCCTTCCTTGCAAATAGCTGCATCTCATAAGAGAGCAGCTTTCCAAATAGAGTGTGAGGGGGAGTATCAGCCAACTTTGCCACCTCTCTGATGACACAGATCTTTATGTCCCAGTTTCTTGTTAGAGATCTGAGGAACTTGTCACTCAACTCATAATGGCTGAAGACTCTCCCATAAGTCCTCAACTCATTCACTATTCTGAAGAATCTTTCATAACATTCTGCAATGCTATCCTTCTTATTCTGCCTGAAAGCCTCATACTCTTGGTTGAGTAAGGACTTCCTATCATCTCTGACCTCCTCTGTGCCCTTCATGTAGACCACCAAAGTGTCTCACATCTCCTTAGAGGTCTGACAGTGAACCAAGTTTTGGAATGTTGAGTCATCTATGACACTGACAATGATGTTTTGTGCCCTCTTATCCATGGTTGCTAAGATGACTTCATCCTTGGTCATCTCTGAATATTTCTTTGGTGTCTGTACTGTTGCATCCAGAACTGAGACTTTCATAGGGATGAAAGGTCCCTCCTTAATTGTAATAAAGATTCTTGGGTCAGATGCTTCCATGAAAAGTCTGACCCTCTCCTTCCAGATTCCAAAGCTCTCCTTCCTGCTGATTGAAAGCTTCATGGAACCCAACTCCTTATGGTTCTCTCCTGAACCCATAAGTATAATACTTGTAGCTACCCTTGGAGATCTACTCAGACTATTAAATTCTTCTTGAGTAACCTCCCTCTGATACCACTTGAAAGTTTTTTGTTTCAAGGGTAGCTAAAAACCGATAGGGGGGTGAATAGTTTTTGGTCTCTTTTTAATTTTCCTTCTTTAAGTGTATTGTGAGTTAGTAGTTTTCAGCTTTCAAGACACACCACACAAAGCACACACAAAATTTATAGTGGTTCACCAGATTATGGGTACATCCACTGGCTCTCCCATCTTTCTAACAGTGTGTTAGACAAGGCACTTCTCCAAAACTCGGCTCCTAAGAGATTACAACACAGATCCCTCAAGATCTCTCAGTCTCCTTCAAGACTTACCTCAGACACAAAGCCCTACCTCAGAGCAAGCTTGCTCCTACAACTCAGTGATCCAATGATCACCTACCTCAGACTAAATTAATAGTCCACAACTCAGGCTAGGAGGTTAACCTTACAACTCAGAGAGGATGACTCTTCTACAACTCAGACACAAGACCCTACCTCAGATCCAAAGCTGGATCCTACAACTCAGGCACTAAAGCCCTACCTCTCAGAGAAAATGACTCTCCTACCTCAAGCAAACTGCCCTACCTCAGATCCACATAGGATCCTACCTCTGACCAACAGATGATCCTACATTCAGTTTTTATAAAATAGGCCTACACTCATATCTGTTAAGATCCTACAGAAGATAAAGAGTTTGTTGATGATTTGACTCCAGAGAAATTTCTCTGAGCCTTCTGCTTCCTGAGCTGAGAAAATCTCAGCCCTAACTTTCTTCATAACAATAAGAAAGACAGTCTTCAGTAAACTGCTGCTTGTGCTGGAAGTAACTCGGAAACACAGGTTTCTGATCTTGCTGATGAAGACAGTGATTTGACAGTTCTTTGTATTCTTCTTTCAGCTAACCTTAACTGCAGAAACCAGATAGCTCTGCTTTTCCTTCTTTCTCAGAAACCTTCTATGAACTTGCTGTAGCAGGTGAAAATCGCTACAGCTAACTGCTGGAACTTTTAGATCAGCGGTTAGAACTTCAGCTTCAAGCTCTGCAACAATGGCGAGAGGAAGACAATGAAGTTCCGACTCTTTGCGAAAAGATAAACCCTAAAAGTTGATTTGCTTCCGTCGATATCAATCCTTTTATCTTCTGCCGTCCAACTACTATTTGACCCGTGGGCCCACCTGAAGTTGTTGGCTGCAATTTTGCTTTTACAGAAAAGTCATATAGTAGGCCTGCGACGTTATTTGTCGTGTACTGTAGACTTCCCGCAACGAGTTTGAATTTTGCTGACTCTTGCTGACGTCAGCATCTGTGGACTTAGCCAAATTCACAGTTTCATCCCAAGCGTTGAGTGAATAGCCTTCACTCAGCGCAAAAACCTTTAGTCAAATAATCTGCACTGCCAGACGTTGAGTGCGTTGAGTGAACCTTCATCACTCTACGAATTTGGACTTAGCCAATTACTTGTGCACTGATCGGCATTGAGTGCGTTGAGTGAGCCTTCATCACTCAACGCTTCTGGACTTAGCCGCTTCTCTTAATGTCGGCCATCTTGCTGAGACGTTGAGTGAACTGCCTTCACTCAACGCTTATGTACTTAGTCGATTTCCATCTTTATGAATGCGTTGAGTGAGCCTTCATTACTCAACGCTTCTGCCTTTGCTTGACTTCTTGATGAGGCGTTGAGTGAACTGCCTTCACTCAACGCTTCTGTACTTAGCCGATTTTCTTGATGAGCTTGCATTGAGTGAGCTGTCCTTACTCAAGCGCATCTGGACTTAGACATATTTTTCTGTCTATATCTTCTTAAGCTTTGACTGAACACTGGTTTGTCGACGCTTTCTTCTTTGGGCGTTAAGTGAACTGTCCTCACTCAACGCTTTTGGACTTAGCCAGAATTCTTGACAGATTCTTCAAATGCTTTGACTGTTTGAGCTTGACTCAACGCTTCTTTCTTCAGGCGTTGAGTGAGCTGTCATCACTCAACGCTTCTGGACTTAGTCAGATATCTTCCTTGCCAATGTTGAAGCTTTGACAGACTGAGGTTTACTCGACGCCTCTTGTTATATGGTGTTGAGTGAACTGCCTTCACTCAACACCTGTGGACTTAGCCGCAAATCTGCTTTGCAAACTGTTTGGGCTTTAACTGTCCATGCTTTACTCAGCGCTTCTTGGCATCTGGCGTTGAGTGAACTGACTTCACTCAATGCTTGTGGACTTAGATAAATATCTGTCTATCCAACATTCTTCTTTGACATCTGGCGTTGAGTGAACTGGTTTCACTCAACGCCTGTGGACTTAGACAAATTTCTGTCTCTTCACCTTTCTTCCTTGTAACCACCTGTCACAATCACTTAGACAACCTGTCTAAACTTGTTCCAAGGAACATCCTGCACATAATGAACTTGAACATACATCAACTACATTTATGTTCTTAGTATTGATTGTGATGCCTCTTCAAATATAAGGAACATTGAGGGAAATATTCCCAACAATTCCTACAATACAACTTACCACCAAGCGGTTGGCACGTCCCCATTCGAGATTGTCTACTGCCGACTACCTCCATCCATCGTCCGCCACTTCCTAGAGGAATGTCAAGTAAAAAGGCCTGCCAACCACGTTTGCGACTGGAACTCCATTCTGGACTAACTAAAGCACCACATACGCCGAACCCAACAGGAGATTACATCCTTTGCGAAACGAAAGAGGCTTGATATTTCCTTCCACGTGGGTGAGAATGTATTCATCGAGCTCCACCCTTACCGACAACTTTCATTTGCCTGCCGCCCTTGCCGAAGTTGGCACCTCGGTTCTTCGGCTCCTTCGAAGTCATCGCTCGCATTGTTGCCATCACTTATCACCTTTGCCTCCCTAGCAGAATCCGCATACACCGAGTTTTCCATGTTTCTCAGCTGCATCGTGTGGTGGGAAAACACCCTACCATGGGCCACATTCCAGCCGACATCGTTATTTATGGCGCAGCGCCTTACTACCCCTACCAATATACTTGGCTACCGCTACCACCATCCAGGTGAGAGGAGGTCCTTGTGGCTTGGCTCAATCACTCGGACTCGGACGCTACATGGATTCCTCGGGATGACTTCCGCTGTTAGTTTGCCAACTACTACCTTGAGGACAAGGAAAATTTTCCAGAAGACGGTATTGTTATGGACGTGCACGAAGAAGCTATTCCGTGGAGTGTCTACACGCACAGGTCGACACGTCGCCCACCGACATTTGAGGAGACTGCAAGAATCACTTCTATTTAAATATTCTTGTTTGGATGTTATTTCTGTTTTTTTACTATTCACACACCCGAACTATCGTTATTCACATCTTGCTCTTATAAGGGGAACCGTACTATTATAAGGGGAACCCTGCTATTATAAGGGGAACCCTGCTATTATAAGGGGAACCCTGCTATTATAAGGGGAGTTGTATATTTTCTTTATCACCATCTTGGATGAATCAAGTGAATAGAACTGCTCCTTAAGGGTTTCTTGATGTAGGGTGGGGTGTGTAGTGAAGACCTAGGATGCAAGACTAGTGGGCAGTGAGGTACCCTAAACCTAGTATGACACATACACGACGATAATAATTAATTAGCAAAATTATTTAACCCACACAAAAGATTGTTAGGAGCACATGCAAAATTGAATTTCATCAAGGCAAAGAGACTATGACTTTCCTCCGCATGAAGGGCCATAACTATGCGCGCTATGAATAATTCCGTTTTGCGAATCACATGAGCATCTAAATAATATTTCACAATACCAATTATCCAAACAATATTAAGATCCAAACAAGGTAGATTAATATTAAGAAACAAGAGTTCGTACAACAAGAAAACTCACAAAAGTATAAGGGCTTCTCGAGGTGTGGAGATCCGGTGAAGCACGACGTGGTGAAGACGATCCGAAAGAAAATTAGGGGTTGGAATGGTTGGATCTTGCTGTTTAGGGAGGGGTAGGGATTGTGGAGAGTAGATTTGGGCTGGCGGCTTGTGGGGAGTTTATGGGAGGGGAAGCAGTGGAATTGGGGAGGTCGGGCGTGTTTGAGGGGAGGAGGGTAGCTGTAGAGAGGAGAAAGGGGGGGGGGCGGGTATGCTGGACAAGAGCATTAGCAGGGAGGCAGAGGTGGCTACTGGGGGGGGGGTGGATCTGGGCGGACTGGATGTACAACAGGGTAGCATGGATTAGGTGGAGGTCGCTGTTGGTGGGCTGGATCTGGGCGGAATGACGGACAAGAGGGTGGGCAATAGTTTTGGGGAAACAGAGGGGCGGCTAGGGCTTGAGATGGTAAAAAATGAAAGCTAGGGTTAGGTAATACCTTGAGGTGGAAGAACACCCCTGTGTCGTCCCCTTGGGCTTCATAGAGTCGTCACCATGAGGGGATCGCCAAAATCCGGGAATAGATTTCTCCAAATTCTACAATGTGGTTGTCAACCCCCATAACCTCCTTTTTATAATAAAAACACACTTCGGGAACTCGACATCAACGAGTATGATTGTTCGTGGATGCGGAGGGCCCAATTATAATTAATATAACTCAACAACAATGCAATATATGAAATTGTTGGTAAACAACGAGCCGGACGAATCTGAAGTCGGATCGTCGATTTGATCAAGTCTTCCTGCGGGAATAAACTAACGTGAGTCCCGACTTGCGGAGAGGCAACACCATGGCTCTGATGGATCCCCATCAACTCCCATCACTGAAAAGTCTTCATTTTTGATGAGTGGAGACGGGAGACGATCATACCGCAATCGAAGTTCAGGGGCGAGTTAATCAAGTTTTGCTGGTACCAACCTAGTGTGGTCAATAAAGAGTCGTCCTTGCCAACACACCAAGTATCGACAGGAACAAAGTCATGTGATATAATTTCAGTGATACTATCAGCACTCAACTCTTATGTAGTAGATCCCGAAGCGAACGATGCAGGCAGAGGTGGTGCTATAGTAGACGGGATCACAGGTGGGTGGGGCTCTGAAGGGGACTGGTTGTGGGGTAGGAAGTAGGGAGAAGCTAACTCAGGAGTGTCTCCTCGACTAGGATTCACATACTCATGTGGCTCGTAATTGGACATCAAATCCTTAATATTAAACACCGGATGGATATCCAAGTTTATATGGATATTAAGCTCGTAGGCATTTGTCCCGATGCTTCTTATGATCTTTTAGGGACCTATTCACTTGACCCTCAGCTTCTTGGTAGGCCCCCGAGAGAGCCTCTCAGGGCGAACTCACACCATCTGGTCACTTTCCAAAAATATCTTCTCTCGTCTGCGTACATCAACATGTGTTTTATAATATCATTACTAACATTAATTTTTCGTCTGGCCGACTCATGCAACTCATACAAATGATGTGCAAAAGACTCAACTGACTAGCTAGGGCGGGACTCTAGTGGGATTGGAATAAAGTTGATATGTTTCTGGGGTTTATAATCAGACACAATATGAAATGGACTTAATTCAGTAGACCCATTAACATAACTGTTGTATGCAAACTCCGCGATGGGAAGTATCGACTCCCAGCAAGATACATTCTCACCCACTACACACCTAAGAAGATTCCCTAAACTCCTATTTACCACCTTGGTTTGCCCATCAGTCTGAGTGTGGTAGGATGAGAAAAACTTGAGGGTAGTGCCAGCCATCCACTCTAACGTTTTCCAGAAATAACTCGTAAATCTGACATCTCTGTCGGACACTATTGACTTTAGCAGACCATGTAATCTAAAGACGTTCTGCACAAATAACACCGCAACATGAGGCACATCAACGATTTTTCTACATTCAATAAAATGGGTCATCTTCGAAAACCGGTCGACAACTACATTGATGGAGTCATGCTTCTTCAGAGTGCGAAAAAGCCCGAGTACGTAGTCCATGCTAATGTCCTCTCAAGGGCGGTGTGGGACAGGCAGCAGGGTATATAAACCAGTGTTTTACTTCATACCCTTGTCCGTTTGGCAGACACGACAATGACGCACGACCCGAGCTAGATCCTTCTTCAAGCTCGGCCAATAGAGACGATCCTCTACAATAGCTATCGATTTGTTTCTTCAAAAATGATCGGCAGCGCCTCTCACATGTAACTCCCAAACTAGGCAGTCATGATAAGATGTCCTGGGTATACATAAGCGGGAGACACAATATAGGTAACCGTCAATAATCTAGAATCCCCCAATGAGATCCAGAGGGTCCCTCGATAACACAATATGCAATTCTCCAAAATCCGGACAAGTCAGGTAGTCCGTAATCAATCTCTCAAACCCATCCACTTGGGCTCTCATCTTCTATAAGAACGAGACTCATCAGCTCAGTGCGTCAGCGGGCTTGTTCTCAATATCAACGCGATGTTTAAAAACGTAATGAAAATCTTGTATATACTCAACCCACTTAGCATGCCAATGACTCAACTTCCTCTGGGGGTCAAGGTAGCGTAAGGCATAATGATCAGAGTAGAGTACAAACTCTCGTGGTAGGAGGAAATGTCTCCAATAGCGTATGGACTAGACAATATTATAAAACTCACGATCTTAGGTCAAGTATTTTTTCCTAGCTTCATTTAATTTCTCACTAAAGTAAGAAACATGGTGTCCTTCTTGACTCAAAACGCACGAATACCAACACCTAACGCATCACAGGCGACCTCAAATGCTCTACTAAAATCAGAGTCTCAAAACAGGATTAGTCATCAACTTGTACTTAATTTCTTGAAACGCGCAAGTGGCCGCGACGGTCCACTAAAAGTCTTTCTTGCGGAGACAACTGGTAAATGGGGCCATAATCAAACTGAATCTCCTAACAAACCTTCTTTAAAAAGTAGCGAGTCCATGAAATCTGCGGGCCTTATGGATGTCCGAGGGTATGCGCAAATCGCGAATGGATTGGACCTTCTCGGGGTTAACGGATACCCCCGTAGAGGAGATGATAAATCTCAGGAAATGGACTGACTCAGATGAAAACGAGCACTTCTTTAGATTTACAAAAAAATTCTCTTTGCGGAGGATATCAAATAAAAGTCCTAAGTGTTTAAGGTGATCTGCCTGAGTGTGGCTGTAAATCAGGATGTCAGAATACACGACTAGGAACCTGCCCATATATGGCCGCAATATCTGTGTCATAATCCTCATGAATGTGCTTGGGGCATTTGAAAGACCAAATTGCATAACCAACCACTTGTGCAAACCTCCATGGTCTTAAACACCGTCTTCCACTCATCTCCCTCTGAACTCGGATCTGGTGGTACCCACAATGAAGGTCGATATTCGAGAAGATCTGGGCACCAAACATCATATCTAATAAGTCATCAAGTCGGGGAATCGAGAAACGACACTTCACCGTAATTTTAATGATAGCTCGACTATCAATACACATATGCCTGCTGCCGTCCTTCTTATGGGTTAGAAGGCCGGGAACTACGCAAGGGCTCAAGCTCTCTTGAATGATCTGTTTCTGAAGAAGCTCATTGTCCTGCCTTTTGAGCTTAGCGTGCTCATTTGGATTCATACGATAGTGGGTCAGGTTTGGGAGCGAGGCCCCTGGAACTAGGTCGATATCGTGTTGGATGTCTTGTAGGGGTGGTAGCTCGTTGGGAAGCTTCTTAGGCATGATATCCACTAACTCTTTCAAGAGTGGGCGCACGTCGGGGTGAGGCTCAAATATAGGGCAATCATGAGTCATAGTGGTTGCCACTACATAGATAATGTCTGCGTCGGCGCTCTCTCAAAAACTTGCCATGTCTCAAGACATGCAAGGGTGTCGAGACGCTTGTGCTAATTGAAGGCTTAACCCGACCCTTGAATTTCTCCTTGGGTTGGGTGGGGGACAACATGATCTTCCGTCCGTTGTCGTAAAAAACACGTGTTTCACCGTTCAAAACACCAGGTCGCGATCATATAACCAAGGTTTGCTAAGCAAAACATGGGCTGCATCCATAGGGATAATGTCACACCACACACGGGCCCCAAATGTGGCCAGGCTAATCGGAACAAGACATCGTTGAGTAACCTGAATTACGGTCTTATCTACCCAGATGACACGGTAGGGATGGGGTTCAGCCTTCACCTGCATATCCTCTAGGCCCTTCTAGGCCACGATGTTCACACAACTCCCACTCTCTATTGCTAGTTTGCAGGGACCTCCTGCACTAGGGAAATATGGGCAGAAAATAATGGTTTGTCTCCAATCCTCATCAACACGAGGTGTGTGTAGGATACGTCGAACTACTCTCATCTCTTGTGACCTTTCAGTATCACTCTCCCAACCCTCCTCAACGATGGTTGCAATCTCCTCAACATTCCTGTCTTCGTCTTCTAGGCCCGACTCATCATCCTTAATAAGCAGATTCCGTGTGGGCCACTGGGCCTTCACGTGTCCTCTTCCTGCGCATCCAAAACATTGTATCCCCTCGGACCTGTAACCATTAGTAGCGATGGCTTTGCCCTTCGCATCCACTGAGGCATGTGGGGGCACAGTCGTTGCGGTCTGGGGCTGGGCAGGTTTCCTATAGGTTGAGGTATCGGATTGAGAGGGGACCTATCTCGTCCCAAACAAGCAAAAGTACTGCTTGTACTCTAAGGCTGGCTGAAAGATCTGCTCAACACTCTCGAGGTGATGGGTAATCATCTCTCTACGAATATCAAAACATAGGCTGACCTTAAGATGAGAGGCAATGCCAATGAGATCTTTCGAAATGTCACTCCTAACAAGCTTATCAAAGCGAGCTATATACTCGGCGTCAGCAAGCGTCCTCTGGCATAAACTATACAACTGATCAAGTAACTGGTTTCTATAGGATGCAGAGAGATACTTATCTCTTAGTCTCTGCTTTGTATCATCCCATCGGGTGATGAGATAATAACCTTCCCTATCAACTGTTTTCTCTCTGCTAGTCCAAAATACCGCCCGACTAACTTCATTTTGGCAAACCAGACACATTGTTCGTCGCTCATGTCATACCACTCAAAATATTGGCCCATGCCGAGGAGTCAGTCGCTAAAAGCCTTTGGGTCCTTATGTCCATCAAAGGATCGATGCGAATGCGCATGGTTATATCATACTCCTACTGGTGACCACCTCTACACGGCTCCGGATAATTCTCATAATACTCATCATGTTCGTAATTGCGCCGAGTGGATGAGGGTCCCCGCTCTCTACGGCTGGGATCAGAATAGTTATTGTAGTCAAGATCATGGCGACGCACTGAGGTGCACGGTCTCTATGATCCTTAGGGAGCACTCGGGGTCTGTCACGGTGTGATGGGTACCTAACATTAGGTGGGTCTTGTCGGCGCTAGGGTGTGCCCTGGGTCCTGTCGCAAAGGCGAGGTGGGAATCCGACGGGGAATACCATGATGGTGCCCCTCAAGGGGTGGATGAACACCCCTCAGATGGTTCCTCCCGTTGGGGTGTTGCGTCTCTCGGATTTTCCAGATTCTTTAACTGGTTATTCAACTCTACGAGGTGATGACGAAAGTCGTTAAACTGGGCACCCATAGTATCTAAACGGGCAAAGAGAAGTTGCTGAAATTCAGCTAATGAAGTACCCGAATTTTAACTATTTGTTTGGTCTTCGGTGACGTTTGGGTCAGACATTGGGGATATATAAACTTACCACTACGGATCATAGACGTGACCCAAATCTTGGGCTATGATACCAACTGATGTAGGGAAGGTTGTGTAGTGAAGACCTTAACTTGCCAGCCAATGTCTGCGCCGAAAAGTGGTTCGCCAGAGCCCAGCGGTACATCTTCTCCCCTCCTTTATTTCTGATGCCACCAACCCTTCTCACCACCAGCTAGCTTCCTTAATAGCTCTCAATCCCCACAGAACCGCATATGTCCCTGCACACCCCAGCCTAGACCTCCTCCTTCTGGCAACAATAATCCCACATCTCCACCCCAATCGCAAGTCTCATTTACCCTTTTTCCAGTACCTCTCCTCATTCCTCCATCCAGGTTTGAAATTGATTCTCATTACAGCCATATCCTTCACCTCGTAGAGCCACGCCAACTGCCGCTATCAGATCTCTGTGATTGTGAGTATTATTGTTTAGTGTTGTATTTTTTATATTAAATTCTAGATGAAAATGCTATATTTATTCAGGGTTTTTGAGAGATTCTCCTGAGCCCACTGAGGGATTTGATATTTTAGAGGGATACTTATATTGTCGGTCTCGTCTCTGCATCCCAAGGACGTCCTTTCAGGACTTCTTTATTTGGGAGATGCACGCCGGTGGTGCAGCTGATCACTTTGGCAGAGATAAAACAATTGTGTTAGTTGAGGATCTCTTCTATGGGTCTGCCATGAAAAGGGATGTGGCATGTGTTGTGCGACATTACGACATGTGTCAGGCGGGGAAGAGTTTAAAACAAAATACTAGATTCTATACTTCTTCCAGTTCCACACTAGCCTTTGGTCCATATCAACATGGATTTGTAATAGGCCTTCCTCACACCCTGAGTAAGCATGATTCTATTTTCATAGCTGTAGACTAGTTTTCAAAGATGTCTCACTTTATTGCCTTCCAGAAGACCACCGATACGGCTAATGTGGCGACCCTTTTCATAAGAGATATTTTTCGGTTACACGGATTACCCAAATCCATAGTGTCTGACCGTGACGTTCGATTTATGCGTTATTTTTATAGAACGTTATGACATAAGACTAGTACGAATTTGAACTTTTCTACTGCTTATCACCCACATACTGGCGACCAAACTAAGGTTGCTAATATGAGTATTTGGAATTTGTTAAGGTGTCTAGTTGGTGATCACTTGTCGGTTTGGGATTATGTTTTACCCGTAGCTAAGTTTGCATACAATAGCTCTATTAATAGGTCTACTTGCATGAGTCCGTTTCATATAGGGTTAGGATATGAGCTCAGGAAGCTTATTGACCTTACCCCTGTTCTTTTAGAGTCACATCCTACTGAGTACGCTAAGTTCTTCATTCATAACATATATGAACTGCATAAATTGGCCCGTAAGAAAATTGCTAACAGATGAACACAAATGTGAGAATCATTTTATGGTAGGCGAGCAAGCCATGATCCGACTTCGCATGGAGAGGCTCCCAAAAAGAGCCGCTAAGAAGATACAACCGAAATGAATGGGCCCTTATATGTTTTTAATGAAAATTGGAATAAATTCACTATGAGGTCAACCTCCCAACAAATATAAGTATTCATCTCGTATTTAATACAAATGATTTAACTTCATACTTTGATCCTCTCGAGCACAAGGATCCATATCTTGAGCCCACTTCCTACATCCTCCCAGTTACAGCCTGACCCTCCTCCTGACCACCTTGGAAAAGCACCCGCGGATTTACCCGCACCACCCATGATTCCACCGATTCATCTAGATCCACCAGCATGAGAGGTGAGAGCTGAGCACATTGTTGATATTGTGACGCACAAGTGCATCTCCACCACAGGCTGTCCCTCTTGTCATTACTTGGTGCACTGGAGTGGACACCCCATATTTGATGATACTTGGATATTTGCGCTGAGCTTGATTGTCCTACCCCTGATCTTCGACGTCAGTACAATCATCTCCATTCTTCGGAGATGAATGCTTTTCTGTCCGGGGGAGGGGGAGTTGATGGGGATCGACGCTCGACTTCAGGTCACCATTCGGCGGTGCCCACATTCGTGTATTCATGCCGGAGGCACGGATCAGATCGTCGATTTGAGACTGCAAGCGCATCCGGATCATCGTTTTACTATTTATATGTATTTTGTTTTTTGTTTGAACTTATATTTTGTGTTTTAGGATACTAGACATAACAACCATTCATAACTGTACACGCCCGACGCCCAACCGTCCCTCTCGTTATAAATATGGGCATATGCTGTCATTTATTTTCATTGTTTGTTTGTGAGAGATTCCATACCGGAAATCATTTGTGGTGCGGCGCTGCGAGACCCCGGGGTGCGACATCCCAATTTATTTCCCGCATTACTATTTTCCTTAATTTCCCTTGAACCCCCTGTTTATCCCAGTCCTTTCAATCCCATCCACACGCCACTCATCCTCCACGCCACTATCCCTTCCTGAACTGCTTGATTTAAGAAAAAACCGCCGTAGCCCCCCTTACAGTTGCACATCTTCACACCCTAACCGAAGGAAGCCGTCATTAACTTCCTCTCTTCCCACAATCGACGACGACGTGGTCCGCTGATGCCCTCTCGTGCATTTCTGTCTTCTCCTTGCTGATTATTGCAGGTGAGCGTCGGTTCCTCTTCAAGATCGGGGCCGAAAAGTGGTCCGCTAGAGCCCATCGGTGCATCTTCACCCCTCCTTCATTTCTGAGGCCACTAACCCTTCTCACCACCAGCTAGCCGCCAACCTGCATTTCAACACCTCTCAATCCCTCCAAAACCGCATTATCCCTGCCCCCCCTCCCAAAAAAAATTCTCCTCCTTCCAGCAACTATAAACCCATATCTCCTCCACCCCTACCACAAGCATCATTTACACTTCCTACAGTACCTCTTCACATTCCTCCATCCAGGTCTGAATTTGCCGCTACCAGATCTCGATCTCTGTGATGGTGAGTATTATTATTTAGTGTTATATTTTCTATATTATATTCTAGATGAACGTGTTATATTTGTTTGAGTTTTGTGATTGCTAGTGCTATTGTTCAATTTCCTTTAATCTATAAAGTTTATTCATGTAAATTGTAGTGGATAGCATCTCGTGAGAAATTGAGCATGATTTGCTTGTTGGCCAGAAAATCGCCAATCACTTTGTGTTAACATGCTGAAATTATAAAACTTTATTTGTTAAATTTTACTTCCGGATTTAAATTGGAATCCCCATGCATCATATAATGTTGGTGTGCTTAAGACCATTCCGCACGTTCACTTAGGGATGCTTTAGCGTTGGCACGCCTACGTCACCTAATCTACTCTGCGTCAAATCTCTCTCCAAATAAGAGATCCCAAACCCTAACGATTCAAAGATAGGCTCTACTCACAAGCCTCCTCCTTATATAAGAAGGGAGACTCACGTAAAATTTTCCATATTACCTCTACAAAATAAAAATACATAATGACAAATCAAAATTAAAAAGCTCTAGATCGCTGTCGTCGCATGTGTGTAACAGTTACAAGTAGCTTATTATACCCAGTAGTAAGAGGCATGCTGATGGAGTAGAGCATGTCGAACAAATGTTACCAGCTTAAGACAAATGATGGTTTGGAAGGCGGGAAGAAGGGAGAGGAGAAGGAGATAAAGATTATTTTTGAGGGGGACTTCTCCTAGCCATCCTTAGGCTCCGTTTGGCGCGGTGTTTTTGCTACAGTGAGTTTGGACAGAAACGCTACCATCATATAGTATATGTTTGGCATGACGACGGTTATGACCATCACCAAGAAAAGAAAACTACTTTTGAACATAAAAGTGGATGGGGTTCTTTTGGTGAGGTCGGACATTCACGAACGTTGGTTCATAACATTCATGACTGCCACCACCACACCAAACGGAGCCTTAGTTTCTCAAATTATTATTCAAACATAAGGTTCATTGCATAGATAGGTCTAGTTAATCCCCAACATCATGGGATAAATAGGAAAATCACAAAATAGAAATAAAATATTTAAAATAGGAATTAAGCAGATGTAGCTGCCCATCAGGTCCGTACGAAATCGGGGCCGCCACTCTCCATGGATGTTAGGATTTCCCATGTTGTTCCGCCACACGTCCGCAACCTCCACCGGTCCGTTATCCCTGTCGCCTGTATCCGACGGTCTTTGGAAATTTTAATGTGCATAAGGAAGGATGTCTTGTAGTCACATTTGTGTACCCGAAGGTGCCTTTGAACAAATGTGAGTTACTGAAGTTTATCATTTGGTTGGTCGATCTGCTCCTTGTGTGTAAGCAGTCCGAGATGTCAAAGGCTCCGTTTGGGGGGGCTTATTTTCACCGGTCAAGCGGTTACGACCGCATGAACCGGACCTTAATTAAGGTCCGGTTCATGCGGTCGTAACCGCTTGACCGGTGAAAATAAGCCCCCCCAAACGAAGCCAAAGTCACCTTAAAAATACCATAATCAATCCGTTATTTTGTTGGGATGTAACTATATGAAGAGCTCTCTCGAAACAATAAATTGCAGAAAACCATAGTTTAAGGTGAATGAGAGAAAATGTAGAGCATTAAAATGGATAATGCTTGCTCAGTTATCGAGGCTTGGGTTGGTTAGAATTTAGATTGTTAGGACCTATATATATTAGAGATGATTGAAAATTAGAACACAAATCCTACGGAAAATAAGATGACTTGGAGCCTTGCACCGCACGTAGTAAATCAAGTTCAGTTCAGGAGTTCAGGTGATTGCCTTACCCATGCTTTAATGATCCCAGCGTGAGATTTGCTAGATCAAGCAGCTTAACGTTAACTAGTTGGACCAAATCGATCATTCGATAGGCTAGTGCACCATTGTCTATATGGAGTTAGCCATATGCCCATCCTCTTATGAGAGAATTATCTCAAAATGATGATTGTCTTGCCAATACTGTTAGTCACCCCAAGGGAAATGTATGTTCTGACTAGGTCAATTAGTGATGAGAAAGGGGCGACTTTATATCATTCCTCGTTTGGAACTTGTATCTATAGGAACAATTTCCTTTGTCTAATGTTTTAGATGCCTGCAACATGGAAACATTAGCCAAGAGGTCGAGTGAAACGAGAGACTAAAGTGATGTGCAAATCTAATGAGCTCCCTTCCTTGGTCTAGCAAGCAACTACTTGTTGATTGGAACAATGTAGAAAGAATATAGAAAGTTGTATATGCCAACATTATTAGCAATCTAGGTAGCACAAATATTTGCACCGACCTTATGTAGAATTTCCCAAATCTAATGAGCTCCCTTCCTTGGTCTAGCAATCAACAACTTGTTGATTGGAACGGCGAAAAAAAATATCAGAAAGTTGTATATGCCGACATTATTAGCAATCTAGACAACACGTGCGAATATTTGCAACGACCTTATGCAACATATCCTAAATGTTTTGGAATTGACAATTTTATTAAACTTTCAGGAACTTGTCCCTGATTTTTTTCTTTAAATTATAAATTAAAACATTCTCAGGTGCTCTTTGATACTCTTGGAGACGCTTCAAAATGCTAAAAAATAGTAAAACATTATGTATATTATGATGATACGGAGAAAGTCATCTGAAAGAAAAAAGAATGTTGAATCATAAATGATGAGTCAATTAATTGCATACTATGTAGGATATATTGATTGGAAAAAAAAGATGTGAATGCCACTCGTTTTCATAAAAATTTGTATTTACATTTAAATTATTAAAAATTCAAAATTATTTCACGTATTTTTGGTTTTCTAAAAATCACGAATCTCATGTCTATATCAAATTATATCTCGTATCTCATTTTTGTCCCAGTATAACATCGGTAACAAAAATCATACTGCATGCAAAAACATTGTAGATCCACGTCTATAGCTAGGCTCAAAGGCATGTTTGTTGGTACCATCATAATTGAAGTAAAGTTGTTAGTGCATTTTGGTTTCCCTGAATGAACAAGTGGTCAAGGTTGTTCAATTATTCCTTTTTATTTTTCATACTCTTGGTTAGTACCAAAGTAGATTTCAATAGAATATAAGAGATACAATCGCGAGGTATGAGTACAACCAACTCATGAGTGTTAGTTCCCTCTAAGAGTTATCTCCAAGAGAGATTTTAGCCTAAGCTTCGAAGATAAATGTTAAGACTCCACATCTCTCCTTATATAAGAGGGGAGACTTGTCACACTCCACCAGTTCACGCAATATAACATGAATCTGTTCGGGCTCCCACAATATACAACATACACAAGTAAATGATAAAAGAGGTAACAACATTTGAAGAAGCAACAATGGAGAAAATAAGGGTCTGTTTGGGAAATCTTTTCAGAAAAGAGGAGTGGTGACAAAAGGATGGTAGAAAAAGGAGGTTTTGTGAAAATGTCTATTAGAAAAGGAGAACTGTTTGGGTAAACTTAATTTATAAAGCTTTTCAGAAAGAGAAACACTTTATAAACCGTTTGACAAATCTCCGTGACGGTAACTTTTTTTATTAAAAAAGTGCGTCCGGGGGAAAATGAGCGCGTGGGCGGAAAATGTGCGTCCAGGCGGAAAGTGCGCACCCGACCAAAAATATGCGTTGGGGGGTGGGGGAAAGGCGCTATTTTTTTCACCCTGACACGTTTTTTTTCGAGCGGGAGCTAATTTTTCGCCCGGGCGCGATTTTTTCACCCGGGCGTGATTTTTCGAACGGGCGCGATTTTTTCGCCTGGGCGCGATTTTTTCGCTTGGACACGGTTTTTTGGCCCAGGCGCAATTTTTTCGCCGGGATGCGGTTTTTTCACCCGGACGCGGTTTTTCGCCCGACCGTGAATTTTTTGCCAGGGTGTGATATTTTTCGCCCGGGCGCAAATTATTTGGGCGAGCGCTATATTGTCGCCCGAGCGCCAATTTTTCAGCCGGACGCTAATTTTTCGCCCGAGCGTGATTTTTTCACCCGGGCGCGAATATTTCGCCCGGACGTAAATTTTTTGCACGAGCATGAATTTTTAGCCTGGACACGATATTTTCTCACAGACTTGATATTTTCCCCTGAAAGTGAAAAAATGCACTCGAGTGAAAAAAATAGCATCCGGGCGAAAAAAATACACGGTCAGGGAAAAAAATCACGAACGAACGAAAAAATCACACCTAGGCAAAAAATTCGCATCCAAACAAAAAATTCGCCACGGTGGCGCTCCGACGACAAAATCTCGCCCGGGCAAAAAAAAACGCGCTCAGACAAAAAAATATCGCTCACGGGCGAAAAAATCGCGCCCAGTCGAAAAATTTGCGACCGGGTGAAAAAAACAGCTCCCGGGGAAAAAATTAGTTCTCAGGCGAAAAAACATGCGCTCGAGCGAAAAATTGCATCTGGGAGAAAAAATCGCTCACCGGCGAAAAAAACAAGCTCCGATGAAAAAATATTGCTCTTGGGCGAAAAATTCGAGCCCGGACGAAAAATCCGCTCTCGGGCAAAAAATCGCGCCCGGGCAAAAAAAATCGCGCCTGGGAAAAAATTCTCGCCCGGGCAAAAAAATCACGCTCGGGCAAAAAAATGTCGCCCTGGCGAAAAATTCGCGCCGGTGCGAAAAATCACGCCCGGAAGAAAAAATTGGCCCGGGCGAATAAAATGCATCCGGGCAAAAAAAAATCTTGCACGGGCGAAAAAACTGCACTCGGGCGAAAAAAACGCACCCAGGCGAAAAACCCTGTGCCCGGACGAAAAATCTGGCTTAGGAGAAAAATTTGCCTCCGGGCGGAAAATTCTCGCTCGGACGAAAAATTCGCGCCCGGGCAAAAAAATCGGTCCGGGCCAAAAAAACCCGCCCGGGCGAAAAAGATTATGCACGGGCGAAAAAACCGCACTCGGGAGAAAATAACGCACCCGGGCGAAAATCCCCGCACTTGGGCGAAAAATGCCAGCCTGGGCGCAAAGTTCGTGCCCGGCGAAAAATTCGCGCCCGGGCGTAAAATTTGTGTCCAGTTGAAAAATTCACGCCCAGATAAAAAAATTACGCCCGCGAAAAAAATCGCAGTTGGACAAAAAAAATCAAGTTAGTGATTTTTTTAAGAGATAAACTTTTTTGTGATGAAGAAGTGCTTTTCGAAAAATTAAAGTATGTGGCAAGTGACTTTCCAAAAGATGAGAAAATGGAGTTTTCCGCGGTAGCTTTTTCCACCGATAGACAATCCAAACGGTTTCTTAAGTGTGGTAGCGTTTTCCAGAAAATGGAAAGGAGTTAAAAAGCCCTCCCAAAAAGGTTCTAAATAAGTCTTTTAATACACTATGAATATCCTTCTAGTACATTTAGGAATACAACACTGGTTGCCTTATGGCCTTCCATCAAATATAACTGCACGCCCTAAAAAGGACAATGACACGAAGAAAAGTGCAAATACATTAAAAGTGCATTTAAATAATCTAGTACTGTCTCACAAGCCAGATTTACAAATATAAAGGTAGTTATAATCCCTGCAAGCTGCTTAGGGCTTTAAGCCCGCTACGTTCCTTTATAGTCTGACGTACCTGCACTAAACACAAGACATAGAAAACATGAGCCAGCTATGAGATGACCACAAGCCGCATAACAACTCCTCCCCTGGTCATCCTAGAGGAATCTGAGGCGGGTCAACGCACACATGCAAGCACACACGGGTAACATGCAATTATAATCAAAACAAAAAGTACTGTGCAACTAAACATGGTGAAGGATCAAACACAATCTTCTAGGTTTGCACATTTATAAATGAGTGAAACTAGGAATGCATGATGGCTGGGTTCACCCAAGGGGTCCCCATATCCTCCTATTAATTCACCACATGTTCTAGTTGTTGGTGTTACCATGATGATCTGAAAGTGGTCAAACAGGTAGTCTCACTGCCAATGCGATAGGAGCCTATAAGATCGTACATAAGAGCGTTTAGAGAAGTCGAAGGAATGGATTGTGTTGGTCTTACTCATATGTGATAAGTGAAGGACCAAACACTTGACATATTGGAATTCGTCGAGAGATGAGCTGATTTGTCGAGACCTCTCGACGATTCGTCGAGACCTCTCGACGATTCGTCGAGTGCGTCGAGACCTTTCGACGATTCGTCGAGTCATCAGCTGATTTGTCCAGTGCATCAAGTGTGTCGAAACCTCTCGTCGATTCGTCGAGCCATCTCATCTATTCGTCGAGCCATCTCATCTATTCGTCGAGTCATCTCATCTATTCGTCGAGTCATCTCTGTTAATGATTCGTTAAGTTAATTCCTTTAGTTCTGGGTCTGCGGATAACAACAGTTCAAGCCTGTTTATGCTCCTGGGTATATATATCTGTTGCCTTAGGGCTTGATGATGGATGAGTTAGGACAAACCCAAAACTGACGGAATGTGTTTCCCGAAGTGTCGATCCCGTCGCTCCCGTAAGCCTCGATTTCAGCGTCCGCCGCCGCCGCCTCTCCTTGTACACAGACCTGACTGTCTGTGGAGACGCAGAGGGCTTTCCATCCTCCATCCTGGATCTTGTTTGACAAGGTGTCGGTGTTCTCCCCATTCGTGTGGATACCTGTAGAGCCGCAAAATTTTTTTTGCGTGAACTCACTCCGTGGCAAAAAACTGTTCTGGAGCATCTTGATTGAGTGTCAACTCAATCTCACTCAGGTATTCTCCTATCTTATGTTATGCAAACTTCTTGATTAATGTTCATCGCAAGATCCAAGTTTCTTTTTAGGGTTTTCTTAAACTTTATTCCATTGCGCACATTTGATGTCCTATCAAGGAAAACCCTACAATTGTATCAAAGCGAGGTTGCCGATGATCATTGTTTCCGAAGTTTTTTGCATCTAGTGCGTGTAAATCTGGAGATTTAGAAGTGTTTTAAATACTCAGATCTATTCCTGGAGCATCAAATGTTGATTGTTTTTGAGTGAAATCAGTGGTAGTTTTTCAAAAATTTGTCGGGAACACCGCCGGGGGCGCTGCCCCTTAGACCCCGTTAGGGGCTCTGCCCCTAGGACCCTGCCAGGGGCGCAGCCCCTTGGTACCCTGCCAGGAGCGCATGTGATCTTGTTGCATTTTTAGGAATGTGCTCAATCGTTAATTGTTAATCATGATTAAATATTAATCAATTGTTATAAAATCCCTTATCCAATATTAAGTGCGTGGATGCCTTCCGATGGATGACACTCTTCCTGCCTCGATCGATGAAGTATGAGCTTGCCAAAGTAAGGTGCATTAATCTATCTTGGTGAGGGTGCGAGCAGATAATTGTGATATCCTAATGTCGACATCGGGTCCAACTTAACTGAGTGACCTCAAAGGTTGAGTTCCCAGAGGCATAGGATTAGCATGCACCATATGATGGATGCGAATAAAGAGTTATTCCCCAACCATACAAGAGTTGCATGATGATGCAATTGGCTAGCGTTGCCTACCTAAATAACCACATTCTGTGATAAAAACAAAGCTGACTCATGGTGTTGGTGAAATACGGATCTTGTTCACTAGAGAATAGCTCGCATAAACTCTCCCAATTGATATTGAGTATTATCAATTTGATTAAAATAATGAGAGTATTTAATTAAAGTCAATATTAAAATAAAGATATATTTTGACAAATAATACTGAGTTTTTATATTGCATAAATTCCATTTAGAATTTCCATGACAAGTGGATCTCACTCCATCCCGTCCCTCAGAGCTATTATTGAGAAGGACAAACTGAGAGGGACTAATTATTTGGACTAGTGCAGGAACCTGAGAATTGTTCCTTGGTAAGAGCGTAAGCTCTATGTCTTGAAAGTAGATCCCCCTGCTGAGCCAAATGCCTCTGCCCCTTGGGCAGATAAAGATGCTTATAAGAAGTATAGGGACGACTCTTTGGATGTCAAATGCCTCATGCTTGCCACCATGAACACTGAGCTTCAGAAGCAACATGAGAACATGAGTTGTAAAGAGATTGACGAGCAGCATAAGAAAATATTTCAAGGGCAAGCTCGACAGGAGAGGTTTGACGTCACCAAGACGTTGTTTCAGTGCAAGATGGGAGCTTGAGACCTAGTAGGGACTTACGTACTCAAGATGATTGGGTATATAGAGAACCTTGAAACACTAAACCTTCTCTTGGGCCAAAAGTCGGCTACTGATCTGATCCTGCAATCGTTGTCGGACAGTTATGAGCAGCTTGTCTTGAACTACAACATGAATGAGATAGACAAGACACTGCCCGAGCTCTTAAGCATATTAAGAACTGCCGAGATCAATATGAAGAAGGCCAAACCTGCTAGCCCCATACTGATAGTGCATAAAGGCAAGAACAAAACCAAGGGGTTCAAGAAGACTAAGGTTGGATCTAAGTCATCTCTTGGTCCCAAGTCTTCAACACTGAAGAAGGGTGTGTCGAAGGAAGGGAAATGCCACCACTGTGGCAAGGCTGGTCATTGGAGGAAGAATTGTCCTTCTTATATTGAAGGTCCGCATAAGATAAAGGGAGGTATGGTTTTCGCTTCAAATATTTATGTTATAGAGATAAACCTTTCTACTCCTTCATCTTAGGTATTGATTACCAGATGTGGTTCTCATATTTGTACAAATCTGCAGGAACTAGGAAGAAGGAGATTGCTAGGTAAAGGACAAGTGGACTTACGCGTTAGAAATGGAGCAATATTTGCTGCCATTGTTGTTGGTGTCTACCATCTTTCTTTGCCCACAGAGCTTGTAATAAAACTAGATGACTGTTATTTTGTTCTTTCTATAACTAGAAACATTATATCTGTTTCATGTTGTTGGAACACCCTATTACTAATTTGGGTCAGGATCACTATGTCTATAGGATTGTTGCTTTGACCTTGTTGTATAGAGTAAAAGTCAACTAGTTAGGTCTAAGGCTTAGGACTTAGGTTGGAAGCTTTCCCCAAGACCTCCTAGTTCAGATGAGAAGCCCAGAAGAAGAATTCAACTTGTCGTCGAGCTCAGATCGACAAAGCGTCGAACCCAGTTCAACTATCTCTCTGAGCTCAGGTCGACGATGCGTCGAACTCAGTTCGACGATCTCTGAGCTCAGATCGACGATTTCTGTCTTAGACTAATTCCAATATCACTGAGCTCAGTTCGACGATAGTTGAGCTCAGATCGACGATTATCTTTTGAGATCGATGATTTCTGGAATTTTGTCAGTTTGTTAAGGATTTCAAATGTCTTCAAGTCAGAGCATTTATTGAAGAAGATTTCTAGCCGTTATAATAAATCTGGAGAAAGTTTCAAGGTAACAAAGAAGGAATGTTTTTAGGTTATTTCCTCCAGAGACAGTTGACATTTTAAGGAAAGTTTTTATGACTTTGCTAACGGCTATCAAGAAGATTTGACGACTGGATTTCTTATTATCATTCAGAGAGAACAAGAATATATACACAGAAGTATACACAGCAGTATACACAGAACACACACAGAAAGAAAAAGAAGATCAATAACACAGAAAACAGAACAAGTTTTCTTTCTGATTCCTGCTTATTAAAAGTTTTCTCAAGTCTTCATCATTTACACTCCAGCCAACAAACATTTCAGTTTAAGCTGAAATCATCTTCTGCTGGAGCATTCTTTCTACTGAAGACCTATCACCCTTGCAAACCTTCCAGTTCCTGAACTCTTGCTAATCTCAGGGGGAGCTTTGACAACATCTCATCCACTTGTGCTTCTCTTTGATTGTTGACAGAGAAGACAACTTCACATTTTTTCTTTTTCCTTTCCTATAAAAGGGTTTTTGAACTCTCTTCAAAAGTTTTGTTTTGGTTTCTGATACCTGATCAAAACTCAGTGGTGACAAGACACCTGATCAAAAAATCTGGTTTGGTTTTTGAGCACTTGATCAAAAGCTCATTAGTGCTTAGGACACCTGATCAACTCATCCTGCAGTGGATTCTTACCAAGGGTGGTAGAAGAGTGGATGTACCCAGGTTTTGGGGAACCACTATAGCTCCTTGTGTCTTCTGGTTGCTTGTTATTTTGTTTTCTGTGTGCTGTGGATTTGTTCTTGTAGTTGTTTTATTTTGATTTCTGTCAAACACTCTACATTAATTAAATTAAGTCTTCCACTGCTAGAATAATTTTTATATTTGCAAAATTATTTTAAAACACTCTATTCACCCCCCTCTAGAGTGAAAGATTGATCTTACACTCACTTTCAATTGGTATCAGAGGGAGGTTGGTTGTTCAGCCAGGTTGGTTATTCATACAGGCTAAAACCTGAATCAAAAGATCTCTCTTAAGATCCATCCTTAATAGAGGGTTATTTTTGTTTTATTTATTTTAATCTAAATCCATGACACAGAACAAAGATTATGCTAGCACCAGACCTCCAGTGTGCAATCTCTCCAAGTTTGCACTTTGGAAGACAATGATTAGATTATACATGAATTCCATTGTTGAAGATATCTTTAATTCTGTTTTGACAGATTGCCCCAAGCCTCCTGCAAGCACAAGTACAAATGCTTTTCCACCACCTTCAGGAACAGATGGTGATATAAAGAAATGGAAGGTTGCTGGTGCTAAAGCTATGAACATCCTAGCTCAAACAATGTCTGATGACATCTTCCAGAAGGTAGCTGAATGCAACTCAGCTAAAGAGATTTGAGACAAACTATCTGAGATTGTATCAGGATCAGCTGATGAGAGAAAAGATAGGAGATCTCATCTTATCACTCAATATGAGAATTTCAAGAAAGCAGAAAATGCGTCAGTAGCTGACATGTACAGTAGACTAAGTCTAATTGTCAGTGAACTCAAAACATTGGACAAGGAGATCTCTCTCACAGAGATAAATGACAAAATCCTAATGTGCTTCCCCAGCACTTGCGATTTAAGGATCTGACCCATCAAGGATGCCAGAAGTCTTAATGAGATCACTACAGAAGCTCTATTGGGCAAACTCAAATCTTATGAGCAGCTCATCAAGAATAGAGAAGAAGAGCAGAAGACAACTTCTCCAACAGTTAGGAAGGAGAAGTCAATTGCTTTCAAGGCAACAGAAGAACAGCCTGAAGACAAAGTCACATGCAATGAAGAACTGATGAGCCTCCTAGCCAAGAGATTCTACAAAATGGCCAGGAAGGACTTCAGAAAAAGGTCATCCAGAGGCCAAAAAAAGCCAAGGTATGATAAATCAAATAATAAAGAGATTATTTGTTATGGTTGCAGAAAACCAGGCCACATACTGCCTGATTGTCCAGAAAGTCAAAACAAGGACAAGAAGGACAAGAGAGAAAAGAGAAAAGATAAAGACTCCAGAAGAAATCACTATTACAGATCCTCTTCCAGCAAGAACAAGCACACAAGGAAGGGATTTGTTGTTGAAACATGGAGTGAAAAATAAGAAGAATCTGATGCATCATCAAGTTCAAGTGATGATGAGGATGATACACAAGAAAAAGAATTCTGCATGATGACAATCAATGCATCTCAGAACAACACTGACTCAGAACATGAATCTGAACCAGAGCTAGAAGAAGACCACGTAATTGATTCATTTGATTTTAATTCTGAGGACTTCAAGTCTGAATTTAAAGCACTGTGTTTAGATCTACTCAATTCTGAGAAAGAAATTATCTCTCTCAGAAATCAGTTATCTGAATACAATACCTTAAGTTCAGATAACCTCAAACTCTCAGATGAGTTAGAATGTTGTAGGGAGCAGATAGCTTCACTTAAAAGTGAACTATCTGAGGCCAAGAAGTTTGAAGAAACCCTCAATGAGAGAAGTATCAAACTGATGGACATCACAAGCACAGTGAACTCAAGACTCAATAGTACACTGGGCTTGGGTGCTTCATCCAGCCAAGCAATTGTGTTAACAACTCCCATTAAATTTATCTCTGATAAAGGAAAAGAAGTTGTGGAGGTAGCTAGAAAAAATTCTGATCTACCCAAAGGGAACAAAGTTCAACAGAAATCGTCGAACGGAGCTCGACGATCTTCGAACAGAGCTCGGCGGTTTTATGCTTAATCGTCGAACTCAGGTCGATGATCTCTGATCTCTGAACACAGGCAAGATCGATCGCTGAACGGAGCTCGACGATCTGACCCAAGATCGTCGAACTCAGTTCCACGATCGTCGTACGGAGCTCAGAGATACGACCAGTTCTCAAGAGGTATGTCAAGGGTTCAACCCTTATACTGAATGGATAATTCCTCCTAGGAGATATCATCCTGAAGGATATAAGAGTCAACCAGAGATGTCTTTCATTTCTGATTTCAAAGGTTGTCAAGCTAGACTCAAGGTAAACTGGGTCAAAAACAAATGAACTGTTATTTGTGCAGGTGAAGACCTATCCAACCATGGACCAGCATTAGTATCTGGATAGTGGGTGCTCCAAGCACATGACTGGAAGCAAGGATAACCTAATATCCTTCAAGGCTAAACATGGACCCAAAGTCATGTTTGGAGATTCAAATTTTGGACAGACCAAAAGATATGGTGCAGTCCAAATAGGATCTGTAACATTCAAGAAGGTAGCATATGTGGAAGGACTGAAGCACAATCTTATCAGTATCAGTCAGCTATGTGATGAAGACTACCAGGTTACATTCAACAAGTCTTCATGCATCATCAAATCAGAAGACAACACAATTGTGTTGACAGGTAACAGAAGAGGTAACATCTATCTAGTAAATTTTCATTCAACCAAGGTAGATATCTGTTTATTTAATTCTCTTAGCAAACCTAATGAATTATGACATAAGAGATTAAGACATGTTAACCTTAGAACCATTGCTAGGCTATCCAAGGACAACCTTGTTAGAGGACTACCTTCTGGCCCCTACAAGAAGGAAGGACTCTGCAGGGCTTGTCAATTAGGCAAGCAAACTAAAAATAACTTTAAGTCACTTAATGAGAGTGATTCACCTAGGATTTTGTACTTGTTATATATGGATCTGTTTGGACCCTTTTTTATACAAAGCCTAGGAGGGAAATCTTATACTTTAGTAGTTGTAGATGACTTCTCTAGATTCACATGAGTGTTCTTTCTGAGAAAGAAGTCTGATAACTTCAAATGTTTGACAAAGTTTCTCAAATGTATACAGATTGAGTTCAATACTCACATAACCCTGATCAAAAGTGATCATGTGACAGAGTTTGATTCTCTTCTTATACAAGAGTTCTGTCAGAAGGAAGGGATCAGACACACTTTCTCAGCTCTTAGAACTCCTCAACAGAATGGAGTAGCTGAAAGGAAGAATAGAACCCTTATTGAATCTGCCACAATATTGTTGACAGATGCTCACCTTTCTCTATGCTTTTGGGCAGAGGTTGTGAACACTTCAAATTATGTTCTGAATAGGAGTTTGATACATAAGCTAAAGGGGAAGACTCCCTATGAATTACTCAAAGGGAAGAAATCTAAAGTTGATTATCTTAGAATTTTTGGTTGTATTTGCTACATTCATAACAATAACAAGAAATACTTAGCAAAATTTGAAGTCAAAGCTGATGAAGGATTGTTTCTGGGATACTCCATGATCAGTAAGGCCTATAAGGTTTATAATAAATCATCTCATAAAATTGAAGAAACAGTGCATGTCTCTTTTGATGAAACTTATATGTCTCACAAGGAGAAGAGCACTTATACCATAACCCTTTGCAGGTACATTCTCTATCAGAGAATTTGGACAGGCTGAATATCATTGAAAAAGATCTATCACCTTCATTCACTCAACAGGAAGCTGAAAGCAGTGAAAATGAAGATGACAGCCAGATTTTAGCAAGTCATGATGACAATCCAAATGAAGAGCCAGTTGTTGTTCCACAAGAGGAAATAACAATACAGGTTGGTGAACAATCAACACCCATTGTTGATTTAGTAACATCAAGAGATCATCCAATCTCCCAAGTGATTGGAGACATCTCAGTTGTTGTGCAAATCAAAAACCAGATCAATCAAAATCAGATGCACACTTGTTTTCTTTCTCAAATTGAGTCTCGATCCATACAAGATGTAGAACAAGATCCAAACTGGATCATTGCAATGCAAGAGGAATTAAATCAATTTGAAAGAAAAAAAGTTTGGGAGTTAGTGCCAAAGCCAAAGAATCATCCCACTGTTGGAACAAAATGGGTATTCAGAAACAAGTTAGATGATCAAGGAGTTATAGTAAGAAACAAAGCAAGGCTGGTTGCTCAAGGATATTCTCAAGAAGAAGGCATAGACTATGACCAAACCATTGCACCAGTTGCAAGGTTAAAGGCCATAAGAATCTTCCTAGCATATGCAGCTCACAAGAAGTTCAAAGTATATCAAATGGATGTCAAAAGTGCATTCCTCAATGGTGATATCAAGGAAGAAGTTTATGTAAAACAACCTCCAGGTTTTATCTCTCTAACTCACCCTGATTTTGTTTATAAGTTGCATAAAGCATTATATGGTCTCAAACAAGCTCCTAGAGCATGGTATGAGACCCTAGCTTGCTTTCTCTTGGAAAATGATTTTAAAAGGGGTAGAGTCAATGTTTTAAAAATCGGATGTCGGCGACATATCGGACTGAGTTTTTAAATGTCGGATGTCGGAAGTCGGAGACATGTCGGGGATATTTTAAAATATCGGATTATCATGTCTTATAAATAAAATTTTATTTTTATGTATGCTAACTATAATTATATGTTATAAAATTAGAAAAATAATACAATGAATAGATAAAAATGAGTCATTTATATTACGAAATAAAATAAAAATAATATTTTAGATAAAATATTATTAACAAATACAAAATGATACATTGTAAAATATATATAATAGTATACAATAATTTTATTTAATAATACTAAGTTTATTACAAATAAAGAAGATTTAAAAGTTAAAATTCTTGATTGATTTTAAGTTTTTTCAAACATATAAATTTATATTAAAAACAAGCAAATAATCAACTAATAAATATATTAAATGTTTTCATATTTTTTGTAATATGAAGTTAAATATTTGTGAAATAATTATACAAAATTATTTGTAAGAATAAAGTGTTAAATAAATCGAAATAATAAGTCTAATCGATTTAAACATACACAATATAAAATATATAGTATGTTCATAGAACAAAAAATAAAATAGCAAACGATATATTTAAAAGTCATGTCGGCCGATATATCGGAAAAAATCGGACATGTCGGCCTATATTTTACAAAAAGACATAATTTATTTTTTTAGAAAAACATATTGTTTTGTCTCAAAAAATGACATGTCGGGAGACATGTCGGACATGTCGGAGGACATTTAAAACAATGGGTAGAGTAGACCAAACACTTTTTATTAGAACCCATAAGTCCAATATCCTACTAGTACAAATCTATGTAGATGATCTTATTTTTGGTTCTACTGATTCAAATTTGTGCAAAAGGTTCTCCAACCTAATGCATTCCAAGTTTGAAATGAGTAGCATGAGTGAACTATTCTTCTTTCTAGGATTGCAAGTCAAACAACATGCTGATGACATCTTTATTTCTCAAACCAAGTATGCAAAAGAATTGGTTAAGAAATTTGGTATGTCTGATTCATCCTCTATGAAAACACCCATGCCTACTAATGCTGTATTAGATGCTGATGAACATGGGAAACCAGTTGATCAGACCACATATAGAGCAATGGTTGACTTCTTATTGTATCTTACAACTAGTAGACCTGATATAATGTTTGCTACATGCATATGTGCTAGATTCCAAGTCAGCCCTAGAGAGTCACACCTCACATCAGTTAAGAGGATTCTTAGGTATGTGAAAAGTTGTCCAAATCTAGGTCTCTGGTATCCAGCTGATTCAGGATTTGATTTAACTTGATTTTCTGATGCTGATTATGCTGGATGTAGAGTAGACAGGAAAAACACCAGTGGAACTTGTCAGTTTCTTGGTGACAGATTTGTCTCCTGGTTTTGCAAGAAACAAACATCTGTGTCCACATCAACTGCTGAAGCTGAATATATGGCAGCAGGTAGTTATTGCTCACAGATATTGTGGATTCAAAATCAGCTCCTGGACTATGACTACAACTTAGAGAAGTCCAAAATATTTTGTGATAATACTAGTGCTATTTCCATAGCTCAAAATCCACTCCTCCATAGTAGGACTAAGCATATAGAGATTAGACATCATTTCTTAAGGGATAATGTAGAGAAAAATAAAATTGAATTGGAATACATCTCAACTGATTTACAAAGGGGAGATATTTTCACCAAACCCTTGGATGAAAAGAAACACACTTTCTTCCTTAATCAGTTAGGAATGTTAGATGGAGGAAGTCTTAATTAAGTTTCAAGATCTTTAAACCTAAAAAGAGACAAAGACTAGGTTAAAAATTTGAGTTTCCTAGTGTCTATAAGTTCTCTCTGTCTCTGAACTGCGCTCGACGATTTTCTTGAAGATCGTCGAACGGAACTCGTTGTCTCCAGATAGTATTCAACTATCTCTCGTTTTCCGTCGAACGGAGATCGACGATGTTAGGAATCGTCGAACGGAGCTCGGCGTTTTCAGATAGTGCTAGACTATCCTTCTCGGTCAGCGATCTCAAATATCGTCGAACGGAGATCGACGATGTTGAGACCTTTCAGTTTCCCCTAGAGACGTAGATCGTCGAACTGAGTTCAACGATCTTTCCTTTTCTGCGTCGAACCCTGATAAGATCATTTTTTCAGGCGTCGTTCTCCTTTGCGCTTTCATACCTTCTGCAAGAACTTTCTTTCCCTCCAAACTTTTCTACACTTGATCTTGTTTGTTTTTGCAGGAAATATGTCGGTGTCAGTCGGTGTCAGTCGCCGTTCTAGCCGCAATGAAGTTCGACACTGGATTTGATATTGACATGGAATCTTTTGAAGGAACTGATCAAATGTTCAAGGACATTCTAGAATTGTTCAAGGAGCAACAACTTGTGAACATTATGACTTCCAGAATCAAGTTAGCAGCAGATGAGATTAAAGAATGGGTCTATACTGCCCACAATCTGGATCAAAACACAGTTATTGGAACCATCTCAGAGACACATGTATCCCTAACCCCAGCCATTCTTACAGAGATTTTTGGATTAAGTACTGAAAATGATAGCATAGAACTATCAATGGTAGAATTTACTGAAATGTTAGATAGAATGAGTCATAATTCTGAAAACCCTAATAAATTGCTGAAGAAAAATCAATCTATGGAGTATAGATTTCTAGCAGATGTTGTAAGCAAAGTGATATTGGCCAAACATTCAGCCCATGATACAATATCTAGACATCAATTTTGTTTAATGGCTGCAATAGTAGATAAGAAGCATCTGGATTGAGGAGCCATTTTCTTTGACTTGATTAAGAAAAAGATCAATAAAAATTTTGTGAATTTTGGAAGGATTTTGGGCCTATTCCTGCAGAATAGGTGCCCTCAGTTGTTAGTGTCCAATGAGATGCACATAAATGCTTCAAAGAGGCTTTCTTCAGCCCTTTTTGGCAAGTGGGGGAGACAAATTGTCAAACATAGCAGGGCTCCTGTAGCAAAAGCTTCTTCAGGCATAAGGACTGAATCAATCACTCCTCCTCAGTCCACTGCCCTAACAGAAGTGTTTCCATCCCCTTCCATATCCTCTCCTCCTTCTCCACATCCAGTTACATCTTCCATACCTTCATCTCAAATAGCTTATTCACCTCCTCCAGCCACCCATCAAGAAGTTTTCCATCCACTACATTACTTCTCATCCATAGATTTAGAATCATCCTCCCATCTTCCATCATTCAACCTTTTAGATGATTCCTTCGTGGATGATTCTCCATCTTCACCTCAAGACATTCCATCCACCTCAACATCCTTTCGACAAATCCTACATAACATCATATCTCAACCATCCTTTCCCCCTTCCATCTCCTCATTCCTACCATCAGTCACTATCCCAGCTCCATCCATAACATCCATCCCCATCTCTTAACCATCCATACCACTTCTCTCTGCATCAATTCCATCCATCTCTGCAGCCCCTCCGTCTACCTCTACTCAAGTTAATCTTGAGCAAGTAGATCTTCTTCCTCTAGCAGATAAATTATATGAGTTGTTGGCACCCAAGCTAACTCTCCTACTGGATTCAACCTTGGCTCCCTTAGTCAAGACTTTGAATGATTTATCTGTTAGAATATCTTCTTCCTTCTCCCTTCAGGCCATCCCTTCTTCTTGGGGCCTAGATTCAGTTCTCACTGAAACTAGGCAGGGGGAGATGCCTTATGAAGAAGTGCTGCCTCAGAGAATTTTGTTTCAGAAATGCAAATATCAGAAGTTCTAGCTTCAGAGATTCCAGCTTCAGAGAAAGTTTCAGTTTCAGTTCCAGCTCCAGCTCCAACCATCAGTCCTGCAGTAGATCTACATTCTTTATTATCATTATTTGATTAATTTTATAGCAGTTATCTTCCAACACCTCTCCCTGCTGAAGATTTTACCAGGGCTATAATTCCCTTCTCCTGCTGTGATCCAAATCTGATAGAAATGTATATAAATTCTGCTAAAATTGTGGAAAGTACTCCTTTTGGTTCTTGATGCTGATGCTGCTGCTGATGTTGTTTTTTCAGAGGCTGTTATAGAGCCAGCAGAGCCAGTTTGTTCAGTTTCTGCTCCTACTGCTCAGATGCTGCTGATGTTGTTATTTCTACCACTGCTCCTCCTACTTCAACCCCTGCTATCTCTAAAGAAGTGTTAAAGCAAATAGATGCTTTATTTGATGAGCCTCAGAGCTCTGATGATGATGAATTCATGACTGACTCTGATGATTCCTCTGCAACTATTGCAAAGAAGAGGAAAGCTAGAAGTAAAGGTATGAAAAGAGTTCAATTGTCCAAAGCTACTTCTGATCATGATATACCCTATTATATTCCGCATAACTGCCCTATAACCGAGCACTAGATGTAATTCTCTAAGAACCAGTTGAAGGCCATGAGGAAGAAAAGGAAATATGACAAAGGAACTTCTCATTATAATCCTCCTCCTCCTCCTCCTTCTCCAGATGCAGGATCTGGTGGAAACTCAGCTCATCAATCCTCAAATGCTTCATCTCAAAGATCCTCTCAGTTTCAAGGAAGATCTCAATCCAGAGGATATCAGCAAAGTGGCAATCAGTCAAGAGGAAGTTAGTATAGAGGCAATCAAAGAGATTATCAAGTTTATTCCAGAGGACAGTCCAGACATCAACCTTATCAAAGGAAAGGACAAAGCCCAAGTGATTCCACTTCTGGTCCTTTTCCATATAAGCTCAAAGAAGGCTTTCATCCAAAAGCTCCTCCCACTGACACCATCAATAAGTATGAGCAACCAGTTCCTTTTGAAGATCCAGAGAATAACCCAGTCTCCTAGACAGCCAGACTAGAGAAATGGCTGCATTAGATCAAATCAAGAAAGCAAGAGAAAAAGACCAAGATACTTCCAATATCTCTACTCTATCAGATTAAAGAAGACAAGAACTTGAAAGATACAGCTCCAAGAAATTCTTCAATACTGAGGAGTACATGCAGCTACATCCTGGAGCTGTAGTTCCTAGAAGCAGAAACCAGAAGACTCTTGGTGCTGCTGATGACTTCAGATCAAAGAAAGATTCAGAAAATCCAAACAGAGAAATCATTTTCAAGAAAAGAACTGATGATAAACATTAATCTGGGTGTAAGCTGAAAACTCTTTCATATCTCTGCTGAACTATTTGGTGTGATATAATTATATATCTGTGGTTCTGCAATGCTTTTTGTATTTCTATTTCTGTTGATGTTTTTTTTTTCCTATAACTCATGTAAATAGTAATCCTAATCCAAATAGGGGGAGATTGTTGGAACACCCTATTACTAATTTGGGTCAGGATCACTATGTCTATAGGATTGTTGCTTTGACCCTTTTGTATAAAGTAAATGTCAACTAGTTAGGTCTAAGGCTTAGGACTTAGGTTGGAAGCTTTCCCCAAGACCTCCTAGTTCAGATGAGAAGCCTAGAAGAAGAATTCAACTTGTCATCGAGCTCAGATCGACGAAGCGTCGAACCCAGTTCAACTATCTCTCTGAGCTCAGGTCGACGATGCGTCGAACTTAGTTCGACGATCTCTGAGCTCAGATCGACGATTTCTGTCTTAGACTAATTCCAATATCTCTGAGCTCAGTTCGACGATAGTTGAGCTCAGATCGACGATTATCTTTTGAGATCGACGATTTTTGGAATTTTGTCAGTTTGTTAAGGATTTCAAATGTCTTCAAGTCATAGCATTTATTGAAGAAGATTTCTAGCCGTTATAATAAATCTGGAGCAAGTTTCAAGGAAACAAAGAAGGAATGTTTTTAGGTTATTTCCTCCAGAGACAGTTGACATTTTAAGGAAAGTTTTTATGACTTTGCTAATGGCTATCAAGAAGATTTGACGACTGGATTTCTTATTATCATTCAGAGAGAGCAAGAATATATACACAGAAGTATACACAGCAGCATACACAGAACACACACAGAAAGAAAAAGAAGATCAATAACACATAAAACAGAACACGTTTTCTTTCTGATTCCTGCTGATTAAAAGTTTTCTCAAGTCTTCATCATTCACACTCCAGACAACAAACATTTCAGTTCAAGCTGAAATCATCTTCTGCTGGAGCATTTTTTCTACTGAAGACCTATCACCCTTGCAAAACTTCCAGTTCCTGAACTCTTGCTAATCTCAGGGGGAGCTTTGACAACATCTCATCCACTTGTGCTTCTCTTTGATTGTTGACAGAGAAGACAACTTCACCTTTTTTCTTTTTCCTTTCCTATAAAAGGGTTTTTGAACTCTCTTCAAAAGTTTTGTTTTGGTTTCTGAGACCTGATCAAAACTCAGTGGTGACAAGACACACCTGATCAAAAAATCTGATTTGGTTTTTGAGCACCTGATCAAAAGCTCATTGGTGCCCAGGACACCTGATCAACTCATCCTGCAGTGGATTCCTACCAAGGGTGGTAGAAGAGTGGATGTACCCAGGTTTTGGGGAACCACTATAGCTCCTTGTGTCTTCTGGTTGCTTGTTATTTTGTTTGCTGTGTGCTGTGGATTTGCTCTTGTAGTTGTTTTATTTTGATTTGTGTCAAGCACTCTACACTAACTAAATTAAGTCCACTGCTAGAATAATTTTTATATTTGCAAAATTATTTTAAAACAATCTATTCACCCCCCTCTAAAGTGAAGGATTGATCTTACACTCACTTTCAAGATGACTGCCATTACTGTTGGTGTCTACCGTCTTTCTTTGCCCACAGAGCTTGTAATAGAACTAGATTTCTGTTATTTTGTTCTTTCTATAACTAGAAACATTATATCCGTTTCATGTTTAGACATGAAAAACTTTTCATTTATAATTAAGAATAACTGTTGTTCAATTTTTATGAATGATATTTGTTATGCTTTAACCCAAATATTTAATGGTTTGTATATTTTGAACTTTGACCATCTGATCTGTAACATAGAAAATACTAAAAAATTAAAAATGAATGACTCAAATCTTACATACCTTTGACATTGTCGTTTGAGCTATATAAATGAGAAACGCATATCCAAGTTTCATAAAGATGGACTACTGGACTCATTTGATTATTAATCATTTGAGAAATGCGAATCCTATTTATTAGGCAAGATGACTAAAGTTCCTTTCACTGGTCATACTGAGAGAGCTGATGATCTCTTGGGTATAATACATAGTGATGTATGTGAACCCATGAGTTCAATGGTTAGAGGTGGGTACTACTATTTCGTTACATTTACTGATGATTTCTTTAGATACGGATATGTGTATCTTATGAAATGCAAATACAAAACCTTTGAAAAGTTCAAAATGTTTAAGAGTGAAGTAGAAAACTAGTTAGGAAAAAGTGTTAAAGCACTCCGATCTGATCGAGGTGGCGAATACCTAAGTTATGTGTTTTGTAATCTGAAAGAGTGTGGTATTGTATCCCAACTCACTCAATCTAGAACACCACAACATAACGGTGTGTCTGAGAGGAGGAATCGTACTATGTTAGACATGATGCGGTCGATGATGAGTCATGCAGATTTACCTGTTTCCTTTTAGGGTTTTTCTTTAGAGACTGCTGCTTTCACATTAAATCGTGCTCAAACGAAAACGGTTCAAAAGACACTATATGAGATGTGGACTGAGAAACGTCCTGGTATGTCCTTCATGGAGATTTGGGGCTGTGAGGCATACGTGCGACGTCAAATGTTTGATAAGTTGGAACCCAAGTCGGATAAGTGTTATCTTGTGGGATATCCTAGGGAAACCAAATGATACTACTTATACCTACCGTTTGAGGGCAAAGTATTTGTCGCAAGAACTGATGTCTTTTTGGAGAAAAAGTTCTTATCCAGAATAACTACAAAGATGAAACTTAAAGAAGTTCAGGAATCACAAATAGTGAATAAACTTGAATTGGAACTTGAGCAAGGACTACAAGTGGTTGTAGCTGAAGAGCCTGCTCAGAAACACAAGTCATACGTAGATCCGGTAGACCTAGATTTGAGCCTGAGAGATGGAATTCTCGTGTCTCAAATATGTAATGTGTTGCTTATGAATCATGATGATGAGACTGTTTTTCTATAAAAGATTTGGGCGAATCGACTTATATACTTGTTATTAAGATCTATAGAGATAGATCGCAAAAATGACTGAGTTTGACCCAAAGTACATATATTGAGAAGGTGTTGAAACGGTTCGACATGCTTCAGTCCACGAAAGGATTCTTACCCATGTCTCATGGTGTGAGTCTCTCTAAAGATCAGTGTCCGAAATCTTTTGAAGATAAGGACCGCATAAAGTTGATTTCATATGCTTTGATAATTGGATCAATCATGTATGCAATGTTATGCACTCACCCCGATATCTCTTATGCTTTGAGCATGACTAACATATATCAGTTTGATCCTGGTGATGGTCACTGGATCGCCGTCAAGAATATCCTAAAGTACTTGAGAAGGAAAAATGATGTATTCTTGGTATTGTGTGGAGAGTAAGAGCTCGTTGTAAAGGGTTATACGGATGCTAACTTTCAAACTGATACGGACGACTCAAAGTCTCAGTCAGGATTTGTGTTTTGCCTGAATGGAGGAGTTGTTAGCTATAAGAGTTTCAAGCATGAGACTGTTACTGATTCTACAACTGAGGCTGAGTATATCACCGCTGTAAATGCAGCGAATGAGGCTGTGCGGATTAGGAAATTCATCGACGAGCTTAATGTAGTTCCAAGCATTGTTAATCCCGTAGTTCTCTACTGTGACAACAACAGTGCAATTGCACAAGTTAAGGAACCTAGATCCCACCAGCGCTCCAAGCACATACTTCGTCGGTTGCATCTTATTCGAGAGATTGTCGATCGATAAGATGTGAGCTTATGTAGAGTATCGACTGAAGAAATATTACGATCCACTGACGAAGCCTCTTGCATAGAGAAGACATGATGATTATACTAGATCAATGTGTATTAGATACCTGAATGATCAACTCTAGTGAGAGTTTTGTGGATTGTATGTTTGTCTGTTATTGTAATTCATTTGATGAATATAATACTATGTATTTCATTTTATATTTATGACAAATTTTTTTTATTATGTCAATTTATTTCTATGTGATAGATTCATTAACATGATAAATGCCTTTAAAATGTTTGCTTCCATATGATTCAAGTTGATGACTTGAATATGAGAGCCTATGTTTCTTAGAGGCTTCATTCTTAAATGATCCCTGGTCGGCGTATCATCTTAGAAGCCTAGGGCAATGATGATACATTAAGACTAACATGTGCATTGACTTATGACCGATTCTCACAGGTCATGATATTGTGATATCAAGTCATCACATGGGTATTTGTTAGTGAACAAGTTGTACTGGACAAACACATCATGAGACTAATTTGTGGATTGTTATATGAACGTGTCACAAGTAGGTCTCAAGTGGCAATGGTGTTTGTGGTTCTTTGACATGAAGTCACAACATTCATCAAGTGAGGAAGAACGTACTTTGGCGCCATCAAAAGTCTTCCTTGATAAAGGTTGATGATAACGGTGGTTATTGGATATGTTACGAGCCATTTGGTTGTTTGTGTGTGGATAGAAATGAGATTTGTCCTTCTATTAGACACGAGTTACATCCATAGGCCCATTGATGGAATGAGACTGAGAAATGCATGACCCTGCGTGGTTGAGTCAATATGTAATATTGAACTCACCAATTTTCAAAAGTCCATTCTAGATCAAGAAACTTAGATTGAACAGTTATGAGGGTGATACGGTCTATGCCTCTAGTTCTACTCGGATGTAAAGGACAAAAGGACATGACAACACTGATACATTGGTCATAAAAGCTTGTTGAGTTTGAACTCTTTGTGCTTGGGTAGCAATGATGTATTACTAGATACCACACATTATTTGTGAGGCTTTTGTTTGATACGTTCAAGATCAAGTGGGAGACAGTTGGTGTTACCATGATGATCTTGAAGTGGACAAACATGTAGTCTCACTGCCAACGTGATATGAGCCTATAAGGTCGCACATAAGAGCATTTAGAGAAGTTGTTGGAATTGATTGTGTTGGTCTTCCTCATATGTGATGAGTGAAGGACCAAACACTTGATATATTGGAATTCGTCGAGATATGAGCTGATTCGTCGAGACCTCTCGACGATTCGTCGAGTCATCAGCTGATTCGTCGAGTGCGTCGAGACCTCTCGACGATTCGTCGAGTGCGTCGAGACCTCTCGACGATTCGTCGAGACCTCTCGACGATTCGTCGAGTCCTCTCGACGATTCGTCGAGTCCTCTCGACGATTCGTCGAGTGCATCGAGTGCGTCGAGACCTCTCGTTGATTCGTCGAGTCATCTCATCTATTCGTCGAGTCATCTCATCTATTCGTCGAGTCATCTTGTTAATGATTCGTCGAGTTAATTCCATTAGTTCTGGGTCTGCGGATAGCGACGGTTCAAGTCTGTTTATGCTCCTGGGTATATATATATATCTGTTGCCTTAGGGCTTGATGATGCATGAGTTAGGGCGAACCCAAAACTATCGTAAAGTGTTTTCCGAAGTGCCGATCCCGTCGCTCCCGTAAGCCCCGATTCCGGCATCCGCCGTCGTCGCCTCTCCTGGTGCAGACCTAGCAGTCTATGAAGACGCAGAGGGCTTTCCATCCTCCATCCTGGATCTTGTTTGACAAGGTGTCGATGTTCTCTCCGTTCATGTGGATACCTGTAGGGCCGCAAATCTATTTTTGCGTGAACTCACCCGTCGACAAAGAACTGTTCTGGAGCATCTTGATTGAGTGTCGACTCAATCCCACTCAGGTATTCTCCTATCTTATGTTATGCAAACTTCTTGATCAATGTTCATCGCAAGATCCAAATTTCTCTTTAGGGTTTTCTTAAATTTAGTTCCGCTGCGCACATTTGATGTGCTATCAAGGAAAACCCTACACTAGTACCAAACATAGCAATCACACATCACAAAGTCAAGGGAGAGTTGTATCCTTCTCAACTTTGCCTTATAAAAATAAGTAGGCACAAAATCCCCACCTCTTGGCCGAAGTGTCATCTTGCAACCATATCCCGAACGCTAGGTGGACGTTAGGTCAACACCTCTTTGTGGAAGTATCATCTTGCCACCGTATCCTCGTATTATAGGTGGGCATGTAGTCAACACCTCTTGGTGGGAGTATTACCTCGCCACTGTATCCTAATCTATAGGTAGGCATATAGTCAGCACCTCTTCACGGGAGTGTAACCTTGCCACCGTATCTTGTATTCCTCATGCTAATAATGATTATATCACATCGAGCACTTATGAGTCATTCTCCGGTACGCAATCCATAGATGCCTATATGCATCATCATATCAATCATCACCGATCTGAGTCTACGATCACGGATAGGCTTCACACATCATGTTTAATGCAACTCACGCGTTGGATTTTCTAATGCATCTATGCCGAGGTCGCAATCCCACCCCCGGGGTTTCAATCGAACCAAAGGAAGTCATATATTCCACCAATTAGTAGAGGAGATCTTTCCATGCAAGCAAACGAAAAATTATATGAGCAAACAACTGTCCTTAGTCCTGAGAGAAGAATCGTCACCCTTAGAGCTTTCTTCGGTGCCCTCATAGGCTGGAAAGGATCAGAGTGCGGCGTTCTCCAGGGATAGTTCTGTCGTTTTGACGCTTCCACATTGTAGGTTGGAAGCTAGGTTTTGCCCCCTCTCTCGATTTTTCCAGGAAACAGAAAATGTGTTCTTTGACTTTCCAATTCGACCTACATGAATGTCGGGTAATGCCACCATCCATCAGATTATTTCACTTTTGTTCTGCGGTCTCGATTGAGCTCATTTTAACTCTCGGGACTTGTCACTTCTCTATTGTCTTGGTCAGCGATCGCTGATCGATTCTACCAATCTCCGACCATTGATCGTTTCCTCCGGTCTACGATCACTGATCGATTCCCTATCATTCATCTTTCGTGGATCGGTTCCCACCAGGTCAATGATTGTTGATCGGTGCTTGGTCACCGTTCGCCGGTCGGTCCCTCGGTCGCCGATTGCCCGTCACCAATCATTCGTTCATCATGCTTGGTCGCTAATCGCTGTTCGTCGATTGGACCCAATGATCAACGATCGCTGATCGAACTCCCAATTGGACAACGATTACCGCTGCTACTACTTAAACGTAGAGCATTCCCATCACTTCTTCTCCAGGTTTTGCTCGACATCATACAACTGCTTCTACAGAATGCCCATGCATTGTTATATGAAAACTGAGGTATTTCAATCCTCCCACCTTAATAAAATTGTCCCAAAATTCACAAATTCTGTAACTTTAAAAACCAAGAGCATCAAAAAGTTTCATGTAGTTTACTGTGCCTGAGGAAATAGCTCAGGGTATTCTTCCCTCGTGGTTTGCTCCCATTCCCACTGGAGTTCCTCATGATCACAATTATCCCAACGAATTTTCACCATTTTATGCTCTTGTTTTTAAGATATCGGACTTCCTCGTCCTCAAAACCGATAAACCTAACCTTTGTTGTCAAACCTCGACTCACCGGCACTTGATCAATTTCAATGACTTGAGCAGGCTCTTGAATGACCTTTCTCAATATGGAGATGTGAAATACATCATGCAACCTGCCGAGTTCAGAAGACAAAGCAAGTTGATATATCGCATCTCCAACACGCTCTGTGATCTCAGACGACCCTAAGTATCTAGGACTTAACTTCTTTATGCGTCGGATCCTTGACACTCATTTGACGGTTTGATCTTTAGTTATACCTAATCATCCACGGCGAACTCTACATTTCTGTGTTTCGCATTGTAATACTTCACTTGTCTATCTTGGACAATTAGGAAACCTCTCGTGTACGGCTCGAATCATTGTGTTTGAATCATCCACATATTATCGCTTTAACAACTTCGTGTCGCCTGTCTCTGCCCAAGCTAAGAGATGAATTTTAGAATCGTGACATAATCTTTGGCCCTTATTTTAGGAATAATCTTTGGCCCTTATTTTAGGCATAATCTTTGGCCCTTATGGTTTTTAGAGGAAAGATGTTAATATGCCAAACTAAGAACGGTGTAGTGTAGGTGTTTTCACCTACATGGGGTGAGATGACATGAAATAGCAGATGTGGTTGCATCAGTACAGTAGTTTGTATGGATATCTCTTCAGAGCTTATACAATGAAGGACAAATAGGTTGAAGCAGCTAGGTGTCAGCTCTACTGAAGCTTCCCTGTTGTCCATCCTTTATGCATCCGTAGTTAGGTATAAATAAAGGCTAAAGAGAGGCAGCCTCTTGCATTCGAGCTATGCTGGACTAAATCCTCTTCAGGAGAGGTCATGCAGGCACCCGGTCTGAATCTGAAGGACCACTGGGTTTGTACTGCAAATCAAAACAAGATTAGGATTATTACAGTTAGCTAAGTCTTGCCTGTGCCATGTGTAATAAGCACCTTTTGATCCTTTCTCTCGTGTACGTTTGTGCAACTATTCGTTGAAGACTTTTCCACTGACCTCCTTTCTAAACAGACCATGGGCTTTTTAAGCATACTACATCTATGTGCACTTAGGAACATGTGGGCATATATATGGTTTCATATCAAAATTTATGTGCATAGGACATGTTACGTTTTTCAGGGGTTATGCCCATAATTCTGAAATTCTAAACATAGTTTCACATTTAATATTTGGATAGTTTCAGGAATTCTGGTTCAGTTATTCTATGGTATTTGGAGCATCACCAAAGTTCTTTACTTTCACCTGCAAGCATCTTAAAATATTAACTGCTTTCAATCGAATTCAACTAAGGCTCCGTTTGAGGGGGTGGGGGGGGGGGGGGGGGTGGGGGGGGGGGGCGCCGGGTTCTACGCTAGTATGAGGGGGAAAAAAGGGGGGAGGGGGAGGGAGGAGAAAGAAAAAGAGGGGGAGGAGAAGAAAAGGGGGGAAGGGAGAAAGAGAAGAGGGAAAGCAAGGAAAAAAGGAAGGGAGGGGAGAGGAATGAAGACAAAAAAAAGATCATGAGTTTAACAAAAACATCATCCGACCCTTCGTGAGTGCAACGGAACGGGTCTACGCAAAAGTGGTGAAATATTTTATTGTATTTCTTTTTTTAAAAATGACAGAAATTAAACATATCCATCAATTACTGCAACAACACTTTTTAATAGGTTTCCTGCGATGGTTTTTTAAGCCTTCCGCAATGCTTAAAACATTGCGATTGAATTTGCGACACTTTATAAAATGTCGCAAAGGCTTTGTGAAAGTATTTGTGATGCTAAAACCTTGTGGCACCGTTTAGATAATCACAATGATTAACTTGCAGACATTCATAGTGTTTTTTAATTGAAGCATCGAGAATGATTCTCTAACAAAATTTCCCAAACAATTTTGGATTTTTTAAATATCGACATGCTTAATTTTTTTTACAACCATAACAACAACAGCTAATCCAGGGTTTACTCCCATTAGCAAGCAATCTTTGGTCTCTAAAATGCCCCTATGTCCACCTTAGATATGGAGACCAAGCAAGCAATCAATTGTCATGTTCTTTCAAAAGATCTGCACACTTGCAGTCTTGCACAACCTTATTTTATTAGTTATTTCCGATTATATTGGTTTTACTTTCCAGTTTATAGCATCAAAATTGCAGCTATATACAGGTTTCCCTCAGCTTTTATTCTTCGAGGTTCAGGGTTGTCTCCGGCTCCGCAGATAGTTAGATCCTCAATGGCAGTAATAACAACAACTCATTCTTTTATAAACGCGACAATAACTTATCTGATTAATTTATATCTTGAAAAGAAATGGACACACTTTTAGAAAAAAGCGCCGATGAAGCTCATTTTTTTTAAACATTGATCAGATGTGCTCAGACTCATCGATCTCGAGCTGTTACTTTTGATGAGCTCGACTCGAGCTCGAGCTGTTTTTTTTGATGTGCTCAACTCGTGCTCGGCTCGTTTGCAGCCCTAGTCACGCCAAACAGAGCCCAAGTGACTACCAATAACAAGTATAACAATTGAATAAAGTCTCAACAACACACAAATATTATGAAATATATGAATCAATAGTTTTTAAATTGAATAGTTATTTCAATTTAGAGCACGCTTAATTACAACCAAGCAATGCAAGTTTGAATATGTAATTGTTAATGCAAAGGAGCGTGTCCTGGTTGTGCTGCTCTGCGACTGGAAGGATGTGCTCCATAATATGGTATTTGAGTAGAAGTGGCTATTGTGCCATGCAGATGAGGACCCAATAGATCCGAGTCACCGTGAACAGGACAGGAAAACAAAGTTCGTGCTGAGATCGTGCCATCACCACTACCCGTCACTTCTTCAGTTCCAACATCATCATTCTGAGACTGAAAACTCAGTTGATAGTTCAAAACTTTGTTGTTATTGCCTACTATGGATGTGCCTTCAGCCTCCAAATCAGAAGTGGAGACAGCAACATCTTCCCCAAATGGTCTCTTAGAAATCATGTTTGTTGAATCTTTCTCCTCTACTGAGACCTACAATCAATCACACGCAAAATGGCACTTTTCTATATATTGAAGAATTATAGTTCATGAACGTCATATAACCTGACTAGAAAAAGAAGTGTCTAATGAGTAGTGTCTTTATCTCATCAGAAAATTGTTGTTGTTTTTGAATTAAAGAGTGCTTGGGAAAAGTATCAAGTAATCGATTCGAGCTTCCCTAATATATGGAGAGAGCTTGTTTTCCTCCTCTAAGTGATCAATTTTTTTTGTCTCAGATCTTGATTTTCAGCAGTGCTCCCGCTACCAGTCTTAAATTCTTCAAAATTGCGAGATCTAAGCTCAATGGTCTCCTCTAAAGGTGGCGTACATGCAATCCTTTCTGTTGTATCCAATCGCCTTCTCTCATCAATCAAACTGCCAGAATAATCTTGCACATCATGATATTCATTAGATGGACCTGCAATTTCTCTGTCGCCATTATTTCCTTGCAAGATTTCCTCCAACGAACGATGAATTTTAGTGGTTAATGGACATTCATCAATGCAAATATCCTTAACATCAGTAGTCGCACCAAGACGGGGAGAATTTCTGCAGCCACCCTCGTTCTTATAATTATTAATATTGTCGGGTAAATTACATGACTTAAAATCATTACGAGATTGAGAAACATCTATAGATTGGAGGCCTTTCACCTCTGCTGAATCAAGCACAATATCGTCCATGTTTATATCCCCATCATCAAATCTAAGGATATTAGATGGGAGCTGCTTGTTAATGTCAGAATGAACTTTGGAAACATGTTCAATGTAGTCAGGTGATGGTCTCACATCTGCATTGAAGAAGAGAAGCACGGAGCAACTTACAAACTTAAGCATTAATCTTTTCAGAAGTAAAATAGATTTTTTATATTGAATTCCATCTAATCAATATTAAAGAATTAATGCATGAAACTAGCTGAATAACAATTATAGAGAACTAGACAACCGCACAATGAAAGAAAGTCTAAAAAGCTATTTTCATTTCAAGTTGCAAGTAGGAAATGCTAGCACTCGACTGGAGCGAATGACGATGAACATTGCATTAAAGAAAGGAATAATTACGAAAAACTACTCTGCATTTTAGCATAATGATAGGGGCATCCCCTTTATCTTCAAAATTAAAAAAAAACTCCCTCTAAATTAAGATTGTTGACACAAACAACAACACTCAAGCCTTTATCCCACTATAGTAAGGTCGGCAGATTGTTGACATATATATACCCCCAAAAAAAAACTGGAGGGATCTTTCAGGGATTAAAAACCCTCAAATAAATTTGCCAAAATGTGCCTACTAGTCTATAGGGGCTACGGTGACTCGCGCACAAGCTCCTCTTGTTTCAACTCATGTATGCATAACACTCGCATACACAATGGACATTCCAGCCGAAGAAATATGCAGATGGAAATGTAGTTAAATAAGGAACCTATGAGATGTCTGCGGAAGAACCTAAAAGATGCAATGGATCCACATTCCAACCGAAGAAATATGCAGATGGAAATGTAGTTAAATAAGGAACTTATGAGAAGTCTGCGCAAGAACATAATAGAAAGGCATAGAATCAGTGGTTTTATATACAAACTCAACCATTTTACTAAAACTTCTTAAAAGAGCAATGAAAAAATCTCTTTAAATTTTCATGAATAATTTTTCAAATTTCAGAATACATTAGTAAAATTGTTGTAATGAGCAGTCTCTGAAGTAGTGAAGAGATAGCAGATGATGTAATGAACTTAACTACGATTTGCATAGATTGTTGTAATGGCATGCTGCTATAGAACTAAACCTAACACAAAATCTCTCATTCCAAAAACATTTGCATAGATTGTTCTTATTTCAAATGTATTAATTATGGTAATACAAAATTTCTTTCATAACAAGTTGATATGATAAATATTTAGCACCAAAAAACTATGAACATGAACTTAACTAATGAACTTTGATATAATAGCTAGGAATGCCATTTGGACAATTTTCAGTTCCATATTCAAAACCCCAAAATAAGTAAAAAAAAGAATTCAAAAATCACAGAAACTAATAATGCCAACATCATTGCATAATGTGAGACAAAATTAAGAGTTCTTAGGGTGTATAAAGGGAGTTTTAGATACAAAGTAGCAGTGAACTGCATGAAAATCTCATCAGAGAATCTCACGGACTATAACCCAGTGAAAAAGATTAGAAGAAATGATAACAGAAGTGAAACAAAATGGTAAATAGAAGAGAGATTTCCACGTGAAGAAAAAAATTATACCAATTCATTCATTACAGACGCGAAGAACAAAAGTATTACCTATGAAAGATCAACTTTCCACCTTAATTTCACACTTTTACACTTCATCTTCCAGCTTTTTGTCATCATCCTCATCACCTCCTGCATACAAAACAATTGTGTGTTTAGAAAATTAATAATCAGAGTGCATCTAAACAATGTCAGCAGGGGAGATAAAAGAATATTGATCGCAGGCTATACCTCATCACTTCCATCATCATCGTCGCTAACTTCAGATGCGCTCAGATAGAGGAAAATGTATCAATCCCTAAATTTGTTGCTTCTTCATCAGCATCAATGGACAGGTAAAGCCAAGCAATGAGGAAAATGTATCAATCCCTAAATTCATTGATGCACTCAGACAAGAGGAAAATGTACTACACACTCACCACGATTTCGAGCAGGGGGAAACCAGAGGCAGCGGTGGTGGCTTTTGGAGGGCGCACGCTGGGAGGAAGATGATGTAGACCACTACGTTTGCCACTATAACGGCTAAGGGAATTACACGTACGCCTCTCTATTCCCGATATTACGCTCACACAATAATTAAACGCAACACACTCACGAACAACGTTTCAACTATTGCTAACGTACGGTAGCCACGCCGAATAAAGATCGAACAAATGGCTATAGACCGATGTTCTCTCAAGCTAAAAGGACCAATATTGGGTCCGACCGAGCGATGGTTGTACCAAAAGAGATCTACCGAAAAGTTTGATTCGGAAATGGTAGATCTCCCCCAACAAAACGAAAGTGAGGCTCGCCAAACCTCTCGGAAAATTAAGCAACTTGAAGAAACAACTTATGCTATCGGAAAGATGAAACCATGATCGAAAAACAATTCCAAAATAACACAACGGTATTCCACCAAATAAAATTCTAGAAAATAGATTCACACAAGAGGTAGGAAATCTCGTTACCCAACCGGAATGGATGATTCCGATTCGCTTGAGGATCGCTCTTCCACGGTTCCGCCGGAGTTTTGCCAAATGGAGAGAAACTCGTCCGCTTCCTTCGCTTCACGCCGGGATGGATGAACATCACAAAGGGAGGAGCCTCTTTTTTTTGTCTTGGCCGATCTCAATATGAAGGAGATGGTGGGTCGGCTAAGAGGGTGGTGGTGGCCGAACTATTGGAGGTGGAGTTGAGGGTGGTCGGCTAGGTGGAGGAGAAAAGAGAGGAGGAAGAGGGGAGGAGGCTTGTTGCCGAATTCCACAAGGAGGGAAGGAGAGGGGAAGGAGGCCGGCGGCCAAGAGAGGGGAGCAAGAGGGAGATCCAAAATTTTGAAGAGGGAGAGAGGGGAAAAGGGGGGAAACCAATTTTAGGTTTTCAAAATTCTTTCATTCTTTTCTAATGAAAATAATAGAGTCCATGCCTATATATAGGCTTACAACAAGACTTGGCTATTTGCAGCCCAAATAAAAATTAAACATTACCAAAATTTTAAAATAACATGATGAAAATTAGAATGCAAATAATTAAAATAATATTTAAAGCCTTCATAAGTCTTCATCGTCGCCGTCGCCATTATGTTGGGGTCGTCGTCGTCTTCTTCCATCATTATCTTCAACATGTAGGATAACGTCGTCGTCGCCGCCATCGCCGTCATCATCCTTAACATGTAGGAGAACGCCGTCGCCGTCGCCGTCTTCATCTTCAACTTTATCACGCTGGGGGTTGCCGCCATCAATCCTCCCCCGCTTAAAATAACTCATCACCGATGAGTTGACATGGAGGTGCTGACGCCGAAGAATAACATCCAAATGAAACATCGCCGGGTCGCCGGAGTCCGGGCGAGCACACCATCGTACCACATAACGCTGAGTACCTCCACTTGGAGAGGAGAGCAAAACACCAACAATGAACCTGTCCAGGCAAAATTTTGTCCTGCGAAACTTGGGCAATGCATTAGGCAAATAAAGAAGAAAAATTTCTGCATCAACAGTCAACGTACCTCCGTTGGAGACCAATGGAGAGAACGATCCAAGAACAAGCTCACCCCCCAACCCAAATGACAATATAGTGGCACCAAACGTAGAGTTAGATATTTCAAATGGTGGAAAAACACAATGCGTGAAATTGGAATCATTTAAACTAGGGGAATTACCCCATTCAGTGGTTAACTTCAACAGACATGTTGTTTCTCCTAATTGATTAAAAATCCGAAAAGTTCTAACTCGCCGACTCGCCAACGTTTCTATAGTGCCCGAAGGCATCCGTTCAGGGATGAGACACACCAAGAGTAAACCGAAAACCTTATAGGGAGACACCCTCTTATGTAAGTTAGCGATATATTGATAAGAAGACATCTGTGTAACTAACGCTTCCTTACCGTGCTTATGTAAATTAAGAACAAGAGAGACAAATACTAGTGCATGTTGACTTGTCATAGAAAATGACGGTAACAGAACTACATAAGGTGGCACAAACGGAAATAAATATGGTGGCGCCAACGGAAAGTAATAGGGTGGCACTAGCGGAACTACATCAGGAGGCACTAGTAGAATTAAATCAGGTGGTACTAACTGAATGCAATCCGATGGCACAAAAGATGGCCACGTCATTAACGTGCTCTCAGAGATTTGGTGAATCTTAGAAAATTGAGACGGTACAGAATTAACGAGACTGTCATCATGACCCAACACAACATCTAATAACACACGACGCGACATGTCCCAAGGAGGGTCCAGCATGGATGGTAAAACTAATTGACTCAAATCAGGCAAATTAAACGCACAACCCAAAGGATCCGCTGGTCGGGTCAACATATCAGGATGGATTATCGGTAACACTAACAACGAGAAAGAGTTAAGATCGTATTTAAATTCATGCCACGGAGTTAGCATAAGGGGGCGCTTATCCGGGTCTACCTCAATAACGACCTCCAAAAGTATAACTCTCTCACTTGGAAATTCTTCCAACTCATAAATCGTGACATCAGTAGCAGTAAACATCTCAGGAATGGGCGCATCGATAGATTCCGGAGGAGGGGCTACGTCATACCCAGTGTCAAAATATGGATTTATCGTCCAAGTAAAATCCTCCGGGTGCAAGCCATCAAACTCAACCGAAAAATCAAATAGAAGATTTTCCCTCACGATAAACTCATCTGGCTCATCATCACCCAACTCACTCTCCGAATAACACTCCTCACAGGAGGACTCTACCAACTTATCCGAAAGTTCTTTCAACAATAAATGTTGATCATATAGTAAGTCTTCCAAATCAGTTGGGGCATCCATTAATTCGTGATTAGAGAAATCGACTAGAACATCCTCACTTACAAGATCCTCAGGAAAATCAGAGATATTCTCATTAGGTGTAATCGTAGCCTCTAACACGTCGAGGCTGATAGTTTGGAGAGGGCTCTCAACACTAGGGTGATCAGTCACAACGCTAGTGTGGCTAGTAATGGACAAAGTAATACTCTCACAGGTAAAACTATTATCATCCCAAACATCATCTAACTCACGACTGGGTAAGCTCTCAGCGTAAGGTAACTCTTCCGATTCAGCCAGTTTATCAATCGACTTAGGGTCATCCAAAGACTCCACTACGATCAAGATGGATGGCTCCGAAATGTCGTCGAAGGGGAGTGGAGATGATTCCTCAGAAGAGAAATCCTCATCCAGGTCACTAGGGTAACCAATCTCCTCAACGTCGCTACACTCGTCAGTGATAATAGCCTCATCCTCGGTGACGGGCGCAATCGTAGAATCAGCCTCAGACTCATCAGGGGAGTCAATAACTAGATCTGATAGCTCAGGAGGCGACTCTAAGGAGACTACAAGCATAGTCAGAATAGAATGATCGATAGTGCCAAACCCAGTCGTTTCACTAGTCTCACGTGTCTTGATCGCCCGACTACCCACGAGGATAGGAACACTCTCATAATCAAGTTGGGGTCTAGTGCCCTGGCGGGGAGAAGTAAACTTATGTGACGTCCTAGGACGGGAGTACGGGGTGTCGTACTGGTACGGTGTAGGCATAATCATAGGTGGCGTTTCACTCAGATTTTCAGATGACTGAGAACGACAGTGGGGAGGGTAATACTCATCCGTTAATAGATTCTTCATAATATTCCAACCTACAGGTGACTCTTCGAGGGATGTCCCAAAACGTCTCTCCTCATTGAGCCAGAAGGTCTGGGCTCGACTAAATAATTGAAGTCTCGCGACGGGGATCCTGTGGGGGTCCACAATCTGATATCTCTCAAAATAGCGCTCCATAGCCTTCACCCAGCATAAAAACTCTTGCGTTCCACCTAGCACATCATATGTCGGAGCTGGAACTCTAACATGCCTAGATGAGTGCGGTACAACTTGATTAGCCTTTAGTTGGTCAATCAACCCCTTAATCTCTTCCACTACGGGACAATGGAAAGACTTTCTAACGTTCATGACGGAACCTAAAGATTTCATTCGTGAAACGTGAACATCGTAGGCCATTTTTTTGTTTTAATTTTCAACGGGAAAATGGGGATAGACTACGTGGAGTAAGTGCACAAATACAAAGAAATATAGTCTGATCCTGATTAATTTTCAAAGATAGATTTGTTCCCGCTAATAATTCAAAATAATATATATATATATTTTTTGATATTCTTGCTGCTAAAAATATGGAGATTATTAATTAAATTTTTTTTCTGAATTTTTGCTGAAAAATAAAAATTTAGGCTGCTATTGGCAGACCACAAAAAAATATTTTTTTGCTTTTTTGGTTTGAAAAATTTTGTGCACGTGCGTGTCGGCCTACTAAAATTAATTAGGATGGTGTCAATTAAGAAATCGACACAACCTCGCTTTGATACCAAATTGATGTAGGCCACTACGTTTGCCACTATAACGGCTAAGGGAATTACACGTACGCCTCTCTATTCCCGATATTTCGCTCACACAATAATTAAACGCAGCACACTCACGAACAACGTTTCAACTATTGCTAACGTATGGTAGCCACGCCGAATAAAGATCGAACAAACGGCTATAGGCCGATGTTCTCTCAAGCTAAAAGGACCAATATTGGGTCCGACCGAGCGATGGTTGTACCAAAAGAGATCTACCGAAAAGTTCGATTCGGAAATGGTAGATCTCCCCCAACAAAATGAAAGCGAGGCTCGCCAAACCTCTCGAAAAATTAAGCAACTTGAAAAAACAACTTATGCTATCGGAAAGATGAAACAATGATCGAAAAATAATTCCAAAATAACACAACGGTATTTCACCAAATAAAATTCTAGAAAATAGATTCACACAAGAGGTAGAAAATCTCGTTACCCAACCGGAATGGATGATTCCAATTCGCTTGAGGATCGCTCTTCCACGATTCCGCCGGAGTTTCGCCAAATGGAGAGAAACTCGTCCGCTTCCTTCGCTTCACGCCGGGATGGATGAAAATCACAAAGGGAGGAGCCTCTTTTTTTTTGTCTTGGCCTATCTCAATATGAAGGAGATGGTGGGTCGGCTAAGAGGGTGGTGGTGGCCGAACTATTGGAGGTGGAGTTGAGGGTGGTCGGCTAGGTGGAGGAGAAAAGAGAGGAGGAAGAGGGGAGGAGGCTTGTTGCCGAATTCCACAAGGAGGGAAGGAGAGGGGAAGGAGGCCGGCGGCCAAGAGAGGGGAGCAAGAGGGAGATCCGAAATTTTGAAGAGGGAGAGAGGGGAAAAGGGGGGAAACCAATTTTAGGTTTTCAAAATTCTTTCATTCTTTTCTAATGAAAATAATAGAGTCCATGCCTATATATAGGCTTACAACAAGACTTGGCTATTTGCAGCCCAAATAAAAATTAAACATTACCAAAATTTAAAAATAACATGATGAAAATTAGAATGCAAATAATTAAAATAATATTTAAAGCCTTCATAAGTCTTCATCGTCGCCGTCGCCATCATGTTGGGGTCGTCGTCGTCTTCTTCCATCATTATCTTCAACATGTAGGATAACGTCGTCGCCGCCGCCGCCATCGTCGCCGCCGCCATCGCCGTCATCATCCTTAACATGTAGGAGAACGCCGTCGCCGTCTTCATCTTCAACTTTATCACGCTGGGGGTTGCCGCCATCAGAAGGAGAACACAGGATGCTCACGGAATCGGTCGGAGGAAAGAGCAGGAGGGGTTGTGAGTTCGTCGAAGGCCGGAGTCGTCGTTGAAGACAACGACGACTGGAAGATACACGGTCGAGCAGGGGGGAAGCCGGAGGCAGCAGCGGTGGATTTTGGACGGCGGCCTGGAGACAGCATAAACTGCGAATACTGCTAGGGCAACGCCGGTGTGGGGGAAGAGAAGCGAAAAGATTTGCAGGAAAGAATTAGGTATCGAAGGGGTTGTCGGGTTGGATGGCCGTAATATGCCAATACTGCCGGGGGTAAAATGGGAATGGCGTAAAATCAGTTATTTTCAGTGGACCGGAGTTAGGCCCGACCGGGGGGGGCCGCCGGGTTCCACTCTGGTATCAGGGGGAAAAAAGGGGGGGAGGGGGGGGGGAGGAGAAAGAAAAAGAGGGGGAGGAGAAGAAAGGGGGGGAGGGGGAAAAAGAGAGGAGGGGAAAAAAGGGAGGGTGAGATGTGGGTTTTGTTCGCTGCATTTAAATGAAAAAAAAACCCAGTAAAAGGGGGCTGTCATTAGCATGAGAGAAAATAAAGTTTTCAATTTTTATTTTCAAAAAATTGTACTGCTAATAACTATATGTGAGCTGCCTATATAAATGCCCTAAATTTTTAGATCTCATCTACTAATACAAATGCAAAAATTAAGATATAAAGTAAAATATTTAATTTGAGATTTTTTTTATAATACGATAAATACTTCATTTTTTAAGTTTGATTTAGAATAAGTACACACATTTTAGTTAATGACATTCAAATTTTATTGATAACCGATAAAACATTTTAACATACCGCATTACCACCAAATTATTAACATATCCAATTTAAAATGCACACCAAACACTAATCTAATTTTTTTTGAAATTGTCCATTTTGCTAGTAGTTATAGTGAGTAATAGGTAAGAATATTGTACTATATGTATATGTGTGTGAATGTGTTTATATAAACATATATACTGATTTTAAGTGCAGTCGTACACTCGAACTAAACATTCAATTTTTTTCAACTGCAATTTAATAGAAAATTTCACATTAAATTTGTGGTTATGAAATTTATGAGATATGTGAACATATCCTCATGCTCTATCCTAACAAGAAAAAAAAGTTGAGTCCCCGTTTAGGGGAGCTGTCATGCTCCGGCAGGTAAAAAACGCAGTTTCTTCCAAACCTTGCATTTCGAGCTTGTTGTAGTCAAAAATATAATCAATTAAATATATATTAGTCATGATCAATTAAATAAGAGTAATGTTATAAACAATCATTCTTGGCGATGGTCTTAACCATTGTCATGCCAAACATACATTCTATGACATTGGCAATTTTGATCAAACTTGTTGGAGTAAAAATGTCGCACTAAATGGAGTCTTGGTGGTTCTTAATAACTTAGGAATTATAAGCAATAAAGTAGACCATGTGCATAAGAGATCAGTTCAAGATGATGGTACGCCCATCCACGGTTGGAGGAAGCAGCGAGAAGCATCTCTTGGAATGCAGGGATTGACTGTTTTACTTCTTTCCCGTAGCACGAAGATCACCGGAAACGGCTAAATTCCTTTTCTTCATAGAATTGACATAACTGTGATATTTGTGTCTCACCGTATGAAGAAAAATGGTGACATAATGTCCTAGTATAAACATAAGAGTTTCAAAAACAATTGCTGAGCTTGATTTATTGTATTTTAGGGTGATTATTGCAGTTAAATTTAGGCTTCGTTTGGCGTGGTGGTGGCGGTCACGAACGTGGTGGTCATGAACTTTCGTTTGTGAACACCCGACCTCACCTACAAAAATTCATGCTTTTTATGCTCAAAATTAATTTATTTTCTTAGTAGTGGTCATAACCTTTGTCTTGACAATTATACATTCTATGATAGTAGCATTTCTGATCAAACTCATCAGAGGAAATAAGCCGCGCCAAGCGAAGCAGCAATGTAAATTGTGTTCAAACATTTTAATATCAAACATCAAACAAATATAGTTTGATCTGATCTTGGCCAATTAAGTTTTTTCAAGCACAATCAAAATCCATTTCCTAATTCAAGCATAGTCATGTTAAGTTTTTCAAGCAAATCTTGTTGTTCTAGGCACTAGTTCGGTCAAACAATGTCCAATCAAACTCTAGTTCAAGCTTTTCTCGTGCTTTCTTGCCAATTTTACTCGTGTTTTCACACCGCTTTAAATTGAGTAATATACACATGGTTTTATAAACCTAACCGCTAAAGATAAACCATTTGCTCCGAAGTAAAACCTCAGAATGCAAATTGAAATCAAATCATTAAAACCAAATCAAAAGCATTACCAGCTCTAGATCAGTAAACTGAATACATTCTGGCTGCAACCCAGTTACTGTTCTGTGGGAGGTTATGGGAAGTGGCTGCAAGTTCAAATTTTTATCACTCATATTTAACAAAATGCTATAAATTGAACAAATATGGCCAGTCAAATGAAGATTCTTCAAGAAATTTTGAAACTTTTCATAAATATAACCGCCAGTGGACAAAAATTCATATCCCTCATTCACAAAAAGGGGCTCAATATCATAAAAAAACAAAGCCGCTGCTAAAAATGAACTCCCAATATGTTCAAGCTGAACTAATTCAGCAATAATATATATAAGATAAATAGCAGCTACCATCATTAAAAATACATTCCATTAATCTTGTGTTGCAGCTCCTTGATTGAGTTCTACAAATATCATGCCAACCCTCATTGCATGCTTTAGAAATTTCTCAGCGCATCTGCGAACACACGTCTCCTCTTGTTTATCGAGAGTCTTGCGCCTGAAATTATCCACGCAATTATCAAAACATCTCTCGACTAGTGAATTGTACATTCTCAAACTGCAAAGAAAAAGAAACTACAGATTGAGTGCGGGGAAGATTGGGTGGAACACCGCCGTTCGGGACCCGCCATTTGGCGGCATTGTCTTGCGCTCATGCTAACACAATCTCTGTTGAGGGTATTTATTATACTTGACTGATCACTTGTTTCAAAATAATGAAACGCAGCTTACAACCAATTACATCCAAATTTCTCTAACCTCTATGTAAGGATGAAGAAAGTAGAAAACCAATTACACCCAAATTTCAACTATATACAAAAATTGAACATTTAAGATCCAACAAAAAGAACTCAAGAATAAATAGACCTGGAAGTCAAGTGCTACTATTATGAAGTACATAAAAGCTCCATAAAAATTGATAATCTAATGGTAAAACAAGTAAACAAGAAGGACAGTGAGATTGAATGTATTAAAAATTTCTCTAACCTCTATGTAAAATTTTGATCCGAGATGGAATCATGTCGCTCAGGCAACAAAAAATCATATACTCATGAGATCCAAAAGCCAAACAAGCGATAATAAAAAATTCTTAAAAGCCCATCAGATCTGGATGGATCCAGCCTTATCTTTACCAAAAAAATCACAAAAAAAGAAGGCAAATGTCACTCATCGCTCAAATAGAACCCTTACATATTGAAGAACCCTTACAAGAAATCACTAGTGAGGGAGATTCTAGAAATCCATAATCAATTCACGCTAAATGAATGTGGTGAAGCCCACGACATTTACTGGCATTTCAATACCTACCAAAATCCAATCACTTGTAAGCCTTATGTCATGAGTAAAAAATCATGTTTATAAATTTATTATCAACATGAATTTGCAGGAATTCTAGCCATAAACAACTTCTAAAACTTTTGATTGATAAATTAAGAAACAATAAAATCTGAATTGAGTGTTCATCTATGCAGTTCAACAAATGGAATGAAGGAAGCGTACAAACTAATCATGCTACAGGATGCCAAATATAAATTAGGAAGAGACTATTAAAAACAGTAATATAAGAAAAAAAACTTACCCTTCTTTGCCCTTACCCTCAAAAATGATTTCAACAGTACCGTACCACATGAAGTTGTCAAAAAATGAAATATAAGTACTTAACAACTATATTGTTTAGTTTAACATCCATCTCTTTATTACCCAATCACTCCATTTGACAGTCCTTCCACTTCCCTGTGTTTGTAGTATGTATTATAACATGGTCTTCCATATTTATTAGGAGTTCTCTGCTACCTTTTCGATATTTACCTTTCCATAAAATAAGGTCTTCCATATTTATTATGTGACTACATAGATTATCATTTCATAAAACAACACGACACAATTTCAGAAAAGCGGTGGCTATAAGAAGCTGATAGACTACTAAACATACAAGATAGTGTTCGATTATATGCAGTATGAAGAACCTGGAGCAACTCTTTTGTTCAAAAACTAAAAAATCTGGCTGCATGGAGAGTTTGTTGTAGCAGATTGCAGTGTGGCATCATCATCATGTACAACATCTTTGTCCGGGTTCAAACTTTGACTATTGATAAATGATAGACCGGTTGACTCAGGGCCATATGCATTCGAAGATCCGGAGAGATCTGATGTGAGCATAGTATATCCATCACCTATCAAAGATAACATTTGCTGAGACATTGATGCTGCATAATAAGGAATGTCGGAAAAAAATTCAAATTTAACAAAATATGAACACTGTAAAAATAATCAACACATCTAATATAAAAACAATCACAACGATAATGTATTTAAGCATCATAGAAGAGAGATCACCACAATATACTACCATTGCAGCTTCAATCACTAAGATACCTCCTAGATTCACTAATTTTGAGTGAAATGGGCACCGAGGATGATATAGGTTTTGAGATCTTTTTGGCCATTATTCTCTTCAAAACTATAATACGGTTGTCCATTCGTGTAAGCAAACTGACTTAAATAAATTGGCCCTAATTTATTTACAGTAAATGAAGAGGATGCCATAAAGATCGGTAAGAATTAATCAAGATTGCAATGTTTTGAACCAAAGATCATAACTAGACTTATAACTAACCAAATAAGAATTCTATTCTATCAGGTGCTATAAGAATCTTATTCTATCAAGCATTATTATTACATGATTACATTGCTCCAGGTACATGATTTCATTGCTCCAGGTACATGATTACATCCTCACTTTTTTATTCTATCAAACAAATGCACCATTTTACAGTCAGGGAAACATAGAACCAAATAAGAATCGAGAAATAAGAGTCTAAAATTGGAAATTTTGAATCAAACCAAAAACCTGAATATTTTTTTCTGCCCAAATACTGAAAGCTAGAATGAGATTGATTTGGTCTGAAACGATCGACGCCTGAATAAGTTCTTCTTTGAATGAACAATTTCACAATTCACAACTTGACATTATAATCTGTAATAGCTAATAGATTGGATTGTGAATGTTATAACTTGAAGGTAATTGTATGATACAGTCTTAAACTAGAGCCTATCATTTTTCAACATATTCAACATGAAAGCAAACCAAGAAAACCTCCATTAATCAGAAATTGGAAGAGCCTATCATTTTTCAACATATTCAACATGGAAGCAAACCAAGAAAACCTCCATTAATCAGAAATTGGAGCAGGAAGCTGGATACAGAAACACAAAAAATGGATCCGAAAAATTGCATTTAGAGATGGATACCTTGTACTAGATGGGAACTTTTAACACAAAACTGGATCCGAAAAATTGGCCGGAACTCAAAGCTTCACCAAATCCAAATACAGAAATAGCAACTGGAGCAGGAAGCTGAAAACAAAACAAAAAATGTCATGATTTACAATTCTCTTGCACATGCCATCAACACAGCAACAATGGAGGTTGCGCATGCCGGGGAGGGGGCATACCAACAAAACACTTAACTATAAGAGGAATATATATATTGAGCATATTGTTTTTATGGATCAGAAAGAAGCTTTGGAGTTATGCTAGGCAGGTTGAGTGGTGGACCCAGAAAAATTGTCCAATGTGGGCGTTCAATAAAATATTGACAATATTTTTTTGATATATATAAAAAACTGACTATAATTTTACAAAAACTTGTCAAAATTGGACAGAACCATTGAATCAATACATTAAACTGATAACATATAATTCATACAATGCATATTAAAATTAAAGTTAAAGAACATGCTTGCATACATTTTTAAGCTTTTGGTCATGAGCTGTATCAATAAATTGTTAAACTTGTCCGCGACGTTGGAAGAACATGCTTGCATACATTTTTATCTCAATACTTGATCTCTATAATGAAAAGAGGTAAGCACAATAGGTGTACAAATTCAGCATATACGAATCAACGCAATTGTATGAATCTGATCTCAAATCAATGAGTTAGAACTATGAATAAAAATTTCTGATTATTTAGATCAGATAGTATTATCTACTTCTTATAAAAAAACATTGAAAGATTTAAATAAATACCTCATTTTCACGGTTCTTGACAAAACATCAGAAATAGATAATACCATCTGATGATATTTCAGATCAGATGGTATTTCATCTAAACAAAATGAACCTTCTTTTCACCTAAACAATATGAATCCTCTAGTTGTTGGAAACTCCAGATATCCAGGTCTGGATGAAGAACGCACAAAACTTTCAGATCTGACCGACAACCATTGACGTAGAACTGGTTCTGGCCTGAACAAACACTAAATCCATGACTTAGTATGACTTGGGGGACAGGTCAATAAAATAAATCCTGAAATCACTTAAACACATAGCTTGCAAGCTTTTGGTCATGAGCTGTATCAATAAATTGTTAATCCAAAAAGGAACACAAAAAAAACTAACTTAAGATTGTTGGACATGCTTCAAGGAGAAATAAAATGATTCATTATCGGTTGTAGCTAAATTTCTTCACATTTTAATTGTAAATAAAAGGCAAGAACAAACTGAAATCCGAGAACTCATTGAAAGGAATTCAATAATTTTTTTTGAAAACTTTATGTTCAACATAAAGTTGAAGAAAAGACAAGACGAAAATGTACTGGACACTCACAACGATTTCGCCGGCGGTTGCAGGGGGGCAGCGCGCCCCCTGCTCAGGGGTTCGGGGGCGAAGCCCCCGACCATATGTATAATTTCTCATATCATAAAGCCTAAGTTCTATATGAAGAAAATTAAAATATCATTGGTTCAATAAAATATATGTGTTGCTTTTATTAACTCTTGCAATCAGCCAAGTGAACCCATAATCCCACCAGTTCACATCAGAAGCAGCATTAATAAGTTGCTATGAATTCACTAATGCTTGCTCAGAAGTACCAGTGCAATACACAAATTTGTTGAACATTTTTAAAATTTTTTTTGCATAAAGCGGAGCTGAGCAGGAAGTTCATTTTCCTGTAAGAGATATTGACAATGAATACAGACAAAAATTGAAAACACATCAACGGGGGTTGACACCTTATGATCAAACAATTAGCAACAAATTTTGATTAATCTTTTTTTATTAGCAATTAAATGAAAAGGCAAAACCAAAAAGAACATACAGAAAGAAATGAGTTTGAGGAACTTGTTTAGAACCCTAGTTTCTTTGATGCCCGGGAGGAAAAATAATCTCAGCGAAGATTGAAATTGATGAATCTGAAATCTGCAAGTGGAGGAGGATGCTGGTTTGTGGAGAAATTGCAGTCGGACAGGAGTCCGATCACTCAGCAGAGTTCCTAATCCTCATTTAAACAAACAGTATGGAAGAGTCCGTCTTCCTCTTCGTCGAGTAGTTGGACATGCCCAGGGCCGCGCAAATTAGGGCACTGATCTACCGTTGCTCGCCCGCTGTGCTGGTCGCAGAAAGAAGGTTCGCCGTCCCTAGGAGGGGAGCCGCCGGCTGTGAGAGGGAGGAGGCGAGGTCAAGCGCGAGAGGCCGACGGCAGAGTGCGGATACGACTGGAAGAACTGCGATCAGGAGAGGGAAAAGGAGAGGGGATGGTGAGAGAGCCCGGGAAAAGGATAGGAGATGTATTATACTCACAGGCGATGTGGAAGGTAGAAGAAGCAGGCGTCGGAAGTCGTCGTGCCAGAAGTTGCGTGCCTCCTCCTCGCCGTCGCAGTCCGTCGCGTGCCTCCTCCTCGCCGTCGCTGTGTTAGGGTTGCAGATGTAGATGGAGAGCGCGATTGTAGATGGATTTTCCGCCGGAGAGGAGAACGAGAGGAGAACGGTCGGCTGAAGGCAACAGGAGGAGAACGAGACGGGAGACGGGAGGAGGTTTTCCCAATTTTTTTTTAATGCACAGGCGGGGGTATTTCCGGAAGAGCCAAAAATCAGTTCATTTTCAGTCTACCAGAGTGAGGCCCGACCGGGGGGGGGGGGGGGGGGCTTATTTTCACCGGTCAAGCGGTTACGACCGCATGAACCGGATCTTACCGCTTGACCGGTGAAAATAAACCCCCCCTAAAAGATCCGGTTCATGCGGTCGTAGCTGCTTGATCGGTGAAAATAAATCCCCCCAAATCGTTCAGTTTGCTGACACTAACTTGTTTCAAGTTTTTTTTTCTTTCAATTTCTAATAAATTCCGGGAGCTTACACTTTTGGTGTTATATTCAGGTAAATATCAAATCATATGCAAACAATAATGAGCTCGCAGTGATGCCGCAAGACAGAGAAGTTCGGTTAGAATGGGATAGAAGATACCTCTCTGTTCTTGGTGTTGGAAACAACCGACTTTATGAATTGAGGCTGCAAGCACCTGAAAGTGTATTCGTGGATGAAGAGAATGATCTGAGAGAAGTCTTGGATTCCTTCAGGGTCATCAGCTTGGTTGATTAACATATCAGTTCTGTTTGTAGACGCTATGTTCCGTTTAAATTCCCAAAATTTTTGAATTTGGAAACAACACTAGTTTTTCGAGTTAGGGATGTGTCCACCTGAATCTTTTTTTTTGGCGATTGTTATCTGCAGTGCAGTTTGGTTATCCGTAATTTTTTGATATCCGCAAAACAGTTTTGTTAAAATTATATCCGCTGATCAAATTGTTATCCGCAAGTCAAATTTTTGATATTCGCAAATTGATACATTTTAAATCTTTGCTTGCACAAATATTTCACAACTTCATCCAATAAGAAAGAGAGAACAGAGTCATTGGATACAACATTCTCTTCATACACAAATCTATACCATACCTTGTACTAGTTAAGATAAAACGTCATTATAGAAAGAACATTTGTCAGCTAATAAAAATGTATGCATCAGAAACTCGAAGTGTCATCTCAACACACATACGTTGTACTAGTTGGTGTGGCGACGGCGATGACGGTTGGCGAGACAGCGGTGATGGCAGTTGGCGCAGCAGTGCAGATGGCTGTTTTGTTGTGGTGTCGGCGATGGCTATTTGCGGTAACAACGATGGTGGTTGGCGCGGCGGCGACGATGGCGGTTGGTGCGGCGGCGTTGGCGAGGCGGCGGTGATGGCGGTTGGCGCGGCGCCGGCGATGACGGTTTCGGTGTGGTGATGGGGAAGGCGGTTGAGGAGGTGGCAACAATGATGGTTGGCGTGGCGGCGGCGATGACAGTTTCGGTGTGGCGATGACGATGACGGTTGGTTCACATCCAGTTTTTCACACTATAATCAAACTCTCATTTGATCACACAAAAAATTGAACAAGGCTCTCAAAAATGATGTAAGAGGAGAAAAAATAGAATGCGGATAGTCAAAATTACTTTGCGATTATTCAATTTTGTGAAAACAAACACCTAAAATTAAGTGCTGATGGTCAAAACTTCTTTGCGGATAATAATCATCAATTTTAAATTATGAGATTCAAGAGCCACAGGTTGATAGGCATTTTGTGAAAACGTAGTGGTATTTGTGAGTAAAATGAGCTCACGGGCAATTATGTGCCGTAGATGGTAGCCCAATTAGTTAGCCAAGTGGTTAAGGTGCTGTGTGGAACCTACATGGGCCCTACCAACGCAAATTGATGGGTCCATTGGTGATCCTATTGGGAACCCGTCATTTGGTGGTGGTGGCACACTTCAATTTGGAGTCAGGCCACCCCAATTAGATCAAAGTAGGATGTCAATAATGAAACAACCCTGCCCTAGACCTAGGGTTGATCCAATCAGGGCTGAGGGTGGAACCAAGGGTTTCCCTGACCTTGTCCCACCAATCTAATATCACAGCCATCAATTTTGGTGCGAGACCTTGTTTAAACATGATGTTCAATTGGGCTAACTCGGGTTAGCCAAGTTAACATATTGAATAAATTGACATTCATGTACATTTAATGTGATCATGCTTCCATAGCACGGTCCTATGATCACCAGGCATTGGGCCACCCAATTTGTGGGTCGGACCCTTAATTAATCAATTAGATTAATTTGATTAGTTCGAGCTATCCCAACATAACCTTTGGCCAATTGATTATCTTTTACCCAACAGACCATCCATAACCCTAATTAGGGTTGAGGCAAGTGTGCTTGACTATTTTAAGCGTCCAACTTGCAGCCAAATCGTTCTAGGACACGTTGACATAAATGGGCCATGTGCACTACGGGAGTCTGATTTCCCATCTTTGAAAATGTGTGAATAATAACACTATGTTGCCCCCGTATCCTGTAGCCAGGAGCAGTGGCCTGTCAAAGTGAAGCATGTATGATCATATGGAATTATACGGACAACGCGACCCCTTGCAATCATGCCAGCTCTAGTCCCAAAGGATCTCAAGCCATCAAGCAATACCAACAACTAGCTAGATACAGAATCGCCAGTCTCGCAAATACAACCAACACTGTCACTCTTCCAGTGACCGCGCACTCTGTCCTTTTTCTTATTTGCACACCATGTTACTTCTCATTCTTGCACGACTTTTCTGTAACCCGAACAACACATGTTCTTCTAGAATTGCCCGTTTGTTCAGCTCCCCACTACTATAAGGGGGGGGGGGGGGGGGGGCGCCGGGTTCCACTCCAGTATGAGGGGGGAAAAAGGGGGAGAGGGAAGATAGAGAAAAAAAGGGGGAGGAGAAGAAAAGGGGGAAGGGAGAAAGAGAGAAGTGGGAAAGGAAGAAAAAAAAGGAAGGGAGGGAGAGATGTGGTCATGTGGGTTTTGTTCGGCGGCATCCAAATAGGAAAAAGACCCAACATAAATGTATATATATAAACTAATGTACAAATCTTGGGAGTCAATTTGACATCTCTTTAGTGTTTGTAAGGTTTTATTGAATATTTTTGGTGTGGTGCCTTCTACAAGCTTTTCTGATATGCTACCTCTTCCATTAAGAATTTTGTTTACACTTTCTTCATTCCATCTATGTGATTTTTCGCAACGGACACCTCTTCATGATCATTAACACAATACAAAAACAAATCACCAAGTCAAATAACATGTATTTTGGTAGCTATTAAAAATAATTAGATCAAACATCATTCTTGAACCACTACAACAAAGTTGTTATACAACGACATTTTTTTGTCTTTAGCGACGTTTTTTAAGTGTTGTGATACATTTTGTGACGTATATAAAAATGTCACCAAATAATCGTGATTGCGGACATTGTCGTAGCTCTATGCGACGCTTTCAAAAAAACGTCATAATTGATAGTTGCTCTATCGTAACACTTTTTCAAAAAACATCATGACACTTTCTAAGAAAACGTCGAGAAAAATATTAACTATATCACGATGTTTTTTAACAAAATATCATCATAGTTAAAAGTCTACAATAACGCTTTTCGAAAAAAAACGTCACAAAATATTACATTTTAAGCAGTCCTATAATTACTAATCGCAGTCCAATAATATTCGCAGTCCATTGAATTTATTCGCAGTCCAATGTTTTTATTTGCAGTCAAAAAAATTGTAAATTAAGAATAGTTTTAAAAAACATTGCAAATAAAATGAAATATATATTTTCAATTTACCACACATATATCAAAATCAGTTTTAAATGTACAACCAATCATGAGAGCAGAAAAAAGAAGCAGAGTTCATAATTTCAAACAGACCATCACAACCTAACTAATAAAAAAGCCATTAAACCATAATCAACAACCTCAAGACATGCTTGCATATTCTAGCAATCAAATCCATTACAACCCAATTAACAAAAAAATCCATTAAACACAACCTGAATAAGAATCAAAATGCGTTTTTGATAGTAATTCGGCCATAGATGTCGATGCAACTAGCCAAAATCTTAATAAAATGAAAAACTCATTCACTTCCAATTAAAGGCCAACAAGTTGCAGAAATTCAATCTCCTAGAAGCATTGGAGAACGAAGTTGAGTTGATAAGCTTGTCAATCACATATCAGTACTTTCAAACCAACATGTTCTTTGTGTTCAAGCAATGATGGAGATTTGGGTTTTCACCCAACACCTCGTCTCGGAGATTCATGGCCGCTTGCTTGGAGAAATCCGTGCTTCCGAATGGTGGCATGGCGTTCTTAGCCTGATATGCTGATGAGATTGTCATGATCTGGCCCTGATGGCATTCAAGCATGGCTTTCCACATTCTGATCAACCTGCAAACACCACATAACTTAGGCCGTGTCATCCAAGGTACTCTAGTCGAACTTCGATTTGTAATATCAGTTTTAAAAAAATTATGAATCCTTTTTCTGGTGTTCTAATAATCCTCAATATTTTCTTCACACAATTTTGGTTATTTTGTAATGGCATCTGATTATTTGAATGATAGATCTGGTAATTGCAAGACATCTGTGGCGTCCACATCAATCTAGGGGATCCAGTTATTGAATAATTTGACTGATTACGTACCATCAAATATATATTAAAATCAAATGTATAGAAGTAATAGTCAAAATATTTCTAGAAATACAATTGAATATTAGAATTGGCACAGGACCCCAAATCTGACGAAGTTGAAAAAAATTTAGTTAACCATACAATGAAATTGATCCATCCACAACTCAATTCTGTCCAAACAAATGGACCTCTACGAGTTTTCTAAAATGTATTGTTCAGAAATGGATATGAGCCATCTCGGATTTCAAGTAGAAAAGAATAACAAGATGCCATTGCAATCAACAAATGTAAAAATTGTAGCAGGTAACAGATATTTACCCTTGCAACAATTCTGCAAGCTGTGGTTGAAATTCTTCATCTCTAAGTTTCTCGATTAGTCTAGAAATAAAATCAACTGCTTGAATCGTCACTCTTACACGTGAATGTAGATCCTTCACAGCAGCTCGCACCTTGTCGATAGCTCGCGCATTTGTATCTTTGGCAAATTGGTGTCTTAGCTGATTACACTTTTGATCGTAAGCTTTCGTGATGGTTTCACTAGCCTAATCCAACAGAATGAAAATTAACTTGAGATGGGAATCCATGACCTCAAAATAACTTACAGTTGAATCAGTAAAGGGACTATCATCCAAAGCCTAGTAAAGGGATTGAAAGTATATAGTGTCAACTAAATCCACCTATGGGGGGGGGGGGGAATAGGTGTCGTGCAGTCTTTTGCGGAATTTAAAATACCTGCACAGATAAACAAACACAGCACAGAAAAGCACACATACAATTATAGTGGTTCCCTGATTTGGGTACGTCCACTCTCCCCCTTCGACCTATCTCCCACCAAGGGACGACTCGGTCACTTCACCAACCGAATTGAAATCCAATCCTCACACTACGGAAGGAACCCTTACAACCAAAGGAGTCACTACTCCACCACGGGTTGCACCCAACCCTTACAACTAGGAATCAAAATTCCTTTACAACAAAACAAAAATTGAATGTACAAGAAATACAAACAAACTTGTGGAGATCCCGATGTCCTTCTTCATTCGTTGAAGCTATCTTGAAAGAGACGAAGAATCCACGACCGGTGTTCTCTCTTGGAGAAGATCTTGACAAGATCGGCGGCGGCAAGTGAATGCGACGGCGATGCTTTGTAGATCCAAACTTCTTGACGAAGCAAGCAAGGTCTGCCAACGATCTCACTCGGATCAGTCGTCTCAATCGATTCGGAATGAAGAACTATCCTCGTTCAACAAATCGAGAGACAAGAGATCTCGAGAGAGAAGCGTGAGACGCTAGGCTTGCCTCAGTATTGTCACCAGAAGATCAAAGACGCTCTAAGATCAGTGGTGGCGACAAGCTTGCGAGCGACGATGACGATCGGTGACGTTCCGCGATCTGCTAGGGCACGCGTCGGCTACTTCAGATTTTTCGTTAATTGATCTGTCGGTATGTTCAAATACGCGAGTATATATACTGGAAGCCAACCTTAAGTGACCGTTGTGGGGCCCATAAGGAGAAGCCCTAGTCCCGGTCAAAACAACGCATAGCAAACTTGGTTCGGGCCAGCGAACGGGAAATTTGCCTAAGGCAAAATCGGCGAGAATCGCTAGTGATTCCCGTCGAAGTCGGCGGGAATCACTCGCGATTCCCGTCAAATTTGCCTTATCCGAATTCTAGTAGGGAACCTTGTCAGCCGGAGAGAATCGGCGGGAATGCAAGGTGATTCTCGATGAATCGGCGAGAATCACTTGGTGATTCCCGTCGATTCTGCCTTAGCAGATTTCTTGTAGGAGGACAGTCAGCCGGATGAAGTCGGCGGGAATCACTAACTGATTCTCGACGATTCAGCGATAATCACTAATGATTCCCGTCGAATCGGCGAGAATCACTTAGTGATTCCCGTCGATTTTTACTTAGACGCTTTTTCTCTTCCTTCCTATGAACTTGGTCTTCGACCCATCTTTGCTCCTCTTCTGCTCTTGATCTCTATCGACCCTGTACTTGAAAGTAAGTACACTCCAATAGAGAGAGCACACGTGAGTCAACACACTGATCTGCTCAACGAGGGATTAAGTTGCGCAGACCCGTGTATATTGACCCACTGCACCCTGACATTTGTGTGTACTTAGCATGGAATTGCTGCAAGCATAACTTAATAGAAAATTGTCAAATACATTGTGAATCCATCTTAGCTTGACTGAAGGCTTCTTCAAATCTAGGTAATTGTGGATACAATACCCAACAATCTCCCCCTATTTGAATAAGCCAAAATCCTACTAGATAAGATGAATTACACCAACTAGAAAGGTATATATAACAAAATGTGCGAGACAAGAATTCAGAATAATAAAATTTTGCGCATTCAGAACAATAGATGAATCAGCATGTGATCATAAATATATATATATATATATATATATATATATATATATATATATCCAAAGATTTTTCATTTAAATACAAGAAAAGATATACACGCATATAGAGAATAAAATTAAATCTAGATTCCAATTCTATCTCTTCTTTGCCTGAGCATCTCTTAATTGTTCAGCCATGTACTTCTTGCTTTGCCTCTCAAAGAATTCCTTCGGCTTCGGGTAATACCGGGGTGGAGGAGCTTTATGTTCCACAGTGTTAGACCTGAAGAATATGTTTCTTTTAGCCCCATACACTTTGTGCAGCTCCCACTCATACTGACTGTATACTTCATTTCTATTCAGCTCTCCCCGCTATTGTAGCATGAAAGTATCTAGTATGATGCTCCTCGATGTAGGACTCCATCGTTCATTCTTCACTTCACTTTCCTTCAATCTTACTTTTCTTTCAGCTGGAGTTTCTTTGGAAGTTCCTTCTTGAAGTTTTCGTTTCCCTTTTGCAATGGCCTCTTGATCAAACATAGCCATGTGAGCAGCTCTGACAGTGGCCCTAGCAGCCTTTCTGGCATCAGCTTCACTCAAGGGAACCTCCTCAGCACTTGCAACCTCATCAGCAGCAGCAGAAGCAACCTCATCAGGAGGAGGAACCGGAATTTGTATACCAGATGTTTGCTGAACTAGCCAGTGACAGCTTTCAAAAACATACTTATTTGACTGCATGAAGCTGTCGACCATGATTTGTTCTAGCCCTGCCATCTTAGCTGTATAGTCATTCTCCCTCTTTTTGGCTTCTAGGGCAATGGAGTTTGCATAGGTAAGCAGTGACTCATCTATATGCTTAACAGTCTTAGTGAACTCGTTCAGCATGGATGTCTGATTTGCGTTGAGTGTCACCATGTTGCCATCGAACAATTTGATGTTGTTGGCCACAACATGTGCATTTTGGTTTACCACTGCCAGATCAGCTGTATTTTTCTTAAGCCCTTGCATTAGAAGATTGACGGCAGTGCCGGCCTTTGCATACTTAGCTTCAAATTTTTGTTCCATCATATCCAGCTTATGATTTATCTCCACAACATTTTTTTAGCATCAAATCCTCAGATTGCTTAATCTGTTTCAGTACCTTGTTGTGAGATTGTTCAAAAGAGGCCTTCAGTTCATCCACTATACCTTGAATGATATTTACCGTGTGATTTGCCAGGCTAGGTCCTAGCAGATGAACCTGATGCATGTCCTGGTCGTGCTCAGGGAGGATAGGACTCTGGGAGTCAGGATTCTCTTCTGCAGATGCACTGGTGGAGCTTGATAGATTCACAGTCTCTTGAGGGGGGATAGGGGCAGCCTCTGTTGTTTTTCCATATGTACTTATCATCCCCTGCCGGGAGGTCTCCCCCCTCTATTGTTGCGCCAAATTCATCAGGAACTTTTAATGGAACTGTTCCTCAGAGGGGAGGTCAACATCACTCTCCCTCATGGTCGTTTCATTTCCAACTTTCTCATTGTTCACATCATCAGCGGCCGTATTCTCCACATCATCCTCATCAGCAGCATCATCCTCCATGTCATCCTCCACTTCCTCCTCGTCAACCTGATCGGTAGAGAGGGTATCCACAATATCCTTCGCGATCAGGGTAATATTAGCAACGACGTCAGCTTGATCTGAAACTGATACATCCAACCTGAGGGCATCAGAAAGAATGGTGAAAGACTCCCCCTCAGTTCCTGCATGCAGCAGATCAGGAACTTCACTGGGTTCATCCAAAGGATTGCTGAGCTCCGGAGCTCTGTCTTATTCATCACCATGTGCTTCAGCTGCACCTCCTTGGCTAATTCTCCTCTTCTATCTATCAAAAACGTTGGAGTCCATCTTATTTAAGTAGTGAAAAGTAACTCCCTTGCTCATATCAAGCCTGTCTCCGTCCATCTGATTCAGGTATAGGCTGATGATTCTCCCAAAGTTAGGAGTTCGTAGAGTATCTTTAATCTTCTCAAACAACATGGCCCCCCAATTGAATCTCTTCCTGCACACCACAGCCATCAGGATCTTAAACATATCCCCTGAAATATGATCATGAGAGCCGGGTTTACAGATCAAAACTTTTCCTATGATATCTGAGAGGAGCATCCCTTCCCCGTTCATGTCCTTGCGTTTGATGGGCTTGGTCCCTCAAGCTAGTCCGTAGAACAGGAGTGTCCTTGCACGATCATTTTCATCTAGGTAATCCTCTTGTACTGAGCTGGTGAGCTGCAGATGATGTGATAGTCTTCCAGCAGTCATCTTGATTCTTAGTCCAGCAATCTTACACTTTATCAAGGTATCCTTGTGACGTAGTGTTGGTACCCTAGTTTGGATTTGAGTTCAGTCCTCTCTTTTAGTCTCTTGACCCAAGATTTATCTATGGTCAAAGGTTAGTTGTTTAGTTAGTTTGCTCTAGTTTTAGAGTTGTCACTTATCCAAATGAAAATTTGGTTAAGTTGTTTTTTGTTCGACTATGGTCGAACGTCGCTCGACTATCGTCTATCGACTGGTCGACGATCGTCTATCAGTTGTTCGACATTCGTCTGTCAGCAGATCGTCTATCTCTGAGTTAGTTCAACTATTGGTAGCTCGACGTTCAGTGAAATCTGCCTCGCCGATCATCGAACCCCGCTCGACGTCTTTTGACCAGACAGATCTCTTGATAGTTTGACTATATGCTTGGATAGTTCAACTATCTAATAGTTCGACTATCTGTTTGATAGGTCAACTATCTATGTTGCTTGATAGTTCGACTATCTGTCTTGATAGGTCGACTATCTGTTGTGTTTGATAGTTCGACTATCAGCTTGGATAGTTCAACTATCTGATAGTTCGACTATCTGTTTGATAGGTCGACTATCTGTTTTCTTTGATAGTTCGACTATCTGTTTGATAGGTCGACTATCTGTTTTCTTTGATAGTTCGACTATCTATTTGATAGGTCGACTATCTGTTTTCTTTGATAGTTCGACTATCTGTTTGATAGGTCGACTATCTGTTTTCTTTGATTGTTCGACTATCTGTTTGATAGGTCGACTATCTGATAGCTCGACTATCTGTTCTGATAGGTCGACTATCTGCTGTGGGAGTTCGACTATCTTCTTTGGTAGTTCGACTATCTGTTTCGTTCGACTATCTGTTTGATAGGTTGACGATCTCTGTGCTTCGGTCGACGATCTCCGAGGGTTGTTCAACGTTTTGCTGTATGTCGTTAGTTATTTTGTCCTCTTCTATTCTATGATTTATTTCATATTTATTTGGCATATTATTTCAATAAATTTATGCTATTATTTCCATGCAATCTCTGCTCCATTCCTTATGCATGAGCCAATTTTTATCTGACAAAGTATTTTGTCTTATTAGTTGAAATACAATTTTTGCTTTATCCGTCAGGCTGTCCTTTATAGCCGTTAGACTCAGAAAGTCTTTTCTGGCTGTAAAGAGTTCTTTCTGATGTGACCTTTTTCTAGCCCCTTCTTATCTGATTGGTTATGCAGCTTCTTAGAAAGCTTTATCCTCTTATAGCATGTCTGTCTGTAGGATTTGTTTTTGCTTTATGCTTTTTACAGCCCAGATTGCTGATTCCAGAAGAAGACAAAGATTCAAACTCAAATTAAAGCCGTTGCAAATGCTCATATAAAAAGAGCTTCTTTTTGAGAGAGATACACAGAACACAGATCATATACACTCAGCAGCATAGAAAAAAAGAGAAAACAAGAAAGTTCTACAGCTCTCAGAAATTCACATTCATCTGAGAAGATCAAAGCTCTTCTGTATTCTTCTTCATCCTGAGTTCATCCTGCTTACAGGAAGACTTTCACTCAGAGGCCTTTAGAAGAAGAAGAAGAAGAAAGGAAGCTGTTTGAAGAAGAACACCTTTTCTAAATCAAGAGTCTTCTTCAAGCTTCTCCTTCAGAACCTCAAGACAGTTCTTTGTCTTATTTCAGAAGAGTTCCTGCACCCTGAAGCAAGACTCCTTCCTGGATATTCTCTAAGCCAGGGGGAGCCTTGATTCTTTAGAGCTTCTTGCTCTGTGCAATCCACTAGCTTCTCTAATCTGTTTAACAATAGAAAAGAAGCCTTAACTCTCTCAACCTCCTGTACAAAGGGTTATTACTCCCTTCAAAAGTGAACCCTTGGTGGCAGGGCACCTGATCAAAAACCTGTGTTGGATTTTGAGCTCCTGATCAAAAGCTCAACGGGTCTACTTGATCTACCTGAAGCAGATCAGTTGGTGGCAGAGCACCTGAACAAAAACCGGTAGTGGATTCCTACCAGGGTGGTAGAAGAGTGGACGTACCTATTTAGAGGGAACCACTATAAAATTTCTTGTGTCGTCTGTGCTGCTTATTTAATTTATTGTACTGTGGCTGTGAATAGAAATAACTAGGATTGCTAGTTGTTGTGATAGGATCCCCAGCTTAACTGTAATTACAGTCAGCTCTCTCTTGTGCACTACACTTTGTGTTAGGCTCTAGGGTTATCAATATCTATAAACTAATTCCGCAAATTAACTCTAAAGGAGTTGAGTAGGGTGTCCTAATTTTTGAATACTCTATTCACCCCTCCTCTAGAGTTGTATCTATCATCACTTTCAATTGGTATCAGAGGTGTCCTCGTGACGTAGCTTAACGGTTACATAGAACTCAAGAACTTCCTTATCTAGAACCTTGCAAGGGTGCTCGAGTATAAAGGATATCCCGTCTTGCTCGAGCATCAGGATGATGTTCCTGAATTCATCAAGAGCATGGGCGAAGCCAGTACTAACCAACTCACTCCCAGTGAGTAGCCCGGTCGTGGTTCGAGGAGCCATTATAACCTAAACAAGTAACATCCAAGGGACTTAACTCTATCTAAGTCTATAGATTAGGAACTAAACTAGTGGGAACTAGACAAGTTACAAACAAGCTAGTGATTCAATGAGGAACGGTCGTTACCCTTGCACCGAGCGGAGAGAAGCCCTAGTTGAATAAGCGGCTTGCGTCGGGATAGCAATCGACGGAAGCGTGAGTCGACGAGAACGAAAATGCTGGCGGTGAGCGGCGAGAACTTGTGTCAAGCAGATGCCTAAGACTGGAACACCGAGCCGACGGAGAGAGGACAGCGGCGGACTGTAATCGACGAGAGGCGATCGGGAGTCTATGAGAATTTCCGCTATTTCCAGAATACGAACGGTCGGGACTTCCGCAATAAGCGCTATTTATTTCCTAAGATAGCCGCTGTATCCGATATTTCCGCTGGGAATGGCAGGTTTCCGCTTGACCGTTTTTATATTGATAAATTTAAATAGTCGGTTTGAATTCCTGTTAATTCGAAACTTTCCCCTATTAAATGTCTGATAAATATCCCGGTCAGAATAGCTAAGCCGAGTCAAAGGGAGGTTAACCCTAGAATTAAGCACTGGCTATTTCTTGGTGAGTCAAAAGGTAAAATATTCGTTGCAACTACTAGCACACATCCCTTGAGTTTCATTGGACCGATTGACACCCACTGTCACAACTTATCAATGATATATATATATAAAACAAAACATCAGATTCCAAATTAGGGATCATACAGGTGTTAGCATCCGTGTCCTTCCATCAGATGTGTGTGTATATACATATATTTATATCTTGAAGGAGAATCTATATATTTGTTTGGATATATATATATATATATATATATATATATATATATATATGCTTCAATGTAATGCGATTAAATTTTCGAAACTGAATGCGCGTACCTGGGATCATTAGGTTGATCATTCGGATCCACTATTTGAAGTACAACAAGTATCCAGTTCAAGTAGGACAATGTAGTTAGCATTATCTCTTATCCCATATACTTATTCCATAGCATTCCTAGAACACCTCTTGTCTAGGTCCCATTATGTTCAAGGGTACCTAGACTATCCTGCAAAAACGAATTACCTTACCTTAGGAACCCAATATGTATTGTGTCCTAGGTTCTTGTCAGCAAAAAATACAGGATGCCTTCCTACAGGATTTCTGTCAGGAAGGCTATCTCTAGCCAAAGGATGTGGACATACCCTTGCCCTTGACCCAGAAGGATTGTGCCAACAATCTATGGCAAAGTGACCCACTTTGCCACAGCACCAGCACTCATGAATGTTGTATCTCCTTTTCTTACAAGATCTATTGACTGAGTTTGTCATGATCTTAGGTCTGACAGGGGCAGAGCAGGTTATGCTCTCAGATTTACCCTTTCCACCGGGACACGAGGGAGGGTGGTTGGAGAACATGTGGTGAGTGTCATGAGGCCTGGGAGGTGGTGCCTTCTTTTCAGTCAGCACACATCCGGGGGCCCCATAGATACTTGCTGCATGTTTCCCAACCCCTTTTCCCTGCTTCCTAGGGTGGTGAGAGGTACTGTGAGAGCTGGTTCCTGCAATCTCATGAAGTGTTGAGGCTGAGGCAGTGAATACAAAAGGTTCATGATGAGCCAAATGTATATTCTCATGGGTAGCCATAACAACACTTGCACTATGGGTGTTTCCACATGAGGGTTGATCATTCTTGCAGTGACCATAGTTGTTCTTATGGTCATACCTGAAGGCATGATGTGTGCCCTTCCTACTCGACGTGGGGGTCTTAAAATAGTTTCCCCATTTCTCCATGATTTTATAATTCGTGAGATTCACTCGTTTTCTCCCTTTCTCTTAATAGCATCTACCTTGGAAAAGTTAGATACTATTCTCTTATCGGTCTCTAGAGAAAACTCTAGATCCGAGATCTTTGAGTCCTTCACCTTGATGGATTCCAATTGGAGATCCATCATGGTCCTCAACTGATCAATTTCCATAGCTTATTTCTCCACAAGCAAGTTGCTCTTCTGAAGGGCACTACGAAGAGAATCAAGAGTTTCAATCTTTTGATTGGAACTGTCTATTTCCCTAGCATCAAAAGAGGGATAAACCTCTGAACTTCTCCTTTCTTCAGGAGATACAAGAGTAAGAGAGCAGGAAGAGGAAGATACCTGATCCTGATCGTGCTGATCAGGGTTAGAGTTTTGGTTAGCTGAGACTGCGGTTTCAGCTTCATCACAACTACATTCCTCAATCTCTTCTTCAGTCTCTGATAAAGATACCGGATCCCTGATATTGAGAAGTTGTTCTTGACATTCATCATCAGAGACGAGGACCCCCACATAAGCCTCATCCTCTTGCTGGCATTCAGTCCTGGCAGCCTTTTTTCCTTCCATGAGGTTAGAGATTGTTTCCCACATGGACTTTACAGTCTTGCACTTGTCCAATCTTGTAAGAGAAGACCCTGACCAAATATCAGAGATGATCTGTCATACCAGCTTGTCCAAGTTGAATAGTGAAAGCTCGGTTTCAGACATCTCTGCGGTACTCTTAGGGATTTGGTGATCTTCTCTAGAGTCAGAAGCCTTCTTGGGAATGAAGGGACCCTCTTACACAATGAATAATGCACGGGGGTCAATCGCTTCCAGATGAAACTGAACCCTCATTTTCCAGATGGGATAATATTCTTTTGTGCATGCAGGCAGTCTTAGGGGAGAGACATCAGTGTATAACTCCATGCTTGAGTCTTGTTTTCTTCTTGACAGTAGACACGAGATCTTACTCAAGGTGTTAACCTTATTGATGAGTAACCTCGCTCTGATACCACTTGAAAGTATCTAGTGTCAACTAAATCCACCTATGGGGGGGGGGGGGAATAGGTGTCGTGTAGTCTTTTGCGGAATTTAAAATACCTGCACAGATAAACAAACACAGCACAGAAAAGCACAAAAGCAATTATAGTGGTTCCCCGATTTGGGTACGTCCACTCTCTCCCTTCGACCTATCTCCCACCAAGGGACGGCTCGGTCACTTCACCAATCGGATTGAAATCCAATCCTCACACTACGGAAGGAACCCTTCCAACCAAAGGAGTCACTACTCCTCCACCACGGGTTGCACCCAACCCTTACAACTAGGAATCAAAATTCCTTTACAATAAAACAAAAATTGAATGTACAAGAAATACAAACAAACTTGTGGAGATCCTGATGTCCTTTTTCGTTCGTTGAAGCTATCTTGAAAGAGACGAAGAATCAACGACCGGTGTTCTATCTTGGAGAAGATCTTAACAAGATCGGCGACGGCAAGTGAATGCGGCGGCGATGCTTTGTAGATCCAAACTTTTTGACGAAGTAAGCAAGGTCTACCAACGATCTCACTCGGATCAGTCGTCTCAATCGATTCAGAATGAAGAACTATCCTCGTTCAACAAATTGAGAGACAAAAGATCTCGAGAGAGAAGCGTGAGATGCTAGGCTTGCCTCGGTACTGTCGTCGGAAGATCAAAGATGCTTTAAGATCAGCGGTGGCTACAAGCTTGCGAGCGGCGACAACGATCGGTTACGTTCCGCGATCTGCTAGGGCACGCGTCGACTACTTCAGATTTTTCGTTAATCAATCTGTCATTATATTCAAATACGCGAGTATATATACTGGAAGCCAACCATAAGTGACCGTTGTGGGGTCCACAAGGAGAAGCTCTAGTCCCGGTCAAAACGGCGCACAACAAACTTGGTTCGGGCCAGCGAACGGGAAATTTGCCTAAGGCAAAATCGGCGAGAATCGCTGGTGATTCCCGTCGAAGTTGGCGGGAATCACTCACGATTCCCGTCGAATTTGCCTTAGCTGAATTCCAGTAGGGAACCTTGTCAGCCGGAGAGAATCGGCGGGAATGCAAGGTGATTCTCGACGAATCGGCGAGAATCACTTGGTGATTCCCGTCGATTCTGCCTTAGCAGATTTCTTGTAGGAGGACAGTTAGCCGGATGAAGTCGGCGGGAATCACTGACTGATTCTCAACGATTCGGCGAGAATCACTAATGATTCCCGTCGAATCGGCGAGAATCACTTAGTGATTCCCGTCGATTTTTACTTAGACGCTTTTTCTCTTCCTTCCTATGAACTTGGTTTTCGACCCATATTTGCTCCTCTTCTGCTCTTGATCTCTATCGACCCGGTACTTGAAAGTAAGTACACTCCAATAGAGAGAGCACACATGAGTCAACACAATGATCTGCTCAACGAGGGATTACGTTGCGCAGACCCGTGTATATTGACCCACTACACCCTGACATTTGTGTGTACTTAGCATGGAATAGCTGCAAGCACAACTTAATAGAAGATTGTCAAATACATTGTGAATCCATCTTAGCTTGACTGGAGGCTTCTTCAAATCCAGGTAATTGTTGATACAATACCCAACAGGGACTATCATCCAAAGCCTCAGAAATCACCCGAGCATAGGAACTTAAGATGTATAAGCCCTCCATCAACAAATAAACCAAAATCAAAATCACACTAGAAGATCATAAGCCAAGCAACTCACAGCCAAAAACCAGAACTGGTTGGGTGTACTCGACACTTACCACGATTTCGCCGGTCGAGCTGTTGAGACATGGACAAAGATCTTTGTGAATATCAACAGGTTTACAAACAAACTGATACAAACAAATTACTTTGCAAAGATATAATTGTTAAAGGAGGTTTTAAACTATTTCTTAAATCAATCATTTTCAGCAGTGTCTCTATATCTTTATGAGAAAGAGTTCCATTGCACAAATAATGAAAAAGTGGAAACCCAGCCAGCTAATCCCTATATAAACTACCATAAGACCAAGATCAGAATGATAGGCAGTGTGAAATTACAATGCCCAGTGATTTATAATTGAAAAAAACGAGATATTTCTGGTATTGGACTCTCAAATCCAAATATCAAATCTCCTTATTCATTGACAATTCAAAGACAATTTGTTAAGTACCTCCGCACTGATATGATGAATGAGTCAATCCTGTCAAACATTTATTAGACTCATGGCTTCATGCTTTGAAGTTTTCTAGTAAAACAAATCACACATGGCAAGATAACGTGATTAAATGAAAAATATGATTGCTTGCTGAGTTCACAAACATCACAGGTAAATGGCCCAAAACATTTAGAAGGAAAAAACTTTGTAGCATAAAAGAAGCAGACAGGTGAATCAACAACAGAACTACCAATGTCAAAAAGTTCAAGACAGGAAAGTATTGAAGGATTAACGAGGTTGAACAGTAGTATCTATAGCGTGAATGAGTGAATATAACTCATTCTGCATCCTACCAGTACCAAGAACATGCTTCTTGCTTATATCCTAAATAATAACATGAAATAGAAGAAAATCTCCTTGGCGATCTAAGTATTTGGATAACGAACAAAAAGATAATGTTTTGGGAAAGCTAAAAGACGTAAAACATCAGACAAAGTAATAGAATGCAAGTATTTTATGAATCATTTCAAGATTTACTAAAAAAAGACATTAACAAGAGTAATATTATCATAACCAGAAAGAATGAAAAATGAAATGAAACATGTGAAGGACCTGGTCCTATGATATATGGCGTTGACCCACTATATAGATTATAAAGTTGAGAAGGCACTAAGATAGATGATTGAGAAAATGTTGTGGATATATAGTATGAAGTATCACGAGAAAGCCTTCTCATGTACTCCAAGTACTACCTCATCAACACATACTAATAAAATCATATAGGTAGCTGCAGTTAAAGGTCAAGCTCCACCCTTGAATCTAAGTAATCCCTTTAGGAGCTCAACCAATCTTACCTTAGGGACTACCATTGATTTTATAACACATGTCACTAGTATAATTAGGCATGAACTTTTAACAGAATAATCAACACATCATATAAACTTGTTGAAAACAACGGAACTACCATGGATTTTATAACACATCTCTTATTTATTTATATCTAATTGACATGAACTTTTAACAGAATAATCAACATGATCGCATACATATTAACATATCATATAAAAAAGATGGATAAAAGCATCAATAAAACCCCATTTTAATTCCCATAAACAACATTACATTTCTCTCCTCTTCAATTCCCTTCATTACTCTCCACTTCTTTATCAAAAGTAACAATGGAGGCTCAAACTTGCTGAAAATCCTGAAAGCAGAGGCAGGAGGGAAACAAATGAAGCAAAGAAGAGCCAAGAAATATAATTGTTAGGTCTGCTACAAAAAATGTTAATCTTCCTAGTTTGATCAGGTTTTCAATTAATCTATTAACATTCACAGCATGGGGTCTAGAAATATTCTCAAATGTGAAGTAAATCCAAAATTTGATAAACGTGTATCAATCCCTAAACTCGTTGAAGGAAAGACAAGAGGAAAATGTACTAGACACTCACCACGATTTCGCCGATGGGCTGTTGCGGACTAGAGGAGACGTCGTTGAGCAGGGGGACGCTGGAGGCAGCGGTGGTGGCTTTTGGAGGGCGCACGATGGGCTATTGTAGGGGAGTCGGGGGTTTACATCGAGCTGGGAGAGAAAAAGCAGGAGGTGCGGGAAAGGGAAGATGTCGTGCTGGAGATGAATGGCGAGAGGGAAGATGTCGTGGCTTCAGTCTTCCGTCAGGGAGTGAGGACATCAGGCGGGGAGGTAGGGATGCGCCAGTCAGTGCGGGGGAAGAAGAGAGAATCGCAAAAGGCTCGAATTAACGGCAATGTAAAACGGGAATCACACAAATTCAGTCCGATTCAGTCATATTGGAGTGAGGCCCGACCAAGGGGGGGGGAGTACCCTGAGGGCACACTCATTAGGATCTAAATCGGACCTGAGCTTATGCTAACTCGCCACGAGCTGGGATCCAAGGCCCTTCAGGTTGTTGTGAGCTCCCTTGCTAGTACGAACATTCTCCTGTAATCTTCTTTGAAATTTAAAAAAAATACCCGTAATAAGTGGAGTTGCCTTTGTGGGCAGTCTGGTGTAAGCGTACACAAAAAACTCTTCCCATGCTTGACCGTAAAGTAAACAACCGCTCACAGCCTCTTCATGTCTATCTTAGTGAGGATTTTGTTGGGTGCACTTTCGACATTAACAAAACGAACACGTAGTCTTCAAATCAGAGTTGGTTGAAGAACCAGTCCGATCAAGATGGGAGATCACGACATCCATCATCAACCTGATGGGTCATGCCATAGTTTAGAGGGTGCAACCTCTTTGGAGTCTATCGAGCTTTGATTCAAACAAGATCGAAGGGAGACCATGCATCAGATGGTCGCTATGATGCAGTAGATCACGTAATTGACCCAACAGCTAGCTCCTCCAATGGGAGTGCCCATGACTTCGCCAGTCCACCCTCAAGAGCCCACGACCGCGTTGCCCATGCGACCATAAGAACAAGAGTTCTCCGATACATGTCATAACTTCTTTCGAGATGCAACAAACTCTAGTCTAGTAAGGGACCTTGATTTTTGGGGTGCTGCCCCTCCCTCTGTCCCTAAAAAAGAATGCTCGTCTCCCTTTATAGAAAAGTCCACTAGGAAGCTGTCCCATAGGGATTCAGAGAGCCTTACCTCTCCCACTTCTCGATAAGAGAGGATCCTGCAAGCCATCTCCAGGCCTTCGATTCTTTGTTTTTTATGAGAACCCTAATTGACGGGATTCAGTATCAGTTGCTCTCCATGTCTTTCGACTGTAAGTTAAGAGAATGGTTTTATAAATTATCCCTGGTTCCATTTCTTATTTTGTAGATCTATGGCGAGAATTCATGCTGAGGTTTACGACCTCTAAAAAGCGAAAGAGAGCCACACGACCCTCTAAAAAATTGTTCTAGGACCCCACAAGACCCTGGCATAGTATGATGATTGTTTCAAGAAGAGATTTTAGGATCCCACGACGTGGATGCTTTGTTATATCAGGTAGTGTTTACTTACAACTTTCATCAAAGTATGTTTAAATTTGAAGTCTGTCGGGAGCCGCCTTACTCCTACCAAAAACTAATCGATATTGCTAAACTCTTCATTGAAGTGGAGGTCATCGCTCCTTATATTATGCCCTCCATCTCTAAAACAATCAAGGAGAGGATAGGAGTGTTGGAACATGCATTCCACATCTCCTCGGTTTCAAAATAACAAATCCCATTATATATTTGATCTAGATTTTGTGTTTATAGTATATAGGTATAACATGTATGGCAAACTAAAGCAATCAAATTGAACAAACCGATGATTTGGCCAACATTCATATCTTTACGTCCTACCGCGGCATGGTAGAACCTACCGCTGGCAGTAGCATTCAATTTAGGGGAAGAGTGCTAAAATGCATTTTAAATGAAAACACTTGGCAGAGCAATGAGGCAAATATGTAAAGAAGTTAGCGAGGCATGTTAGCACATACCATAATGCAGCAGGCGTTGCCTAAAATGAAGAATGCCAAAAATGAAGAAATAGGTCTACCATGTCTGCTCGATCAGTGTGCCTAATGTTTTCCATAAAGGATACCGCGCGATAGTAAAACTTACCGCTGATGCTCGCAAACTATTGAAAGGTCATATCTTTGAATTATTTCCAGAGCCTCGTCCCTTTATTCCAGAGCACTCCCTTGGGCAAACACGAAGATCAAAAGTAGAAATTGAAGGGAAAGCACATCAATGATCATCCTACGCAAAGGAATAACTCATCAACAGCGATGATTTCTATTGTGCCTTTGACTTCACCTCCAGAGTTCTTCATATGGAGTTTTTATTAAGAAATCATGTGTCTTACCTTGTAATTTCTTTTTTCATTTTATGAATATATTTTTTAGTGGAATTCGTCGCATGTGGTGGCAAGTAGGTTGTGTATGGTTTAGGGAGGAATTCATCGTAGGTGTTAGCGACTAGATCTTGGGAGTAGCTATGGGGGAAAAAATTTGACACGGGTTTTAGAAACTATATCCATGGATTAGGTCTAGGGTGTTTGAGACCTATCTGAGGAGAGATAGGCTAAGACAAATCGATCTATGTGGATAAGGTTCGAAATAGAAAACAAAAGATTTTTTTGTGTTCACCACCATGATTTCTAGCATCATGAAAATCAATTTTTGTAATCGATTTATATAAGTATTAGAATCATGCTTTTTTTTGTTTTATGAAATTGATTTCAATATCTATTCACTAAAATATTTTGGGAAAATATTTTTGTTCTAAGTTCTTGAATAAATTCTAAATTTCTTAAAACCCTTATTCACCCTCTAAAGGTGACAGTAGATCCAACAAATGGTATCATTGCCAGGTTATTCTAAAATAGTTTCACCACCAAGTGTAATGGTATATCATGATCTCACATCAACTAGAGGGGATGATTTTTCAAAATCATTAGCACCACCTTTATTTATAAGCACAAATTTTAATGGGTGGAAAATCTTAATGAAATAATTTCTTATATCTTTAGATATTGAATTTTGGAATATAACCATAAAAAGCCATCAAATGAGTTAAATAGGAACAAGTGTTTTTAATTGCTAAATCCATGAAAAGCCTATTTTGTGTACTTGAAAAAATTATTATCTCATTTATACTTTCTCTACAACTTATGTGATTTGGAAATTTCTTGAAAAACTTTTGATTCTCCATCTGTAGGTATACTAATTGCAAAAATTTAAGAATATCCAAAATTGCACAAATATTCTAGAAATTTCTTCTTTTGACGGATCCATGGAATGCACATTAAGTGGAAGGGAAGATAACAACTCATTAAGTGGAAGGGAAGAGTAAGAGCAACACAACTTGCTATTCAATTGACATATCTTCATATAACATTGTAAACAAAACAAATTCTTCCCTTCTCGTTATAGATTCTCATTCTACATTTCGTGTGCTCGAAATGGCTAAACGTAAATTTTTTTAAAAAAAATGAAAAATACTAATTCTAGATTACATTTAGAAAATAAAACCTTAAAAGAAAAATTTGATGTGGAATCTATTTCTTCCTCATGCTCTTCATTTGAAAATGCTATAGCTTGTATTGATTGCAATAAACTTAAATAAAATTCAAGGTATTAAAAAGAGCTTTCTACTGCAAAAGAGCATAGTGAAAAATTGCTAAATAAACTAGATTCATCAAAATTATTAGTTCAAAAATTTTAAATGATAAATCCTTTTCATATATAGTTTTTCTTCAAATTTGTTTAAGGTCTCAACTAGTGTTACAAATATTGTAAAACATACACCTAGTACAATATTTAATCATATAAGCGCACCTTATATCAAGTACACCATATGCTCCAAATTTGGACATATATCATCTTGTTGTATGGATATATCTAAACCATGCACATCTCACCTAATTAGGGTTCCCAAAATTTCACTATCCAAAACATTTCGATCTATATGGGTTCCAAATCATGTCTTTATGTACAATGAGATTATTGATTGCCTAGAGAGATGTTTATCATGCTATGTATAATAATTTTACCAAACCTATTTTTGCTCCATAGTCAAATAAAACAATAAAAACAACTTTTCTTTTCTTCTTTGTTTTGTGCAATTTTGTTTCTTATTCTTTTTTTTATTGAGCTAAACATTTTTGCATATTCATCTTGCTTTAAGCACACTCAATAATAAATAAAAAAGATGAATATTAATATTTGTGTCATAATCATAATCCAATTGCAATGCACACATAATAATACATTTCCTGCATATTTGGTTTGTTGGAACATGCTTATTTTTAGATCTCCTATCTTTTGTTTTGCATATTTCATTGTCTCGAGCTTTCATGAATTTGGAGAACACAAGAAATGGAAAAATAACCTTTTAAACACCTTAGTCTAAAAACTAAAATCCACAAAATTTTAATTATTCTTCAAAACTCTTTGTGGTAGCTGGTGCACCTTATTATGGAAAACATTAATCAATAAAAAATTTAATGAAAAATTATTTAAAACATGTTTTCTAAATGAAATACCACATCTATGTTTTCTAGCGCCAAATGGTAGGAGCTAACGTCGACAGTAGCAGTAAAGAATAATTTTTCCTTCTTTTTATTTATTTTCCTCTAACATAGAAGATCATTTTATTAAGCGCTCTTTAAATACTTCTGTGCTTTTTAAAAAACTTTTCTTAATTTTTCTTAGCACATTTTTTCAAAAATAAAAATAATCAACAAGAAAATTAAAAACAATTTCAAAACACAAAAATATACTTTTCTTGAGTTTTTTTATTTTATGTTTTGCATATATTACTTATTTTATATAAAAATAAAAATGATAAAAAATATTTCAAAACCATATTAAGAATGCTTAGCATGAGTAGTCTAACATGTAATAATTGACTATAATGTGTGATTTGTCATTTTATTCCTTATTGAACATTACAATGTTTTCTCATGCCATGCAAATTATCATAAAGTATAAAGAAAAACTAATGTAGGAATCTTGTGTCTAAATGCTTAATTATGTCTCTAAGTACGAATGATGTTTTACGTTAGACAATAATACTCACGACCACATTCTTTGTTTCTTATATTTGTATTTAATCTTATTTATACATGTATGTGTAGTGTAGTAATAGAACTATTTTATAAGCAAAAATAAATTACATACGTACACATCATTATCATGCACCTATTGTTAGATAAGTGTAGTTAAAAATAAAATTGTATGTTTGCTAAACAAGTGAATTCAGAGTCCATAGTAACAAAATAAAAAATCAAATACTAAATGATAAGGAAAACTCCACCAAACACCACTCAACCTCCTGAGAAGTCATAATAAGCATCGTGAGGTTGAACACCTTGAAGAGAATTATAAAGTATCTTGTACAAACAAATTCTTAATACCCAACTTCTCTTTACTACACCGGATCACACACATTAAAATAAAGAATAATATTATGTGATTCACCAAGCATTACTTCGCTCCATGATAAGTCTTGATGAACATTGTGTGTGAAAGCACCTTGGTGGTTGTACTAGTTTTATATTACATTACATGTTACATGTGTCTTGATTATTGCTTATGTATACTCTATCAATTCACAAACTTTACACATCATTGTCTTTCATAAACATTCCACTCATGAGAATTAGACATTAAGTTTGAGACCAAATATTTCTACATATTTGAGTAAATGTACTAGATGTTTAAGCATGAACTTTACATTATCTTTAAATCTTGAAGCTCAAATCATATAATATTGTATTGTTAAATCTTTCTATGGTTATTTTTGCATGCTTACATACTCAAATATGAAATATTATTTTAAAAGGGAATTAAAAATCATAGTGTGCAACACAAATCTTTATTTTATGGACTTGGATTATCATAAAAGATATTTTTTAATCTTGAACTATAATGCTAATCTTCATGCTGAGTCATTAGACTTTTCATGCTTGCATTTTTGATATCCAATGATATACTTAATTTTCATGCTATTTTTTTTCCTTATGACGTGCTCTAAAATTTGCAAGATTATCTGTATATGTTATTTCCCTTGATATAAACATTGTCAGTACATTCATTAATCAATGTTTTTTTTATCATGTGTGCTATATTAAAAAATCGATGGAATGTCATCTCGTGCAATCACTTAAACATTTTCTTATTAAGCTTATAACTCCTTATATTTTGTGTTAGTATTTTTGAAAGATTTTTCTTCTATGAATGTTTGATCTCTTTTTCATTGTATTTTACTCTTTTGCTCGATCATGATTATTTTTCATTCCAATAAGTAATATCCAACAAGTTGTATGCGACGTATTATTTCATCTTTACATAGGGCAACCTACACTTATTGCATAGTCTCGCGGTTTGACAGGGTCAAACCGCGTAGTCCGCGTGACTAGTTTTTAGTCCCACATTGTTTGTTGTATTCTCTCATCTTCCCCATTTTATATATATAAGAGGGGCATACCTATGTATTGTTTATCTTTTTGGAGCAATAAATTTTCCTTTATTTAGCTTTTTTTCATAGGCAGTGACCTCCTCGTAGTCCAGCGTCATCACCTTGAGGTCATGCATGACCTGTAGTGTGTGGTTGGTAGCCTTAATGGAGGTGACCTTCATCATCTCATTGACCTCTGCCTCAGTGTACATCCGTGGCTTTTTGGCTTAATTACTCGGCTCTCCGCAAGATGAGTGATGGTTAAAATTCACGCTAGAGCGTAATTATAAATCGATAAGGCAAGTGTACCTATCGTTCTAGAGTATAGGATCAAATGTCATATTAGACTCGGGGCCTGTTGACTACTTCTACTCACGCAAATTAATATTATTTTATCGGCAAATAAAAAGATTAATTAAAACTAAATGAAGATAAAGGACTAAAGGATAACACTTGATCTAGACTCCCTTAGAAATAAAATAAACTTTCATAAAATGCAAACTTCTAAATTACCTACTTCGACCGCGGAGGTTCCTAAATTATAAAAATGCCTCTCTCGAGAATACACTCTCAACTAAACTTAGGTTGATCGATTAAGACCTCTCGGCTAGTCGAAACCCCAAAGCTTGCTTAAAGTGGTGAACCCCACTATTGGAATTGACTCCAAACTAGAAGATTCATGTCTTCCTCTCTCGAGGAGAGCATGCAAATCCATCTACCTTTGAGTGATCTACTCGTATCCACAACCTCTCTATAAATCTAAGATACAGATCAAAAATCGAAATCAAATAATAAATTGAAGCAGAAATAATAGAGAGCTTGGAAAGAAAGAAGAAATTTATTTTATTTAAAAGCTTGTCATGATAAAATGCTAATTTAAGATTAGCTACTTAACATGATAAAAGAGCTACAATAAAAAGAAGAAGAAAAACATGAAAATAAAGTGCTTGAATTGAAAATTAGGAAAAAGTAATTTAAACTACGAATTCTAAAAGTACAAGAAAGAAATGCAAGAACATGAAAAAAAACTACTAAAACTGCATAAAATCTACTCCTAGCTGACTCCTAGATCACTCCTAGATTGATCCTCAGCTCATGGCTCAATCTAGAATTTATAGGAAATTTTCTGGAGAGTCACGCCCCTCGGTCATGCCCATGAATAGGAGGCGTGTAAGGTGCATAATCATCCTCTTGAAAGCTCGGGAACGTTGGGAGAAAAATACAAAGATTCACCGTTCTGTAGGTCACGCCCTAGGTCACACCCTTGACCTAGGGCGTGTCTATATTGTTACTGGAAACAGCGGGAACTGGAAATAGCAGGAATTAAAATATGGTAGTTGTGGGAAGTTACTCCCCTAGGTCACGCCCGTGGCCAAGGGCATATAAGCTGAAAACTATTTGGATCTGAAACTGGCTTCATAAAGCGCGGCATGCCTAATCGTCGAGTCACGCCCGTGACTTTGAGGTCACGCCCATGTCCTAGGCATGTAATTTTAATCTGACGTGGAATTGTAATCTGGAGGTCCTGGATGGGTTACGCCCGTGACTTGAGGGTCACGCTCGTGACCTGGGCGTGTGATTGTGATTTTTCCATATTTGTTCAATTTCTTCTCCTGATCTGTTCTGCAAAATCCAAATTGATATTTGCAGCCCAGATTAACCTAAAATACAAAAAGAAAGTAATTAAAAACTAAATTCATAAAATATAATTATAAACTAATTAATTATTAAATAAAAACTATATAAAAATAAGGATAAATTTATAGTTATCAATTACCGCGATACTTACTTGTTTGCTCATCTCGAGCAAACAACTTTTCATAGGGAGTAGAAAAATTTCAATGCTAGAAAAGAAAATTGAACCTAAGGAGTAAAATGCGAATTCTTCTGCCTTTGTGCGTAGCTATTTTGGTAGAAAAACCTACTCAGCATAAAAATTAATTTTTGTTTTCTAGAAAGTGTTTTCATTTTTTATTTCTTCTTTGGAATTGAAAATCCGATAAATCATAAAATTACATTTAGGGAGAAGACAACGTGTGTACTAAGATCGACATTACATAAAACGAAGATCAAGTTACCCTTTAAAGAAATCCATCAATGTCGATGGCCATAGACTTGCCTTTTCACACTCTCACCACAACACTAGTCTAACTTATAAGCAAAAATCAATAGGACTTAACTATGTTGAAATGTAGGCTTAGGTTTTTTTGCGGATAATCAAAGATAAACATGATGGCTAGTCATACCCAAACCTGAAGGGAGAGCTCGCACAAAATAAATAATCAAGTCTTTTAAAACATAGCCAATTTCCCAAATCTTTTTTCTTCTTCTTTTTCAAACTTTTTTCATTTTTTTTATTCCTCCCTTTTTCTTAAGATTTTTTTAATATTTCTTTTAAAAGAGAGGAGAAACAAATAAACTCCTTTTTTCTCAATAAATATAGTCACCAAATTAAAATGACTCCAAATCACTCACAAAACCTTTATATATAAAATCATTAACGAGCTTAGTCTTAGGTGTGTGATTATGATGCTTTTTAGGCCTTGGTGAAATATTTGGTGGAGCTAAAACAAAAGATAGGGTAATAGGCTCAAAGTGGTTTAACAACGATAAAGTGATTGGACCGGGTACAAATGCTCAAACTAGCCAAAAGAAATGCCTATATCCTATTCATGCTAATGAGTTTAACTTATGCAAGTCTTGAGAATAGCTAGAGGGCAAGATCTAGACATTGAGAAAGAATGTTTTTTTATTCGTGAAATATCTCAATAGTAAACTTCTACGTACTCTCCTAAATTTTTTTGGATTTCTACTGTTTTCAAAATAAAAGTAGAATAAACTATTTCTATACATTTAGAAAAATAAAAATCTAATTGTATGCTGAATATTAATCCTACCCAAAATTGTACTTACACGTGCACTTGACTAGGAACACAGCATAGCTAATAGTTCTACTCCAAAATTCAAAATTCCATTAAATCATAAAAAATTTTAAACACTATGTAAAAGATGAATACTAGAGATTTTGCATGTGAATAAATATAGAAATAATGATTTCTCTAAATAAAAATTAAACCTAAATTTTTTTTAATTCTTAGACTTCCCAAGGTATGCCCTGTGAAGGGTTCTCACCGGTACTAGACGGTTTTGTTGGATTACAGCCCAACACGGCCCTTTCTAAGAAATTAAGTTTCGATTTTCTAATTTTTTTTATTATTGTTTTTTTGGGAAAAACACAATTTTTTTGCATTTTTAAAGAGTTTTCAAATTTATTTTTTTAATAATAAAAACCACAAAAGAGATCTCGCCCCCATACTTACAAATAAACATTGTCCCCAATGTTTATAAGCGTAAGAGGGGAGAAAGAAAAAGAAAAACTAAATTAAATTTTTTTTAAAAAATATATGAAAGAAATTAAAGGATAAGCAAGGGGTGTCTCCCAAGAATGCTTTTCTTTTTCCAGTTTTTAATCTAGACGGTTATAGTTAGAAAAAAGGAAAATAAAATTTGAAGTGAATGAGCAACTCCCTTATTTCACGCTTGGGTGAATACAACGAAGTCGCTCGCCAGGCTACTCCTCCGCTTGCTTCTTGATTTTCCTTCTCGCAGTTGACCTGAAAGTATAGATTCAAATCACCTATCTATACCTGAGGTGATTTGAATCTTTATAGAGGAGCGACAAATATACCGTGGAAGACATTTAATTACAACGACTCCTCTCCTTCCTGAAAACCGTTAGTGAAAGAAAAATAAAAAAGAAGCGCGCTAGAAAAATTTTAGTAAAGAGGAGGCTCTTGCGAAACAATATGATCAGGTTCCGGTTGTTTATTTTATAAATTAAAATCATTATCTAAAAATTCTTATAAAATAAAATCATTGGGCACATCAGGTTCATGAATTTGAATGCCAAGATATTGAGAAGTGGTGCTCCAAAATTCATGATGAAGAGGAGAGAAATCAGGAGAAGCAGAAGAAGAAACATGTTCTTTGTCTATTTCTTCCCGTTGGCCCATAATATTGATAAATTCTTGATATAATAATTTATCTTCTTCTATGAAATAAGACACTAAGGGGGCACATGAAGATTCATGTATCTCCATAGGAGAAATATTCAAAGAGGGAGGAGAATTACTAGACAAGGTATTAATTTCTTCTAAATTTTTGGGAGGAGGATCAAACTGAAGTTGTGAAAAGTCCCCAAAATTAGAAGAAAAATTAGTAGAACAAGTGATAATATTTTCTAAATTTTGGGGAGGAGGATCAAATTGTGAAGCTTCCCCAAAACTAGAAGAATAAGATTGCGGTGCAATAAAAGAAGAACAAAAATTCGGATCTAAATAATTATTCTCATTGCTCGAGAATCTCTCCAGTTGATCTTGCGAACAAGAAAAACCAACATCCGAGGTGACAGAATAATTATTTAACTCAGAAAAGCTGTTCTCGTTAAAGTTTGAAAAAGTATTTTCATAAAAATTAGAAAAATTGGAAAAATTGTTTTCATGAAAATTTGAACAATAATAATCATTAAAATGAGAAAAATTATTGTCATAATTATTATAAAAATTATTTTCATACAAAAAATTATGATAATAATTATGAAGATAACATTCCTCATTTTGATGAGGAGTGCCATAATAATAACAAGAAATTTTTCGCCTGCGTGCGGCTTCCAAAATATTTAGGTGATTTTCAAGCTTGGAAGGCATGACGACCAATTGAGAATATTTTTTTTTATAAAAGAAAATAAAAACAACCTTTACCTAATGGAATTTTTTTAAAAAAATAAAATAAAAATTAAAAGAGAATTGGGTTAGAGAAAGAGACTGATAAATTTTATAAAATTTGCGCTTTCTAAATATCAACAAAAATACATCCCGGCAACGACGCCAAAAACTTGATGGTTAAAATTCACGCTAGAGCATAATTCTAAATCGATAAGGCAAGTGTACCTATCGTACTAGAGTATAGGATCAAGTGTCGTATTAGACTCGAGGCCTATTGACTACTTCTGCTCATGCAAATTAATATAATTTAATCGACAAATACAAAGATTAATTAAAACTAAATGAAGACAAAAGACTAAAGGATAACACTTGATCTAGACTCCCTTTGAAATAAAATAAACATTCATAAAATACAAACTTCTAAATTACCTACTTCGACCGTGGAAGTTCCTAAATTTCAAAAGTGTCTCTCTCGAGAATACACTCTCGACTAAACTTAGTTTGATCGATTAAGACCTCCCAGCCAGTCGAAACCCCCATGCTTGCTTAAAGCGGCGAACCCCACTATTGGAATTGACTCCAATCCGGAAGATTCATGTCTTCCTCTCTCGAATAGAGCAAGCAAATCCCTCTACCTTTGAGTGATCTACTCGTATCCACAACCTCTCGGTAAATCTAATATACGGATCAAAAATCGAAATCAAAGATAAATTGAAGAAGAAATAATTGAGAGCTTGTCAAGAAAGAAGAAATTTATGTTATTTAAAAGCTTGTCATGATCAAGTGCTAATTTAAGTTTAGCTACTTAACATGATAAATGAGATACAATAAAAGAAGAAGAAAAACATGAAAATAAAGTGCTTGAATTGAAAATTAAAAAAAAGTAATGTAAACTAAAAATTTTAAAAGTACAAAAAAGAAATGCAAGAAAATGAAAATAAAGTACTAAAACTGCATAAATTCTACTCCTAGCTGACTTCTACATCACTCCTAGATTGATCCTCACCTCCTGGCTCAATCTGGAATTTATAGGAAATTTTTTGGAGAGTTGATAACTCTAATTATTTCTATTTTTCATTTACTATTTTTTATTAATAGTTAAATATTATATATCAATTTTATAATCTAAAGTTTATAATTAACTACTTTTTGTATTTTATATTTATTTGTTCTAACAAAATTATTTTCAATCTTATAGGGCTAATCTATAGATTATTTGGAGCAAAAATGGAATTTTCCCCTTCTCTGCCCAAGCGCCCCTTGACACGCCCTCCTTTGGGGTGTCCAAGGGCGTGACACAAAGGAGCTAAAAATGTCGACTGCAAATCGTCGACCTGCAAATGAAGATCCTAGACACGCCCTTGCCATGCCATCCTTTGGTGTGTCCAATAGGCATGACACCAAGAACCAGCATAGTCGATCGAAGAACGTCGATCAGCCACAAACACGCCCGTGTTGCTTCTGATACGCCCGTGTCACCCTAGCATGGGGCGAGACAGCCGTTGGAAGAACTGTCAGAGCCATTCCACATCAGATTAAAATGACACGCTGGGCGTTTCAGGAGCGTTTTCCAGCCAATAATTCAGTCATTCCTGCCGTTACCGCCAGATTGCCGTTTCCAGCTTGACATGCCCTGGTCACGGGCGGTACCGGGGGGCGTGACGTTGCCATCAACAACAATTTATTCCCGCAATTTCCAGCTCCTTGCCATTTTCTAGAAACAGATTTGACACGCCCTAGGTCACGGGCGTGACCTAGGGGCGTGACCCGTCATTTAACAGATTTTGGAAGTTTCTCCTCCAATGTTCCCGGGGTTTCAATATGACGGTTCTGAGACTGACATGCCCTAGGTCACGGGCGTAACCTAGGGCGTGACTAACCAATAATTTTTCTTATAAATTCCAGACAGCTTCAGATGCTCAGGGTCGATTTTTGGGGAGCTGGAGTCATGTATTTTGATGCTTTATTTGTTATATTTTCTATTTCTTAGTCTAGATTAATATTGTGTAAGCTTTAATTCTAGTTGTTTTTATTTAAGCATGTCTTCCCCTACCTTATTTTGTAATTCCCTAATCATGATGAGCAGCTAAATTTAATTTATCACTTGTTCATGATAAACCTTGGAATAAAATAATCTTTTCATTTTAATCAAAAGTGTCTTGTTCTTATTCTTGCTCACTAACGATTTATCTTTGAATTATATTTTGTCGAATTCATATTTCACGGATATGGTTTTTGATCTAAGATTTGTATCCTAAATGACTGAGAGGTTGCGGATACGAGGAGATCACTCAAAGATAAAAGGAGTTGCATGCACTCCTCGAGAGAGGATGACATAAATCTTCCGGATTGGAGTCAAATCCAATAGTGAGGTTCACTGCCTAAAGCAAGCTTAAGGGTTTCGACTGGCCGAGAGGTCCTAATTGATCAACCTAAGGTTAGTCAAAAGCATGAGCTCGAGAGAGACGCTTTTGTACTTTAGTAACCTCCACGGTCGAGTGAGTAAATTTAAGAACACACATTTCTTTAATTTTCAAGAAGGTTTATTTTAGCCCAAGGTGATTCTAGATCAAGTGCTAGCTTCCTCGACATTGAATTTCTCTTTCTTAGTGTAACACTTCCTTTTCTTATTCAAACAAAAACTAACTTTTCATCTGATAAGATAATAGCTATTTCTTGCGAGTACAAGTACTCGACAAGCCCCGAGTCGAAATATGACACTTAGTTCTATACTCTGAACGATAGGTATACTTGCCTCATCGATTAGAAACACACGTTAGCGTGGAGAAAATAATCCATCAAGTTTTTGGCGCCGTTGCCAGGGAATTTCTTTGTTGATATTTTGAAAGCAAGAATCTATTAATTTTATTCTTTTTTTATTTTGTTTGTTTTCTTTAAAAGTTTTAACATTAATTGTTTATAATTAAAGTTTCTTGTGAAAGGGTCGTGCCGGGTTTTCATCCCGCAATACCGCCTAGTATCTTGCGAACCCGTCATTGGGTAGCCCTTGGGAAGTCCGGGAAATTTTATTTTATAAATTTTTAAATATTAAAATTTTTACTTTTAATTTATTTTGGTGTATGACCCAAGGGAATCCGTCAAATCTATTTGACTTGGATTCAGAGATCGAGCAAATCTTACGGCGGCGCCTAAGATTCCGTGACCTCAATTCTCCAGATTTGGTTGAGGAATCCGTAGGTAACACTTTTTCTTCTTCTTCATCTTCGTCTTCTTCTTCAACTTCTCCTTCTTCTCAATTTTCTTCTATTTTTGGGTAACCAAAATCCAAATATGGCCGAAGAACGGACTATGTCCTATTTTGCCCGACCAAATTTCGATGAGGCGCAATCAAGTATTGTTCGACCCGCTATTGCAACAATAACTTTGAATTGAAGCCAAGCATCATTCAAATGGTATAACAATCAGTACAATTTGATGGGCTTCAAGATGAGGACCCAAATGTGCACATTTCTAACTTTTTAGAAATATGCAATACTTTTAAAATTAACGGGGTTTCCGATGATGCCATTCAGCTAAGACTTTTTCCTTTTTCTTTGCGCACCTAGGCTAAGTAGTGGTTGGGTTCTCTACCAAGGGGCTCCATCACTACTTCGGCCGAGATGACGGAAAAATTTCTCATGAAATATTTTCCGCCCGCTAAGACGGCCAAGTTGCGTAATGATATTACTTATTTCTCCCAAGTTGATACGAAAATGCTATATGATACTTGGGAGCAATTTAAGGAATTGCTTCGCCGTTGTCCGCTTCATGCAATCCCCGATTGGTTGCAAGTGAAAACCTTCTATAATGGCCTCAGTCAATAAACGAGGCAACATATTGATGCCGCCACCGGTGGAACGTTAAACAATAAGACACCAGCTGCTGCCCAAGAACTTATAGAAGGTATGGCCATGAATATATATCAGTGGAGTACACCCCGGTTTCGTCCACCTAAACCGACCGGGATGTACGAAATAGATATGGTTTCTAGTTTATCTCTCCAGGTTGAGAAACTACAAAAACAAATGAACGAGATGTCTGCTTCCTTATCTACACCTACCTGTGAACCCCAATATTGGGAACCTTCCACTATTGCCGAACATGTGGATTACATGGGTAATCCGAATCGGCCACCTTATAATTCGGGTAATCATTATGGTAATACTTATCACCCGGGTATAAGGAATTACCCCAACTTCTCTTGGAGTAATCCGGGGAACGCGACGCGACCACCGAACACAATTCCTCCCGGTTATTTTCCACCGGAAGATCCAAAAGCTCCCAATCTCGAGGAGTTGTTTACCAAATATACGACTCCAAATGATGCCAATATTCGGAATCTTACCGGATCTCTTCGTAATTTGGAGAACCAAATTTGGCAAATCGCTAAAATGCTCTCTGATCGCCAACAATGAGCGCTACCGGGCAATACGGAGGCCAACCCAAAGGAGCAAGCCAAGACATCACTCTACGGAGCGGGAAGGAGGTAACCACTTCTCCACATCCAGTTGATACTTCTCCAATTTCTGTTGATACGGAGGTAACAATTTCTTCATCTTCTCCTCCGCTTAAGCCTTCTAGTTCTAATAAACCAAAAGCTTATCAACCACCTATTCCCTATCCGTCTAGAATGCAAAAAGACCAAGTGGATGAGCACCACGGTAAATTTTTAGATATGTTTAAACAAATTCAAATAAAATTACTATTTTGCGAAGTGATCGCACAAATGCCAAAGTATGCCAAGTACCTCAAGGATCTTTTATCCAATAAAAAGAAACTTGAGGATATCTCTACGGTTCAGTTGAACGCGGAGTGTTCGAAAGTTCTACTTAATAAATTGCCTAAGAAATTACCTGATCCAGGTACTTTCTCTATTCCTTGTTTATTTGGTGATTTATTAGTAACAAATGCGTTAGCCGATCTAGGCGCCTCAATTAATTTAATGCCTTATTCTTTAGTGAAGAAATTGAGATTAGGAGAGCTAAACCCACAAAAATGTGCATTCAATTGGCGGATCGGTTTGTCAAGCTCCCTATGGGGATTATTGAGGATGTGCTTGTCAAAGTTAACAAATTTATCTTTTTGGTAGATTTCATCATCTTTGACATCGAAGAGGAACTGAGGTACCACTCATTCTCGGTCGCCCTCTTCTCCCAACCTCGCGCGCAGTTATAGACATTAGTAACGGTAAACTTCTCCTTAGAGTCGGAGATGAAGAAGTTACCTTTACTATTGACTCGTCTACGAAAATTCGCTCTCAAATGACGACTCATGTTACTATTTGGAGGCTTCTCCCGAAGAAGACTCCATTTTATTTTTTGAAAATTTTTATTTGCCTATTTTTCATGACGACAATTTTGAAAGTTTAAATTTAATTTCTCATGAAATTAGTAATAACAATTTGGTCACACGCGCACCTATTTTAGAAACTCTCGAATTAGGTAGTGACAATTTAAGAACTTCGTATGAGGAACCTCCAACTTTAGAACTTGAACACAGGTCTGCTCATTTACATTATCTATCTCTAGCAGAGGGTTCTAAACTTCCCGTTCATGAGTCGGCTTATCTATCCGAAAAGCCCATAACGTAGCGCGCACCACTAAGGTCGAGCTCAACGTCCATAAACAAAGCGCTTGTGGGAGGAACCCCATGCTTATTTTTTATCTTATATTTTCCAGTGTTTAATTTTATTTTTTAGTTTTTACAGGTTTGAAGAACATCAATGCATGTCGATCGGTCGTGGTTGAACGTCAAGTCTACGTGTTTCTTCAAATCAGTAACTTTTGTTTTATTCTCGTTTATTTGAAAAACAAAAAAAAAGAAAAAAACATCAAAAACAAAAACAAAAACAAACATAAAACAAAAAAAAACAAAAAAAAGTTTCAATTTTTTTTCTCGTACACGCCCCTGTCACGGGCGTAACCTGATGGTCACGGGCGTGGCAGAGACGTGTTTAGCCTGTTTTGCGAAACCCTCGGATGGTTTGTCCACACCCTTTTTCCCGTCTGTCTTTCAGACATGACACGAGCGTGAACATCATGGTCATGGGCGTGTCATGCCCGTGTCGTGGGTATTCGATGCATTGACCAGGTCGCGCCTCGGATTCCCGAGACATCTTAAATTTGGCCAACACACCCCAGAGTCACGGGCGTGACCCTGGGGTGTTATAGTAGAATTCGAGGCCAGTGCCTTGGATTCCCGCGTAGCCTCTAGGATACCCCTTACACGCACAAAGTCACGGGCGTGACTCTAGGGCGTGACCCGCGAATCCCAGGCGGCGCGCCTCGGATTCCTTCCCGTAGTTAGCCCGTGCTTGTCACGCCCCCTGTCACGGGCGTGACAGGGGGACGTGTTAGACTCGAGAAGTCCTATAAATAGGACTTCTCCATTTATATTTTCTACACACCTTCCATCCTTCACCTTATATTCCCTTCCTTCTTTGGCCGAACTTCTTCCTTGTTCTCACCATGCCTCGCCACCACCCTCGTTCCACAGCCTCTTCCTCCGAGCATCCCGCGGATCCCGCCTCTACGGAAGCCATGCACCTATTTGAAAACTACACCCAACAGGACTGGAGTGAGAGATTGCGCGCCAAACCCTTTGGCATTTTCCAGATCTTGGACTGGGCGATCCTTGCAACCTTCGGAGCGGCGAAGCTGGTTCGGGAATTTCTATCCACCCCGGGATAGACTCCCCTCATTTCTATTTAGGAGCCGACATTCCTTGAGCTCACCATTGAGTTCTTGACTTCCTTTGAGTTCCGTTAGGCAGCGAGTCACGATTTTATCGTCTTTCGCATGGCTGGGATGACACATCAGCTCACCATCCTCAAACTCAATGTCGCCATGAGCTTTTGCTCAGAGGTATTTTCCTATTCTCCCGCCTATCTCGATCTCAAAACTGATTTTCCTTCCGATTTCAACCTCCTCACCTTTTTGTCGGAAATCAGTAATGACGCCACCCCCTGTGTAATGCCCCAATCCATCACATGGAATATAACATAGGGTCCGACCGAGGCCCCACACCATATTTCACAGACAAACGGCGAAATCACATGTGAATACCAAAATACTTTCTACTCGCATCTTAACTCAAGGCATTCTAGCAGAAGTTTATTACTTGCAAGAACTCAACCAATGAATGTCCATTAAATATATAAATAACACATTTATATATAACACCAGGAATATATACAAACTCACAATCGCTCACGGCCTTAAGGCCTTACATGTTTCACTTTACAAGATGTGGTTTCATACATCGGCACGCAGGCCGGCCACACATGATATCCAATTATTCGCATGACCTTCTAGGGCCTACAAGCAGCAGCAGCAAGGGCTTCAACCCGCTCAATCCAGGTCAGCATCAGCAAGAGCAGCACCTGAATATGGACGTCCACCCCAAGGGTGATAAACAAAGAAACGGTCAGCATTCAGCTGACCAATTATAACGACCCTACCCCTTAACCGGGGCAGTGGTTCCTTCCCTGCATGTATTGTAATCAAAATATATATATATATATATCACAATAAGTGCACTCACGCACAATCAACATATCACAACCGTCAGCCACGCGACCCGACGATCCCTGCACTCAGGGCACATTACGGTGTACCGAATCATTCCATGTCCCACCACCATTTCAGAGGTGATTAGCTTGTTCGTCGGGCACTAGTCCACTACAATACGCATGCTGGAGACATCCTTGCCCATACCATTCAGAGGTGTTCACCTCACGGCAACCATTGAGCATTTAGTCTTAACGGCGTGCAGGCCTAAGAATCTCATTATTCGCTCCAACGAGACCAATAACCAGGTCTACCAGTCGGACGGACATAACACAGGTACAGATCAGCCACCCCCCGTTGCTCAAGATGCTATACCATCGTCAAATACCAAAGTACTCATGGACAATTTACTTTTATGGGTTCGTTTCACCTTTCCTGTTCGACACGAAGACTTTTTAAGAGCTCTCAGCTCACAATAGCCACACTGTCCATCAAGGACTGGCTTAACAATCCAAAGAGAATAGCTCTCATGGCCACATCACATACAGCTCATGCAGAGCATACAACTCAGGGAAATCACAAGCATCCTCACAAACTCCGTAACCTACACGTTACATACACAGAGTCTTCTCCGATTCATAATATAAACCTCACCAATCCAGACTAACCGTCCGGATGGGCTTCACACAACATGCCTATTCCGTACTACTCATTTCTGGATCTAGATGCAGACTCAACCGGGGATATCAACTATTAACCCGCTTGAATTGCTTACGCTTTCCACCTCTTGGTGGATGATCCATGCACATGCATAAAGTAGAACTTCACTTGTCCAAGAAAGAGATCGTTACCCTTGAAGATCGCTTTGGAGCCATGGAAATCTTGCCGGATTGTAATCACCGTGATGGCTTTGCCTCTACAACACTGAACTCGGCTCTCGATTTGGATCGCTGAAGCTCCACTGACGTCCGGAATCCTTCTCCATCTTCCTTCCTTACTCTCCTCTCTCTCTTCTCTTTAGAAAGAGAATGACCAACAATAGAATGAGAAATACTTCTCAATCCTTAGCCTTATAATAACAAGAAGGAGCCCTAGACCATTAGATCCAAATTGAAGGAAATGAACGGCCACGATTCGCTCTGAAAAGCATCTTCCCTAGGCTGACACGGTTTATGAAACGCCAGTGTCACAGGCTGTGTACCTTAAGCGGCACAAAATCGACTCAAACCAGACTAGGACACGGGCTTAGACACGCCCATATCAAGCTCTTGACATGACCGTGTTAATCAGTACACGCCCTTGTTGAGGGGCATGTCCCTCAATCGACACAGGACCAACAATCCCAAAAGGGACACGAGTTCCCAACACGCCCGTGTCACCTTTAACACGCCCGTATCACCCAGAACACGCCTGGGATCCAGGATGTGTTCCTCACCCGACACAGCCTGGCTACCAACCTGAGCAGGATACGCCTTGGGATACGCCCTGGGACACGCCCGTGTCCCTGTCCATGTCGCTTCTCGAAGATCGTCGACTGCACTTTGTCGAGAACTCGTAACAACACAGTGAAGGACACGCCTTGGGACACGCCCGTGTCCCAGGCCGTGTGCCTCACTTGAGACACACTCGAGGCCCACTCGAGTACCTAGAGCTGGACACGCCCTTGGACACGACCGTGTCCCAGGCCGTGTCACCCAGCCTGAACTCTAAATTGAGATTTGGGGGGTTACAACCCTCCCCTCCTTACAGAAATTTCGTCCCGAAATTTAGCACAACAATATACACCATAACAACCACTCCTTTGTTGTACCATTAACAAAAAAACGATTCGAGTTTAGAGCTCAAAGGCCGCATCTTGCCTCGCCCCACGGCATCACACAAAAAACAGTTTTTATAAATAGACATACAATATTACATCACGACAACAATAAGGTACACTTTATCTTTTATTTCCGCTCGTCTGCGTCCTTCATAATCCTCTTTACGGCCTCCTGTAACTCTAGATTATACACGCGAGGCTACTGTACTTCATGATTTGAGCTTTGCGGCTCCTGCAATTTGAGAGTGTACATTCGAGGCGTCGCCCAAGACGCAGATGACTCTGTCACTGCCTTGCCCTTTTCCTCATAGGACGCACCAGTCTTTTTCTCACCCTTTGATGGGCCACTCCAATAATTGCGGGCGACATGCTACTTCTTCCCACAATTAAAACACGTACGTGTCTCCACATGTCCTTACCCAAATATTGCTCCCGAAGAAACATACGAAAAAGTTTGTTCAGCAGGCCTGAACCTCTTCTTATCTCATTTCCATAATTCTGATTATTCCGACTGCAGAACTTTGAACTCTGGCTTTTCCACCGCCAAGTTCTTCTTATTCTGCACCCGATTCAAATCCTTCTCCAGCGCACAGGCTGTATCTATTAATGCTTGGAAGCCTTGGTTCACCGAACTCAGGAGCGCCAACCTCAGCTCATCACGAAGGCCTTCAACAGTTCTGATTGCTGTCAGGATCCTCTTCACTCTTGTGAGCCAATCCTCAGCTTGCGTTGGGGAACCCACCCTATCAAACTTAGGTGGATGAAACTCCATAAACAATTTCAATTGCTCATCAGCCGCTTGCTCACCAATCAGAGCCTCAACATGCTCTTGCCTCACACCAACCCGTACTTGCTCCACTACAGGCCTTGCCTGCTCAGCAGGTTGAGCATGAAACATGGCAAATAGCACTTCTGCAACTAAGCGTACGGTTTTCGCAGAGGGAGGAGGTGTGGGCACCTCAGCTGGTGTCGTACTCTCATCCGAACGCTAGGGTTCAAACTGCCTAGCTCCACTCCTTGTCACCTATTGATAATACGTTTTGTAGCCTAAACTATTATCGTATTTTATATTTTATATTGTACAAATTATGTCTATTATTAGTTTATTTTTATCCTTTTTATGTAAATTTTATTGCCACTAACTTTTTCCTGTCTTTTTGCAGGTTTTCAGAAAAATCGCCAAAATGGCCTGTCACGCCCCCCTGTCACGCCCTCCTTGGGCGTGACCTTGGGCGTGTCACCCGATCCCGAGGACACCTGCTGGAAGGGACAGATAACGGCCAAAACCGCTGTCACGCCCCCCTGTCACGCCCTCCCTGGGCGTGTCACCGGGCGTGACATGGGCGTGTCGCCCTCTGCCGCAAAGCCTGCCGCCGCATTAAATGTCGTTCCGTCTCAGCACGCAAATAGTACTGTCACGCCCCATGTCACGCCCGTGACATGGGCGTGACACCCTCCTTTTTCGGCGACTGACGGATTTCCGACCAATGATTTGGACATGACATGCCTGTCACGCCCCCCTGTCACGGGCGTGACCTAGGGCGTGACCACCGACGTACCGAAGCAATCATCCCTCCCGCCAGAATCCAGAGCCCGAGGTCAAATCCGTACCTGTCACGCCCCCTGACACGCCCCCCTAGGGCGTGTCGGAGGGCGTGACCAACCCGAGAAAAAATCTATAAATTGAGCCCCCCTCCCCCCCATTTCAGGAAGCTTTGGTTGAGTGGGGGAGGTGCTGCCCCTTTGTTTCTTGATCTTTTTTCATGCTTTCTCTCTCTCTCTCTCCCCCTCTCTTTGTACTTTTTGGTTAACCCTAGTTTAATCATAGTTTGTGCTAGCTTTTAATGCAATTTTCTTCTTGCTTAGTGCTTAATGTAGGGCTAGAATAGGGTTTAATTTTCATGCACTTGTAACTTTAATTTTCAATAGTGTAACTTTCCCTTTTTTTTATTAATAAAAGTGTTCTTGTTTAGCTTGTGTTCTTCTTATGCTTTTCTACTCATCTTCCCCCCTCCACTCCATTATGATTAACTAATCCTCCTTGTACTCGATCTTGATGATCCGAGGTTAGAGCGATTATGTTATGATGTTTTAATTAATCTTTTCTTTTTAGGTTAGGGCCTTGAATTACTCTTGATTTATCACGGGTCGGAGGTATATTTTCGATATATACTCTCCGCCTTTGCTTTCATTCTGGGCTAGCCGAGAGGCCAAAAGAATGAAGTGAGCATTCAAGAGTAAAGGGAGTTGTACGCACCCCTCGAGAGAGGCAGACGTCCAAATCTCCCGGATTGGAGTAAAATCCAATAGTGGGGTTCACCGCGTAAAGCGAGTTTTAGGCCTCCGATTTAGACGAGAGTCGGTCGGACCTTCCTAAACTCAGTTGGGCACGACTTCGAGAGAAGCGTGTTCAAGCTTTAGGAACCTCCACGGTCAAGGACCCTTATCCTATTAAGTTTAGATTTTTATCGCATTTTCTTAATCGTCTTTAGCCGAGGTGAATCCTGATCGGGTGCATTTCCATTTCATATTGCTCTACCTTTTGTAGTAATCTCATATATTGTGCTCTTTAATTAACTGCGGTAATTTCCTTTCTAGCTTAGTTGTTTGCTTAATAGCGTAACTTAATTGCGGTAGTTCTCTTTTTAGTTTGCTTTAATTTCTCCATTGCGCTTAGATTTTCTAAAACCCTAGTTTTTCCGTCGATAAGATAATAGCGTTCGTGTGAGTAAGCTTAGCCAACAGTTCCCGGATCTTAATACGACACTTGTGTCCCCTTGCTACAATTCGATAGGTATACTTGCCTCATCGGGTTGCTAGTTCGGTTGCGTTTATTTCTTCGAACCCTAGCGCGCAACAAGTTTTTGGCGCCGTTGCAGGGGAGCCAACTTCCGTTGATATTTTGAAAACACGAACCTATTAATTTTATCTCTTCTCTTTCTCATCCCCTTTCTTTAAAGTTTTAAAAAAAAAAAAATCAAAAAAAATTTTTATCACCGCTCTTAATAGAAACCAACCTCACAATTTTTCTACGCCACCTAATTCTCTCGAAAAGGGCAAAGGGCTTTAAGCGCCACTGTCTTGTCTAGTACCTTGCGAACCCTTCACGGGGTAGTCCTTGGGAAGTTCGGGAGTTAATCTATAAAAAAAAAAATCTATTTCAAAAAAAAATTTAATTTAATTTTCTAAATCTAGTTTTTCTTTCTAGTTTATCCTTTTTCTCTTTCTCTTCTTCTTTTCTGTTCTTTTAGTGCATGACCCGCGGGAGTCCGTCGGTTATTTTGGACTTGGACCACGAAATTGAGCGTACTCTTCGGAGAAGATCGCGATTTCAAGGTCCTACCATCCAAGTGCCGGTTGAGGACTCCGAGTCATTTAATACTTTAAGAATGGAAGAACCCAACGTAGATGAGGCCGTGCAAAGGACTATGTCCTATTATGCACGACCGAACCTCGAGGGAACAGAATCGAGTATAGTCCGCCCTACTATAGCAAATAATAACTTTGAACTAAAGCCTAGCATAATTCAAATGGTGCAGCAATATGTGCAATTTGACGGACTTCAAGATGAAGATCCGAACGCACATATAGCTAGCTTTCTTGAAATTTGTGACACCTTCAAGATAAATGGTGTCACAAATGATGCGATAAGGCTAAGACTCTTCCCCTTCTCTCTAAGAACTAAAGCTAAGCAGTGGCTTAACACACTTCCGAAAAATAGCATAACCACTTGGAATGAATTAACTGAAAAATTTTTGGCGAAGTATTTTCCGCCAGCTAAAACTGCAAAACTTAGGAACGACATCTCTGCCTTTGGACAAATAGACTCTGAAACCCTTTACGAAACCTGGGAGAGATTTAAAGAATTATTAAGACGATGCCCACATCACGCGCTGCCTGTATGGTTACAAGTGCAGACGTTTTATAACGGGCTAAATCAAAGCACGAAGCAAATGATAGACGCAGCTTCTGGCGGTACTTTAAATCATAAGACCCCGGAAGCCGCTCTTGAGCTTTTTGAGGACATGGCCATGAACACTTATCAGTGGAATGTGCCTAGGTCCCGCCCGAACAAGCCTGCAGGTATCTATGAAGTGGACAACGTCTCCCAGCTCGCTCTGCAAGTAGAAATCCTAAGCAAAAAAATCACGGAGATGACTGCTGCCTCCGCCCCTCAGGTATGGGAATCTGCAACCCCTACTCCAGAACATTTAGATTATGTTAATAATTTGCCTAGAACTGCTTTTAATAATTTTTCTGCTGCGAATTTTCATCCGCCTGGTTTTAATTTTCCGAATAGTTATAACCCCGCTTTAAGAAATCACCCGAACTTTTCATGGAGTAATCCATCGAATGCGATGCGCCCACCTCCGCAAAATGATTTTTCTGCACAACCACCACCACCACCACTTCTTCAAAATTACCCAAAACCTCCAAGCTTGGAGGAATTACTTTCTAAATATATCACCACAAATGACGCCACTATAAGAACGTTAACCGGAAGCGTAAAAAGTCTAGAAAATCAAGTAGGACAGCTCGCGAAAATAATTTCTGAGCGACCCGCAGGGTCTCTTCCTTCCAATACCGAACCCAACCCGAGAGAGCAAGCGAAAGCTATAACTCTTCGGAGTGGGAAGCAAGTCTCCGGTATGGTAAGTGAAGAGCCCGAGGCAAGCTCCGCTCCTGCTTTTAAAAATCAAAGCTCCGCTCCGCTTCCACCCTCTGCTGAAGAAGTAATCACCCCCACTTTAGAAAATAATCTCACTCCACCACCCATCTTCAAAAATAATTTAACTCCTCCATACCCCTCTGAACTTAATAGACAACGTCAAGATGATCAGTACTCCCGCTTCTTAGAAATCTTCAAACAAATCCACATTAATCTTCCCTTCCACGAGGCTATTTCGCAAATGCCGAAATACGCCAAATATCTTAAAGACCTCCTCACAAACAAGAAGAAGTTAGAGAATCTTTCGCACGTCACGCTTAACGCCGAGTGCTCCGCCGTTTTAACAAACGGTTTGCCGAAGAAAATCAGTGACCCGGGTAGTTTCTCTATCCCGTGTGTCTTCGGTGATCTCTTTGTTAAACACGCGTTAGCCGACTTAGGCGCAAGTATAAACCTGATGCCCTTTTCGTTGTTCAAAAAGTTAGGGATTGGTAGCCTTAACCCCACGCGTATGAGTATCCAGCTAGCCGATAGATCCGTCAAGTACCCGTTAGGAATAGTGGAGGACGTTCTAGTGAAAGTCGACAAGTTCATCTTCCCGGTGGACTTTGTCATTTTGGACATCGAAGAAGACGTCGAGGTTCCCCTGATCCTTGGCCGACCCTTCCTTGCCACCTCCCGAGCCATCATTGACGTAAGCAATGGTAAGCTCTTTCTTCGAGTAGGCGACGACGAAGTCACATTTCCGATCACCCCTTCGATGAAGAACACCTTAGCGAACGATGACTCATGTTTTTTCATAGACGCCGTGAGTGATGATTCTTCCTACTGCCTCGCCGACTTTGAAAAAGAATTTTCCACTTTTTGCTCCTCTTCTCTTACAACAGAATCACTGCAAGGAAGTGATGAATCTTCTTATTGTCTTTCTGAGTTTGAAAAAGAGTTTTCTGATTTTTGTTCTTCCTCTTTTCTTACCACTGAATCTGCACAAGAAGCCGTCTTGGCTGCTAGCCCCACCCCTTATTACGTTCCTTATAAAAAAGTTTATGAAGATATTATTTTTGAAAAAGAAAGAATCTCAAAATCTTCTTATGAAGAACCCCCTACCCTAGAACTTAAAGAACTTCCCGAACACCTTAAGTATGCTTTCTTAGAAAAAGACTCCAAGTTACCAGTTATCGTTTCGGCCTACCTCACGGATACGCAGAACGATAAACTTCTTCTAGTTCTACGTAAGCATCGCCGGGCTATTGCTTGGCAAATTTCTGATATCAAGGGCATAAGCCCATCTTTCTGTACACATAAAATCCTAATGGAAGATAATTCGCGTAACTCTATCCAACCTCAGCGCCGTATAAACCCGAATATGAAAGAAGTAGTTAAGGGCGAGGTTATGAAACTATTAGACGCAGGAATTATCTACCCTATATCAGACAGTAAGTGGGTTAGCCCCGTTCAGGTAGTTCCAAAAAAGGGAGGGATAACCGTAGTTAGTAATGAGAATAATGAATTAATCCCGACACGGACGGTGACGGGTTGGCGTATGTGCATAGATTACCGTAAGTTAAATGACGCCACCCGTAAGGACCACTTTCCTCTACCGTTTATCGACCAGATTTTAGAACGTCTCTCCGGCCATAGCTTTTATTGTTTTCTCGATGGCCTCTCGGGGTACTTTCAAATACCCATCTCTCCCGAGGACCAAGAGAAAACTACGTTTACTTGTCCCTTCGGCACCTTCGCGTACCGAAGAATGCCGTTTGGATTATGCAATGCGCCGGCTACATTTCAACGATGTATGCTCGCAATATTTGACAAGTACGTAGAAAGCATTATGGAGGTATTCATGGACGATTTCTCCGTGTTCGGCGATACCTTCGATAGATGTTTAGAAAACCTCGAAAAAGTCTTAGAACGATGCGAAGAAACTAACCTTGCCCTAAATTGGGAAAAATGCCATTTTATGGTGAGGGAAGGGTTAGTTTTGGGTCATAAAATTTCTGCTAAAGGTATTGAGGTAGACGTTGCCAAGATAGAAGTTATTGAGAAGTTGCCGCCACCTACAAACATAAAAGCTATAAGAAGTTTCCTAGGCCACGCTGGTTTTTATCGTCGTTTTATAAAGGACTTCTCCAAGATCACTAAGCCCCTCACCCATCTCTTAGAAAAAGACGCTCCATTCATTTTTGATGACTCTTGTATTTCTGCCTTTGAATTAATTAAAGAAAAGTTAATTAACGCGCCAATTATGATAGCTCCGGTGTGGGACCTTCCTTTCGAGATTATGTGCGATGCGAGTAGTTTTGCGGTGGGAGCCGTATTAGGTCAACGCATATCTAAGAACTTCCACCCCATCTATTACGCTAGTAAAACCCTCACATCTGCACAAGAAAATTACACCACAACCGAGAAGGAGCTCTTAGCCGTAGTATTTGCGTTTGATAAATTTCGCCCTTACATTACACTTTCAAAAATCATTGTTTTTACGGACCACTCGGCCCTCAAGTACCTTCTTGCCAAAACGGATGCCAAGCCTCGCTTGATTCGCTGGGTCTTACTCCTCCAGGAGTTTGACTTAGAGATCCGTGATAAGCGAGGAGCCGAAAACTTGGCCGCCGACCATTTATCAAGATTAGATAACCCCTTTATAGAAAAATTAAATGAAAAATCTTTTAATGACTATTTTCCTGATGAGAAGCTGCTTTTAGTTAATACATCTACTTCTCCTTGGTTCGCACACATCGCCAACTATCTAGTGGCCCGGGTGCTCCCAAAAGAGTTCTCCTCTCAGCAGAAGAAGAAATTCTTTTCTGAGCTGAAGAACTACTTTTGGGAAGACCCGCATCTTTTCAAAATTTGTGCGGATCAAGTGATAAGGAGATGTGTTTCTTTTGATGAAGGAATTGATATTCTAAAACATTTGCATGAAGGTCCGACAGGTGGGCACTATCAAGCTGCTCGCACCGCTCATAAGGTGCTTTGCGCAGGTTTTTACTGGCCTAGCCTGTTTAAAGACGCGCAAGCCTTTGTGAGCAGGTGTGATAGTTGCCAACGGTCGGGCAATATTTCTAATAAAAATGAAATGCCGCAAAATTATTTCTTAGAGTGCGAAATTTTCGACCTCTGGGGAATTGATTTTGTTGGCCCCCTTCCTTCTAGCTTCGGAAACAAATATATTTTAGTTGCTGTTGATTATGTTTCACGATGGGCTGAAGCCCAAGCTCTTCCTACGAACGACTCACGAGTTGTAGTCACATTTTTAAAAAAATTATTTTCTAGATTCGGTACGCCACGCGCAATCGTTAGCGATAGGGGTTCCCATTTCTGTAACGCGCAATTTTCAAAAATCCTTACTAAATACGGCGTTACGCATAAACTGTCCACTGCCTACCACCCCCAAACTAACGGTCAAGTCGAAGTAGTAAATAGAGAAATAAAAAGAATATTAGAAAAGACTGTTTCAACTTCTAGAAAAGACTGGTCAACCAAACTTGACGATGCTCTATGGGCCTACCGAACAGCGTACAAAACCGCCCTCGGATGTACGCCGTATCGGCTGGTCTATGGAAAATCGTGCCATCTGCCCGTGGAGTTAGAACACCGCGCCTTTTGGGCCTTAAAATTTTTAAACTTCGATCCCCACTCAGTCGGTGACCTTCGAAAATTTCAACTAAATGAACTCGATGAGTGGCGCTCTTATGCTTATGAAAATAATAAACTTTATAAAGAGCGGACGAAGCGTTTACACGATAAACACTTAAGGCACCCTAAAAACTTTAAGCCGGGCGACCAAGTCCTGTTATATAATTCTCGTTTACGTTTATTTCCGGGCAAATTAAAATCTCGCTGGTCTGGCCCATTTTCTGTTTTAGAAGTATTTCCTTATGGAACTGTTTTAATTTCTCACCCTGATAAGGGTAATTTCAAAGTGAATGGTCAGCGTCTTAAACTGTATTTCTCTGGTGATGATGATGTCAGTCCAGACACTATTAAGTTTCTGCTTCACGAACTTTAATCTTGAAATTTTTATTTTATTTTTTTGCCAAAAACAATTTTATTTCGGGACAATAATATTTTTGGACAATATTATTTTTGATGCGTCGAGCTCAACGACGCTTTAACCAAAGGGCGCTCTTGGGAGGCAACCCAAGTTATCTTTTTCTGTTTTCTTTATTTTACAATTTTTGCCTCGGACGGCTCCGACAAGCTGAAGCTTCTGCGATCGCCTGCTCCAACATTGCTGAATCCATCACAAAGTCCAAAGAAGACATTCGGGGATCGACATCACTCAGCTTTCGCAGCAAATAAATCCGGGGAAGTACCTGTATTTCAATTATGTCTTTTCAATTCTGCACTTTATTTTTCTCTCCTTCTCCAATCCCCTTCTTTAGCCATTGAGGACAATGTCTGTTTTAAGCTTGGGGGAGGATTTCCTCCTTCATTTTTGCTTAGTGTAAATAATTTCCTTTTTTGTAAATAGTTCTATAAAAAAAAATAAAAATAAAAAATGAATATCTTAAAATTCCAAAAAAGAGAGAATACCTTAAAATTCCAAAAAAGAGAAAAATTTTCCAAAATCCAAAAAAGAGAATATTTCTCAAAATAAAAAATATATATGTATTTTTGAATAGTTTAGACATTTTGGTATTTCAATAGTACCCCTAGTTTTTAGTTTTGTTTTACTCAAAATCTCCTATAAACAACTTAGTTAATTATAATATTTCTAATCGTCCTTTTTAATTATGTTTCACAAGTAAAATTTGGCCATGCTGTGTTTCTAATTCACGGTAGCACGTTAAGGTGAAATATTTTTCTAAAACTCGCATTTCTATTATGGTTTTTTGTTGTTTATTTCCTTTACTTTCTCAAAAAAATTCATCATCCACTATTTTCTTTCTCGTTTTTGAATAACTTTTGTAAAGTCAACTTTTGAATAACGTAGTAGATGTGAACGATCCAAGTCACCTATTATTTCTATTTTCAAGTTAATTTCATCAATCTTCTTTTATTATCTAGGACTCGCTTTTTGAAAATTTTTCAAACCTTTGTTTTAAATAAATTCAAAAGCGTGAAAATGATTTAGGCCATTTTTGTTTTCGTTTGAGCTTTCCTGCCAACCTAAAATATCTTTTACCACTAGTTAGCCGTTTTTGAGCCTTTTTCCGATTTCATTTGATAGCTCCTCTCTTCATTTCAGTTTCACCAAAGCCAAAATTTCCAACCTATCGAATCGCACTAGCCTTTTTGAGTTTCATAAATTATTTTGACGATTTTTGATAGGGTATTTTGTGATTTTTGTGGAGAAAGGTTTTCAAAAAAAAAAGAGGAAGTATGTTCAAAAGTGATGTTTATTTTTGTTTGGCCAACTCAAAAAGGAAAATAAAAATATTTGTGGCCTTTGTTTTGAAAAAAGAAAAAAAATGAAAAATGAAAAATGAAAAAGAAAAAGAAAAAGAAAAAAATGTGTACATATTTTTATGAAAGTTTTTGAAACTCTTTGTTTTGGTTTAGTGTGATTTTAAACCTTCACGTTTATCTTTGAATTCCACTCCTAATCATTTTCCTAAACCAAACGTTTCTGTCCTATTTAAGTCCTTTTGATTCACGCTTTTTGTTTTTTATTTAACAACTAAGAAAAGAAAAACAGTAAATCAGTTTTGGTTTTAGATTTAAACCTAGATTTTTGATAATTAAATTGATATAATTATAATGCGTTGCTTGGATCTAGTAACAACTCAATGCGTGTTTTTCATTTTTGTTGCTTTACTTAAGTCCATTTAAAAAAATCTCGCTAAAATTTTGGATGATTTGTTTTTATTAAGTAAAGTTTATAAAAGTTTTACCATACCTAAATAATTGTTTTAGACTTACATTTCACCTTTTCCCTACTAAGAATTTCGCATAGTACTTGTGTAGGCATAATTAGAAGTTTTTGATTAGTCCTTTTTATAAATATCTAGTTTTTATATTTTTGCTTGGGGACAAGCAAAGCTTAAGCTTGGGGGAATTTGATAATACGTTTTGTAGCCTAAACTATTATCGTATTTTATATTTTATATTGTACAAATTATGTCTATTATTAGTTTATTTTTATCCTTTTTATGTAAATTTTATTGCCACTAACTTTTTCCTGTCTTTTTGCAGGTTTTCAGAAAAATCGCCAAAATGGCCTGTCACGCCCCCCTGTCACGCCCTCCTTGGGCGTGACCTTGGGCGTGTCACCCGATCCCGAGGACACCTGCTGGAAGGGACAGATAACGGCCAAAACCGCTGTCACGCCCCCCTGTCACGCCCTCCCTGGGCGTGTCACCGGGCGTGACATGGGCGTGTCGCCCTCTGCCGCAAAGCCTGCCGCCGCATTAAATGTCGTTCCGTCTCAGCACGCAAATAGTACTGTCACGCCCCATGTCACGCCCGTGACATGGGCGTGACACCCTCCTTTTTCGGCGACTGACGGATTTCCGACCAATGATTTGGACATGACATGCCTGTCACGCCCCCCTGTCACGGGCGTGACCTAGGGCGTGACCACCGACGTACCGAAGCAATCATCCCTCCCGCCAGAATCCAGAGCCCGAGGTCAAATCCGTACCTGTCACGCCCCCTGACACGCCCCCCTAGGGCGTGTCGGAGGGCGTGACCAACCCGAGAAAAAATCTATAAATTGAGCCCCCCTCCCCCCCATTTCAGGAAGCTTTGGTTGAGTGGGGGAGGTGCTGCCCCTTTGTTTCTTGATCTTTTTTCATGCTTTCTCTCTCTCTCTCTCCCCCTCTCTTTGTACTTTTTGGTTAACCCTAGTTTAATCATAGTTTGTGCTAGCTTTTAATGTAATTTTCTTCTTGCTTAGTGCTTAATGTAGGGCTAGAATAGGGTTTAATTTTCATGCACTTGTAACTTTAATTTTCAATAGTGTAACTTTCCCTTTTTTTTTATTAATAAAAGTGTTCTTGTTTAGCTTGTGTTCTTCTTATGCTTTTCTACTCATCTTCCCCCCTCCACTCCATTATGATTAACTAATCCTCCTTGTACTCGATCTTGATGATCCGAGGTTAGAGCGATTATGTTATGATGTTTTAATTAATCTTTTCTTTTTAGGTTAGGGCCTTGAATTACTCTTGATTTATCACGGGTCGGAGGTATATTTTCGATATATACTCTCCGCCTTTGCTTTCATTCTGGGCTAGCCGAGAGGCCAAAAGAATGAAGTGAGCATTCAAGAGTAAAGGGAGTTGTACGCACCCCTCGAGAGAGGCAGACGTCCAAATCTCCCGGATTGGAGTAAAATCCAATAGTGGGGTTCACCGCGTAAAGCGAGTTTTAGGCCTCCGATTTAGACGAGAGTCGGTCGGACCTTCCTAAACTCAGTTGGGCACGACTTCGAGAGAAGCGTGTTCAAGCTTTAGGAACCTCCACGGTCAAGGACCCTTATCCTATTAAGTTTAGATTTTTATCGCATTTTCTTAATCGTCTTTAGCCGAGGTGAATCCTGATCGGGTGCATTTCCATTTCATATTGCTCTACCTTTTGTAGTAATCTCATATATTGTGCTCTTTAATTAACTGCGGTAATTTCCTTTCTAGCTTAGTTGTTTGCTTAATAGCGTAACTTAATTGCGGTAGTTCTCTTTTTAGTTTGCTTTAATTTCTCCATTGCGCTTAGATTTTCTAAAACCCTAGTTTTTCCGTCGATAAGATAATAGCGTTCGTGTGAGTAAGCTTAGCCAACAGTTCCCGGATCTTAATACGACACTTGTGTCCCCTTGCTACAATTCGATAGGTATACTTGCCTCATCGGGTTGCTAGTTCGGTTGCGTTTATTTCTTCGAACCCTAGCGCGCAACACCTATACATGAACAAGACATCAATAACATCCATTCCAAAATGGAAAACATGCCTAATATACACGCTTACACTCCTCAAACACATGTATTGCATTCCTAGTGGGCATTCTTGAGTTCATTTATGTTATCCCTACCAAACCCTAACCTCTGATACCACTTTGTAACGCCCCCCATCCGTCACATGGAATATAACAGAGGGTCCGGCTGGGGCCCCACGCCATATTTTACAGACAAACGGTGGAATCACGTGTGAATACTAAAATACTTTCTAATCGCATCTTAACTCAGAGCATTCTAGCTGAAGTTTATCACTTGCAAGAACTCAACCAATAAATGCCCACTAAATATATAAATAGCACATTTATATATAACACCAGGAATATATACAAACTCACAATCGCTCACGTCCTTAAGGCCTTATATGTTTGTCTTTACAAGATGTGGTTTCATACATCGACACGCAGGCCGACCACACATGAAATCCAATTCTTCGCACGGCCTTCTAGGGCCTACAAGCAGCAGCATCAAGGTCTTCAACCCGCTCAATCTAGGTAAGCATCAGCAAGGGCAGCACCTGCATATGGACGTCCACTCCAAGGGTGATAAACAAAGCAATGGTCCGCATTCAACTAACCAATTATAATGACTCTACCCCTTACCTAGGGCAGTGGTTCCTTCCCTGCATGCTTTGCAATCACAATATATATATCACAATAAGTGCACTCACACACAATCAACATATCACAACCGTCATCCACGCAGCCCGCGATCCGTGCACTCGGGGAACATTACAATGTACTGAATCATTCCAGGTCCCACAACCATTTCATTGGTTATTAGCTTGTTCGCCGGGCACTAGTCCACTACAACATGCATGCTGGAGACATCCTCGCCCTTACCACTCTAAGGTGTTCACCTCACGACAACCATTGAGCATTTAGTCTTAACGGCGCGCAGGCCTAAGACTCTCATTATGCACTCCAACGAGACCAATAACCAGGTCTACAAGTCAGACGGACATAACGCAGGTACAGATTAGCCACCCCCGTTGCTCAAGACGCCATACCATCATCGAATACCAAAGTACTCATGGCCAATTTAGAGGCGCGGGTCAGTTTCTCCTATCCTGTTCGACACGAAGCCTTTTAAGAGCTCTCAGCTCATAATAACCACACTGTCCGCCAAGGACTGGCTTCACAATCCAAAGAGAATGGCTCTCACGACCACATCACATTCAGTTCATGCAGAGCACACAACACAAGCAACTCACAAGCATCCTCACAAACACCGCAACCTACTCATTATATATATGGAGTCTTCTCTGGTTCGTAATATAAACATCACCAATCCAGACTAACCATCCGGATGGGCTTAACACAGCATGCCTATTCCGTACTACTCATTTCCAGATCTAGATGCAGACTCAACCAGGGATATCAACTATCAACCTGCTGGAATCACTTATGCTTTCCACCTCTTGGTGGAGGATTCCATGCACATGCATAAAGTAGGACTTCACTATTCCAAGAAGGAGATCATTACCCTTGACGATCACTTTGGAGCCATGAAAATCTAGCCGGATGGTATTCACCGCATCAGTTTTGCCTCCACAACGCTGAACTCGGCTCTCGATTTGGATCGCTGAAGCTCCACCGGCGGCCGGAATCCTTCTCCTTCTTCCTTCCTTGCTCTCCTCTCTCTCTTCTCTTTAGAAAGAGAATGGCCAACAATAGAATGAGAAATACTTCTCAATCCTTAGCCTTATAAAACCAGGAAGGAGCCCTGGACCATTAGATCCAAATTGAAGGAAATGAACGGCCACAATTCGCTCTAAAAAGCATCTTCCCAGGGCTGACACAGCTTGTGACATGCCTGTGTCACATGTCATGTACCTTAAGAGGCACACAATTGATTCAAACCAGACTAGGATACGGGCTTAGACACGCCCGTGTCAAGTTCCTGACATGCCCATATCAATCAGTATATGCCCGTGTTGAGGGGCGTGTCTCTCAATCGATATAGGACCAACAATCCCGAAAGGGATACGGGTTCCCAACACGCCCGTATCACCTTTGACATGCCCGTATCACCCAGAACACGCCTGGGATCCAGGCCGTGTTCCTCACCCGACACAGCCAGGCTACCAACCTGAGCAGGACACGCCCTAGGACATGCCCGTGTCCTTGGCCGTGTCGCCTCTCGAAGATCATCGACTACACTTTGTCGAGGACTTACGACAACACAATGAAGGACACGCCCTTGGAAACGCCCGTGTACTAGTCCGTGTGCCTCACTAGAGACACACTCGAGGACCACTTGAGTACCCAGAGCTGGACACGCATTGGGACATGTCTGTGTCCCAGGTCGTGTCACCTAGCCTGAACTCCAAATTGAACTTTGGGGTGTTACACCCTACACCCCAAAGAAATCAAAGGGTAGCCACCTCATTTCCCCCGCTTTGCGCATTCTCCATAACCTCCTCACCTTTAATCCTACCGGTCGCGGCGATAGCCATGGCGTGGTGTCTCGGGCAGATTTATTATATTTTTATAGTATTTTTTACCGGGTCCCACTCAACCTTGGTTATATGCTCGCAATTTTCTTCCGTCATCAGGATGAAAATGTGAGGTTGGGAGTGGTTCATGGAGGAAATTTTATTACTTTTCTCGCCAAGCAGACCGACCTTTGGGATGCCCTTCCATGGCTGACCTGCATGCAGATGCCGCAGGTCCTCCAGTTCCCGACCCTTCAGGCCCTCGGCCTAGCGCGCTGACGTGATGGTGAGTTTGAGTCTATTCCCCCATCATTCCGTGGCGGGGATCTTGATCTTGATCTTGGTGCCAGTCCCAGCGGTACTCATCACTCTCCCCAGATTCCGCCACCACCGCTACACTCTACCCCAACGCCCTATCCTCCAAATTATTGGGATCATCAATTTGGGTTGATTTATACTCGCATAGACCAGATGCAGACCCATTTTGACAGTCGTTTCACTCATTTTGATGGACGCTTTATCGCGCTGGAGCAGAGTCACGCTTCTTCCGTGGAGCATATTACCCGCGAGTTCGTGGCCATGCGGACGTTCTATCAGCAGCTCGGGGACACTCTATCAGCAACTCGGGGACGCTCCCGACCAGGAGTAGCTTTTTCTTTTCTTTTCTTTGGACTTGTAGTGGGTCGCCTATCTCTGTATCTGTATCTTTGCTTTTATTTTCATGTATTTGTTTTTATTATTATGAAAAATCTATAAAATATTATGTTTTGCTTTGCTCATGTCCTACAGGTACCTTTTGGTACTGCTTTGAAATCTTTAGGGAAGTCTCCTTTTCTTTCTTTTCTTCATTTATACATTGGGGAAAATGTATTGCTTTAGTATGGGAGAGGGATATTTCTCAAGCAAAACATACACACAAAAAAAGAGTTATTTTTTTCAAAAATTAAAAATTAAAATATATATATATCAAAAATTTCAAAAAGTATATTTTGTTTTGTATTTTTTTTTCCAAAATTAAAAACAAAAAAAATAGAAAATCAAAAATTAAATTTCTTATAAAGGGACGTCTGGGATATCACCCCATCTTACCTCCTAGTACCGGTGAGAGCTCTTCACAGGGTATATCTCGGGAAGTCTAGGAAGTAACAAAAAAAAATTTAATTAGGTTTAATTTTTAATTAGAGAAGTAATTATTTCTATATTTATTCACATGCAAAATTCCTAGTAATTTAACTTTTATATAGTGTTTAGAGAATTTTGATGTTTTAATTGAAATTTTGAATTTTGGAGTAAAACTGTTGGTCATGCTGTGTTTCTAGTTAAGTGCACGTGTAAGAAGAATTTTATGTAGATCTAAATATTCAGCATACAATTAGATTTTCATTTTTATAAATGCATGAAAATGTTTTATTTTACTTTCATTTTGAAAACCGGTAAAATCTAAAATAATTTAGGTGAGTAAGTAGAAGTTTACTAGAGCGATATTTCGCGGATCAAGAAAGAGGTATTCTTTCTCGATCTCTAGAACTTGCCCTCTATCTATTCTCAAGACTTTGTATAAGTTAAACTCATTAACATAAATATGATTTTGGCACTTCTTTTGGCCAGTTTGAGACTTTGCACCCGTACCTAAAAATTTTATCTTTGTTAAGCCATTTTGAGCCTATTACCCTATCTTTTTGTTTTAGCTCCACCAAGCATTTTACCAAAGCCTAAAAAGTAAACTAATTGCACACCTAAAACCAAGCTTGAACATAGATATACAAACACGGTTTGTGAGTGATTAGGAGCCTTTTATTTTTGATGGCTATTTTCTTATTAAAAAAGAGTTGATTTATTCTTCTTTCCTCTTCAAAATAAAGATAAATAAAAAAAATTAATGAAAAATTGAAGAGGCAGAAGAAAATTTTCAACATGATAAGAGAGTTGAAAGAAAAAAAAAAGAAAAATACAAAAGGATTAGGAATTTGGCTACGTTCTTTAAGCCATAGCAAATTATTTTGTGCAAGCTCTCTCTAGGTTTTGGTGTGAATAGCCATCACTTTTATCTTTGACCACACTCACCACAAACCTAAGACTATGTTTCAACCTAATTAAGTCCTATTGATTTATGTTTATAAGTTGAACTAGTGCTGTGGCGAGAGTGTGAAAGGGCAAGCCTATGACCATCAACATTGATGGATTTCTTTGGAGGGTATCTCAATCTTCGTTTGTACAATGTTATCTTAGTTCACACGCTACATTCTCCCTAAATATAATTTTAAGATTTACCGGAGTTTCATTTTAAAAGTAAAAATAATAGTGGAAACACATTTTAAGAAAAATAAAAACCTAATTTGTATGCTGAGTAAGTTTTTCTACAAAAATATCTATAAGAATAGGCATAAGACTTCGCATTTTACTCCTTAGGTTCAATTTTCTTTTCTAGCATTTAAATTTTTTCTACTCCCTATAGGAAGTTGTTTGCTCGAGACTAGCAAATGGATAAGTATGGTGATATTTGATAACTCTAATTATTTCTATTTTTCATTTACTATTTTCTATTAATAGTTAAATATTATATATCAATTTTATAATCTAAAGTTTATAATTAACTACTTTTTGTAATTTATATCTATTTGTTCTAACAAAATTATTTTCAATCTTATAGGGCTAATCTATAGATTATTTGGAGGAAAAATTGAATTTTCACCTTCTCCGCCCAGACACGCCACGCCCCGTGACACACCCTCCTTGGTTGTGTCCAAGAGCGTGACACAAAGGAGCTAAGAATGTCGATTGCAAGTCGTCGACTTGCAAATGAAGACCCTTGACATGCCCGTGACACGCCCTTGCCACGCCATCCTTGGGCTTATCCAATAGGCATGACACCAAGAACCAATATAGTCGATCGAAGAATGTCGCTCGGCCACATATACGCCCGTGTTGCTTTTGACACGCCCGTGTCACCCTAGCACGGGGCGCGCCCGCCATTAGAAGAACTGTCAGAGCCATGCCATGTCAGATTAAAATGACACGCCCCTATCACGGGCGAGACCCTGGGCGTGTCAGGAGCGTTTTCTAGCCAATAACTCAGCCGTTCCTACCGTTTCTGACAGATTACCGTTTCCAGCTTGACACACCCTAGTCACAGGCGTGACCAGGGGGCGTGATGCCTCCATGAACAACAATTTATTCCCGCCATTTTCAGCTTCTCGCCATTTTATAGAAACATATTTGACACGCACTAGGTCACGGGCATGACCTAGGGGCGTTACCCATCATTTAACAGATTTTGGCAGTTTCTCCTCCAACGTTCCCGAGGTTTCAAGATGACGGTTCCGAGACTGAAATGCCCTAGGTTACGGGCGTGACCTAGGGGCGTGAATAACCAACAATTTTTCATATAAATTCCAGACAGCTTCAGATGCTCAGGGTCAATTTTTTGGGAGTTGGAGTCTTGTATTTTGCTGCTTATTTGCTGTATTTTTTATTTACTAGTATAGATTAATATTATGTAAGCTTTAATTCTAGTAGTTTTTATTTCAAGCTTGTTTTCTCCTACCTTATTTTGTAATTCCCTAATCATGATGAGTAGCTAAATTTTATTTAGCACTTGATCATTGTGAACCTTGGAATAAAATAAACTTTTCATTTTTATTAAAAGTGTCTTGTTCTTATTCTTGCTCACTAACGATTTATCTTTGCATTATATTTTGTCGAATTCATATTTCGCGGATACGGTTTTCGATCTAAGATCCGTATCCTAAATGACCGAGAGGTTGCAGATATGAGGAGATCACTCAAAGATAAAAGGAGTTACATGCACTCCTCAGGAGAGGACGACATAAATCTTCCAGATTGGAGTCAAATCCAATAGTGGGGTTCACCACCTAAAGCAAGCTTTGGGGTTTGGACTGGCCGAGAGGTCTTAATCGATCAACCTAAGGTTAGTCAAAAGCATGAGCTCGAGAGAGACGCTTTTGTACTTTAGGAACCTCCACGGTCGAGTGAGTAAATTTAAGAACTCGCATTTTTTTCATTTTTAAGAAGGTTTATTTTAGTCAAAGGGGATTCTAGATCAAGTGCTAGCTTTCCCAACATCGAATTTCTCTTTCTTAGTGTAATGCTTCCATTTCCATTTCAAACAAAAACCAACTTTTCATCCTATAAGATAATAGCTCTTTCTTGTGAGTACAAGTACTCGATAAGCCCCGAGTCGAAATATGACACTAGATTCTATACTCCGAATGATAGGTATACTTGCCTCATTGATTGGAAACACACGTTAGCATGGACAAAATAATCCCTCAAGAGTCATGCCCCTCGGTCACGCCTGTGACTAGGGGAGCGTAAGGTGCGGAACCGTCCTCTTGAAAGCCTGGGGACGTTGGGAGAAAATCGCCAAAATTTATCGTTCTGCTGGTCATGCTCTTAGGTCACGCCCGTGATCTAGGGCATGTCTATACTGTTACTAGAAACGACGGGAATTAAAATCTGGTAGTTGTGGGAAGTCATGCCCGTGACCTAGGGCATGTAAGCTGAAAATTGTTTGGATCTGAAACTAGCTTCATAAAGCACTGCACGCCTGATCGTCATGCCTTTGAGTAACGCCCGTGACTTTTAGGTCACACCCATGTCCTAGGTGTGTAATTCTAATCTGACGTGGAATTATAATCTCGACGTCCTCGATGGGTCACGCCTGCTGGTCACGCCCGTGACTTCAGGGTCAAACCTGTGACCTGGCCATGCAATTGTGATTTTTCTAAATTTGTTCAGTTTCTTCTCCTGATCAGTCCTGCAAGCTCCAAATTGATATTTACAACCCAGATTAACCTGAAATACAAAAAGAAAGTAATTAGAAACTAAATTCATAAAATATAATTATAAACTAATTAATTATTAAATAAAAACTATATAAAATAAGGATAAAATTAGAGTTATCAATGAGGGAAGGAGGGAATCCACCAGGCGAGTGACTTCCACCTAGAGCTATTTATTATATCCCACCAACAGTTTATTCCTTTCCTCAAGGTTAGCAACGCTAGTGTGTAGGCGATCAGCGGTCGCAACATCCTACGAGGCGGAAGGCAGAAACAAATGAGCTAAGCGAGTGAAAGAAAATGGGGAGGGGATGACCAATACTTACCACCTTGCCAGAGCTCATCTCGAGGAGGTTCTCCATGATCTCAAGCTTGCTCTTCAGGTCCATAACCTCATCCGTGGCGAGAGCCTGATCCTCCTAGGCATCAGACCACTTGCGATTGAGGGTGAAGCCGTGACGAGAGGACATGTGTGCGAGCTCCATGGAACACATCTGGGCTTACGTATACTCTTTGGCGAGCCGCTATAGTGTCATGTCATCATAAGCCTCAGCATCCTCACGACCGTAGAGCCTGAAGCCGAGTGTGAATGCATGCCCACTGGGAGGTCGGCGCTCAAACCAGGAAGGGATGAGAGATGAAATAGAGACTCGTGGGCCTTCTTGTACCATAGTACCATGGGCTCGCCGACCTGATCCTTCACCTTCCCTCCGATACCAAAGTTTATATTGGCATTTGGTAGTCCCGACTCGCAGGTTTCAGATATCATAAGAGCCGAGGATGCGGGGAGGTCGCTGAAAGTCAATAGTTTCAAGAGTAGCTAACACCTAGGGGGTGAATAGGTTTTAGGTCTTTTTATAGTGTTTCCTTACTTAGGTGTGTTGTGAGTTAGATTAAGCTAGCTTTCAAGATCACACAATAAGCACACAAAATATTTATAGTAGTTCCCCAAATTATGGGTAAATCCACTATCCCACCTGTTGGAACCCTTATTTGGATTTGGTAAAGGAGTACTATTAGGATGTTTTTAGATTGCCCCAAAATGAATAGTCAGGGTATTAGGATAATTTCTAGGTCTGCCTCAAAAGAACTCTAGAGAAATCATTCAAAAATAAGTTTTGACAAAGGCAGGAATTTAGCTCGACAAACTTCAAGCTGCGTTCGACGAACGTCAAACTCAGGTCGATGAAACTCAGAGTTCTATATCTGAGTTGAGCTCGACGATCTCCGAGCTCTAGTCGACGATTGCTGATCTCAAGAAAGAATCTCAGCTCGACGCAAAGGTTATTCAGGTCGACGATCTCTAAACTGAGGTCGACAAATATAACACTGAGGTCGACGAAATCTGTGCAGTATTCAAGCAGAGGCTTTAACAGCTGGCAGAATTAATTATTGTTTAAGATATTCAATATCCCTCAGATTTAATGCATATAGCCATTCAACCACAGCAGTTAATGTGATTAATCCCCCAAGCATCTTTCTCTCTCGGGAATGCTTCAGCCGTTTCAAGATAGAGTTAATTCAAATGTTTGAATACGACTCTGGGGAATATATTCAGATTGGAGGTTTGTAGATACAGAAGAAGTGACTGATAAAAAAACGAAGCTATAGTCAGAATAGAGATTCTGAAGAACACAACATAGCTTTCTTTCATATAGTGTTCTTCATCATCTGCTCTAGGCTTTCAAGAGATAACAAATACAATATCAGTCTAGAAGCTTGCTGGAGAATAACATCAGAGCTGAAGACCTACACACTCCTGAATAAAGCTTCTCAATCCTGAATAACTCTACATCTCAGGGGGAGCTTTGACAAGATCTAGAATCCACACAAAGTCTTCTCAATGGGCTTTTGAGAATAGAGAAGACTAACAACACTTTCTTTCCCACCCCACTGTACAGGGTTTTAACTCCCTTCAAAAGTTAGCCTGGTTCACAAGTCACCTTCCAAAAGAGTTGAGTTTGGTTTTTGGGCACCTGATCAAAAGCTCAAAGGGTTGCAATATCTCCTACCCAGGTTGATTAAGGTACCACTGTAATCCTTGTGTCGTCTGTGCTTGCTTGTTTATTTCTTTATTTGTGTGCTCTGATTTATTTTTCTCCTTATATATATTTATCTCTGAGTAAACATAAGATCTACCCTTAACTTTCAATTCGTATCAGAGGGTCGTTTTCTTGGTTGTATAGGCTAACACCTGAACCAAAATGACTTGATAGATCTTATATTTTTTAAGAGTTTATTATGGCACAAAATGATGAGTTTTCAAGCACAAGACCTCCTATGTGCAATCTAGATAAGCTTGCACTAAGGAAGGCAAGGATTAGGATTTTTATGAACTCTATTGATGAAGCCATTTTCAATTCAATTTTGACAGGTCCTTATCAACCATTGGAAACAACAAGCATGAATGTTGTTCCATCATCTCAATGGACAGAAGCCCAGAAAAGGCTAAAGATGGCTAATGCACAAGCAATGAACATTCTTGCTCAATCAATGTCTTATGAAATTTTTCAAGAAATTGCTGAATGCACCTCAACAAAAGAAAATCTAGGATTCCCTCACAGCAATGGCTATTGGATAAGCAAAAGAAAGGACATTAAAGGCTGAATCTTGGAGTGACTCTGAAGCTTCATCCTGTACAACTAAAGATGAAGAAGTGTCAAGAGCAAGAGAGTTTTGCCTGATGACAATAAATGCATCCTGCAGTAAATCTGATGATGAATCGGATTTTGAAGAATCAGAATATGAATCAGAAGAGGATCAAGTTATCTCTTCTTTTGATTTTTCCTCAAAACATTTTAAAGAAGATTTTAAAATTTTATGCAATGATTTAATTCAATCTGAGAAGAAAATAAAACTTCTCAGAGAGAAAGTGTATAATCTATCTTTTGAAAACAAAAATCTTAAAGAAGATTTAAAAAATGTTTCTGAACAATTAGCTTCTTTATTAACAATTAAAGACAAAGAAAAGATAATAGATTTAGACAATATAACTGATTTTTTACCAAAAACAATTAAACTATTTCAGAAAATTTGTGTTCAACATAATTCGTCGAACGGAGCTCGACGAAAACTACACTCTTCGTCGAACTAAGGTCGACGATCTCTGAATAGAGATTTTGATTTTAACTTGTCTGGAAATTAGGATCGACGAAAGAAATTTTCTTCGTCGAACCGAGATCGACGATCATGGAACACAGAAAATAGATATTATCATTCTGTGAACCGAGATCGACGAAATCGATTCCCTTCGTCGAACTCAAGTTGACAAAAAATTTTTTCGTCGAACTCAGAATTTTAAAATAGAAATTTTTATCCATTTGAAAATTATAATCAAACTCAAATATTCAAAAATCCTTTTACCCAGTCATTTATACCTTCTAGGAAATTTCACCCTCTAGGTTACAAAGATCAACTTGTATGTTCTTTCATATCTAATTATTATGAAAAAGAACCAGGACCCAAGGTAATCTGGGTCCAGAACTCCTAACCCTTTATTTCAGGAAAATACCCTTCAGTACAGGGGTAGTTGTATAGGGGGAGACTGCTTTAGAGGATTCAGCAGTAGCAGTTTCAATTAGTCAGAAATTAGGGAGATGATATCAAGGAAATTGTTGAATACAATAGGAGCAACATATCTGAAATATGCTCAGTTAAAAATAAGCAAAGAAAAGCTACAGAGCCTATCAGAAGTTTTTCATATTTATTTTTCAAAACTTTGTTGTTGTATATTTTATTTCTCAAAGCACCTATTTTAAACTTGCTTTGTATTCCTTTTGTGTAAATAGTATCCTCACCCAAATAGGGGGAGATTGTTAGAACCCTAGTTTGGATTTGGGATAGGAGTACTATTAGGATGTTTTTAGATTGACCCGAAATGTATAGTTAGGGTCATAGGATTATTTCTCGGTCTACCTCAAATGAATTCCAAAGAAATCATGCAGAAATCAGTTTTGAAAAAGGCAGGAATTGAGCTCGACAAACTTCAAGCTGCATTCGACGAACGTCGAACTCAGGTCGACAAAACTCAGAGTTCTATCTCTGAGTTGAGCTTGAGGATCTCCGAGCTCTAGTCGATGATCGCTGTACTCAAGATAAAATCTCAGCTCGACGTAAAGGTTATTCACGTCGATGATCTCTTAACTGAGGTCGACGAATAGCAGACTGAGGTCGACAAAATCTATGTAGTATTCTAGCAGAGGCTTTAACAGCTGGCAGAATTAATTGTTATTTAAGGCATTCAATATCCCTTAGATTTAATGTATATAGCCGTTCAACAATAGTAGTTAATGTGATTAATCCCCCAAGCATCTTTCTCTCTCAGGAATGCTTCAGCCATTTCAAGATATAGTTAATTCAAATGTTTGAATACGGCTCGGGGGAATATATTCAGATTGGAAGTTTGCAGATACAAAAGAAGTGACTGACAACAAAATGATGCTATAGTCAGAATAGATATTTTGAAGAACACAACACAACTTTCTTTCATATAGTGTTCTTCATCATCTCCTCTAGGCTTTCAAGAGACAACAATAAAATATCAGTCTAGAATCTTGTTAGAGAAAAACATCAGAGCTGAAGACCTACACACTCATGAACAAAGCTTCTCAATCCTGAACAACTCTACATCTCAGGGGGAGCTTTGACAAGATCTGGAATCCACATAAAGTCTTCTCAAAGTGCTTTTGAGAATAGAGAAGACTAACATCACTTTCTTTCCCACCCACTGTTCGGGGTTTTAACTCCCTTCAAAATTTAGCCTGGTTCATAAGTCACCTTCCAAAAGACTTGAGTTTGGATTTTGGGCACCTGATCAAAAGCTCAAAGGGTTGCAATATCTCCCTTAAAAAATAGATATTGTGGTGGTAATCACCTGATCAAAAACTATAGTGGATTCCTACCAAGGTGGTAGAAGAGTGGATGTACCCAGGTTGATTGGGGAACCACTGTAATCCTTGTATCGTCTGTGCTTGCTTGTTTATTTCTTTATTTGTGTGCTCTGATTTATTTTTCTCCTTATATATATTTATCTCTGAGTAAACATAAGATCTACCCTTAACTTTCACCTCCCAACTTTCTAACAACTTATTAGACAAGGCCACTTCTCCAAACTTGGCTCCAAAGAGCTTACAACGCATATCCCTCGGGATCTCTCAGTCTCCTCCAAGACCTACAGCTCAGGAACAAAACCCTATCTCTTAGAGAAGTTATCTCCTACAACCCAAACATGCATGCACTATCTCAGACTTGAGCACAAGTCCTACAACTCAGGCTATGAGGATAGCCCTACAACTCAGAGAAGTAATATCCTACCTCAGATCTGAACCAGATCCTACCTCAGGCAAACTTCCCTACAACTAAGATCCAGTCCAGGATCCTACCTCAGATTCACCTCAGAATCCTATCACTCAGATCTACAAAAGATCCTACACTCATCCTTTATAATATTAGGCTTACACTTAGATCCAAAGGATCTTACAAAGAGAGTAAAGTGTGTTGATGAAGACTAGACACTAGAGATATTTTATCTGTGTCTACCTTCTTCCGAACTAAAAGAGCTCAGTCCAGTATTCTTCTTTACAGCTCTAGAGAATGTTCTTCAGGAAAAATCTGCTTGAACTATTAAGTAGCTGCAGCTAGGGTTAGCCCTTGCTGCTCCTTCTTTCTCAGAGAGTTTCTTTATGCTTGCTGTTGAAGGTGAGAATGACAACATCTAACTTGTATCAACTTTCAGATCAGTAGTTAGAACAACTTCTCTTGGCTCTGCAATAGTGTCGAGAGGAAGAAGATGAAGTCAAGTGCTATTCCAAAAGTTAATTTCTTCTTAGTGATCTGATCCACTTTTCCGTCCTGCCGTCCAACGACTCTTTGATCCTTGGGCCCACTTGGATTTGGTAGCTGCAATCTTGCTTTTGAATTAAATGTCGTACTAGAGGCATGCAACACCATTTATCATATATTGTAAACTTCCCGCAATATTTTGAATTTCTACTGACATCAGCTCCTGTGGACTTAGTCGATTTTAGACGATTCATCAGAGGCGTTGAGTGAAGGTATGTCACTCAGCGCCAAAACACTTAGCCAAATACTCTGCAGTACCAGGCGTCGAGTGATGAGTTTTTACCGACGAATATAGACATTAGCTGTCTTAACTGATTAGGCATTGAGTGAACCTTCATCACTCAATGCATTTGGACTTGGCCGCTTTTATTCTGTATGAAGGCGTTGAGTGATGCTTATGCACACAGTTCTTTCTCCTAAGCTCGCCATCTTGATGAGGTGTTGAGTGAACAATCTTCACTCAACGCTTCTGTACTTGGTAGAATTTCTTGTTGAGCTGGCGTTGAGTGAACAACCTTAACTCAATGTATATGGACTTACACAAAATTTTTGTTTTCAACTTCTGAAGCTTTGACATCACTCTATTTTGTCTACGTATTCTTCTTTAGGCATTAAGTGAACTTGAAAGTAAGATCTATCCTAGAGATTAGAGCAATTGAAAGTAAGATTGAAAGTGAGATCTATCCTAGAGATTAGAGCAAACACACAGCAAGAATAATAAAGAAAAGAAATAAAGGAAAACCAAACGACACAAGAATTTTATAGTGGTTCCCCTAAACTTGGGTAGTCCACTCTTCTACCACCCTAGGTAGGAATCCACTACAGGAATAGTTGATCAGATGTCCTGGGCACCAATGAGCTTTTTATAAGGTGCTCAAAAAACAAACTTAGATTTTTTGATCAGGTGTCTTGCCACCACTGAGTTTTGATAAGGTCTCAGAAACCAAGCAGAACTTTTGAAGGGAGTTCAAGAACCCTTTTACAGGAGCGAAGGGAGAGTTGATGTTGTATTCTCTGTTCAACAATCTGTAACACCCCAAAAAGACCCCAAAAAGACTCAAAATAATTTTGAGGTGCAGGTCAGTTTACACGGCCTGGGACACGGGCGTGTCCCAGGGCGTGTCGGGGGTACACGGCCTGGGACACGGGCGTGTCCCAGGGCGTGTCACGCAAATAAAAATGCGGCCCGAGTCAGAAGATTACACGGCCTTGAACCAAGCCTTGAACACGGGCGTGTCAGGTTGGACACGGGCGTGTCCGATGCCGTGTTCCGACCTGTGTACTGCTTGCAGCTCGATGAGGTAGGGGTGACACGGGCGTGTCTCAGGAATGACACGGGCGTGTCAGGTTCGACACGGGCGTGTCGATGCCCGTGTTCTGGTAAATCTCAGTCGGTACGAATACCGTGTGTGCCGCTTAAGGGTACACGGCCTGTGACACGGGCGTGTCACAGGCCGTGTCAGCCAAAAATTGGGTTTTTGGGCAAATCGTGGCCGTTCAGATTTCTATCTTGTGATCTAAGGGCTCAGGTGGTTTCCTGGCTGGATTTAATCCGTGAAGGCTGATGAAGATTCATTCTTCATGTGCTTAAGGAAGAGAGAAAGAGAGAGGAGGAAGAAGAAGGAGGAGGAGATCAAGCCACCGGCGGAGTTCCCGTGGTCCGATTCGTGATCCGAAGCCGGCGTTGTGAAGGCAAGGCTGCTGCGGTTCTTTCTCACCGGCTAGTTTTTGATGGCTCCCAAGAGATTGAAAAGGGTAACGATCTCCCTTCTTGGACATGTGAAGTCCTTCTTTTCTGCATTGCATAGGGAAAACCCTTCCCCGCGAGTGTGCGGTGGATTGTGGTGTCCCTTGGGGTAGATATGTGAAGTCCCCCTTGTTAGAGGCCGGAATTGGAGTACGGCTCTAGGCATGTTGTGTGAAGCCCATCTGGACATGGTCTGGATTGGTGATGCTTGTTTGCATATCGGAGAAGGCTCCGTGATTATGGCTTGTGTTGCCTTGTGCCTACCTGTTGCTTGGTGCAGCAGGAAGTACTGGATGATATCTAGGAAATGAAGAGGGTTGGATGCAAATCTTGTGGCCGTGCGTTGCCACTTTATGAGCGGTTGAGCCGTTGGGCTGCAACTCGATGAAAAGGCAGATTGCCGAACAGGAAAGGTGAAACCGACCCGCGCCTATAAATAGCCATGGATACTTCCGTATTCGAGGTGGCACGATGACTTGAGCAACGGGGGGTGGCTGATCCGTACCTGCGTTAGGTCCGTCTGACTTGGAAGCCTGGTTATAGGTTTTGTTGGAGCGCCTAATGAGAGTCTTAGGCCCGCACGCCGGAAAGACTAGAATGATCAAATACCGTGTAGATGATGGTGTTGACCCTGGTATTCCGGTACACCAAGAATGTGCCCTGAGTGCACGGACTGTCGGGCCGTGTGGCCGATAGTTGTGATGGCTTGAATGTGCCTGCGCGCACATAGTTGCTATATGATGATGCCATGCTTTGCAGGGAAAGAATGCTAATGCCCCGAGAAAGGGGTAAGATTGTTATAATTGGGTTAGCTGAATGCTGACCGTTGCATTGTTTGCCACCGGTTGGGTGGATTGTTCCCTTGCAGGTGCTGGAGAGCCAAGTGGTAAGTGAAGGGCTGAAGCCCTACTGCTGTTGCTGCTGCTGCTGCGGCTAGCCCTTGAAGGCTAAGCGAATGTTTTTGCTTATTTGCTTTTACTCATGTATGGCCGGCCTGCGCGCCGAGGTTTGTAAACCATACATTGCGAAAAGAGGAACTGTAAGGCCTTAAGGCCAAACTCTATGTATTTGTGTACATTCCGTGGTATATATAAAGGTGGTTTATATATGGGACATTCCTGGTTAGAGTTCAAATTACTACTTAAAGCTTCCGCTAGAATGCTCTGAGTTAGGATTCGTGGTTGGTTTGGTATTATCCTGTGACCTCACCGTCTGTTTGTGGCATATAGTGTGGGGCCCCGGCCGGACCTTCTACTATACGTCATTTAACGGATGGGGTCGTTACATTTTGGTATCAGCTTCGTTCGATCTTCCTCTATCGAATTCGTGGACGAATTCTTTTAAGGGGTGGCGAGCGCGTGTTTATGCGCCCTGCTGTAACGCTAATGAACTCTGGAATGTCCACTAAGGAATGTACAAAATCTTGTTTGAGGAATCTGCGCGTTCCTCTTTGTGTTGTTTTGCTTGCATACGTTCGCTAATGTGTGTCTTGTCCACCTATAGGGGACGCGTAGTGGTGCTGGGCAGTCTGAGCCCCAGCACTCTGATGAGAGTGCGACACCAGCTGAGGTGCCAACACCTCCTCCATTTGCGGAAACTGTTCGTTTAGTTGCTGAGGCTCTATTTGCCATGATTCAGCCGACCGGGCAAGCGCAGCCGGCAGTCGAGCCAGTTCGTGTTGTTGTAAGACCCGAGCCGGTTGAGGCTGTAGATCCACGAGCAGCTGACCGACAGTTGAAGCAATTCATGAGCTTCAGTCCTCCTACGTTTACGGGAATGGGATCCCCAATGCAGGCGGAAGATTGGTTATCGCGTGTCAAGAGGATAATGACAGTGATCAGGGCGGAGGAAACTCTAAAGGTCACCTTGGCCACCTTCATGCTTGAAGGAGAGGCGCGGTTGTGGTGGGATGAGATTGAGGTACACCATTTGGCGGGCAGGCAATTAACACAAGTGTCGATTGAGGAGTTCTCTCGAATATTTCTGGCGAAACATGTCCCAGCGGCGCAACGCATTGCTATGGAAAATGAGTTCCAACGGTTAACGCAAGGGGAAGATAGCGTGGATATCTACTTGCATGAGTTTACCAGGTTGGGACGGTATGCGGGAACAATCTTCGCGGATGACCAAAGGAAAACGAATCGGTTCTATGAAGGATTGCGGGATGAGTTACGATTCCTGCTTTCGAGTTCAGTGAACCAAGGGTTTCAGGCGTTGGTTGATACTGCGTGTGCGTTGGAGAAGGACATGCGGCGGGTGCAAGGGAACAAGGGATTAGTTATGTCAAAGCCAGAGGTACAAGCACCTCGCCCGAGCAAATCGTTTTACCAGAAGAAAGGGGGCAAGAGGTCCAAGCCGTCTGGGCAAGTGACTACGACCGTTGTGTCGGGAGCGACATCAAGGCCGGATTCTCGTACATGCTATAACTGTGGCCGAGTGGGGCATATCGCCCGTGACTGTCGGGTTGTTCAACCCAAAGGGGACAAGAAGGCGGGTGCGTCGTATGCTGAGAAGGGCAAAGCGGTGGTTGATTCCTCTGCGTCTCAGGCACAGCTCCGAATCTATCAGCTTGGCCAACAGGAAGCGATTAAGCAAAGTGACGTCGTCACAGGTACGAGTTGATTTAGCTTACTTGATTATGTGCTATCATTTTTGGTTATGTATAGCTTGTGCATGTGTGTGTGCTGCAGGCTTTGTCCTGATTCGGAATAATTTGGCGAGAGCCCTGTTTGATACGGGTGCTTCGTATTCTTTTCTGTCTGAGGATTTCGTATCTCGCATTGGGGTACCAAGTCATGTGACGGTGGATAGTACAAGGGTGCTATTGCCGAATGGCTGTGTGATGCTTGCGGATAGGGCTTGCGATGTGGATGTGCAAATAGGAAGTCGGGATTTCGGTTTGAGTGCAGCTGTGCTACCGTTATCGGAGTTTGATGTGATCTTTGGTATGGACTGGCTCTCGGAGCAGCGTGCCTTTATTGATTGCAACTCCAAGGAGATTACACTGGGCCAGAATACCGGACTTGTGACGAAGTTCGCTGGTATGCGAGGAGTTGGCGGGACCCTGTTGTCTGCACTCCAAGTCGTCAATGCTGTTCGGAAGGGCGCGGAGTTATTCTTCACGCTAATTCAGGCTGTTGAGCCAAAGGCCAGTGTCGGTGAAGTACTAGTTGTGTCAGAGTTTGCCGATGTGTTTCCTAAAGATCTTCCTGGGTTACCACCCCAGCGGGAGATTGACTTCTCTATTGAGTTGGTGCCAGGTGCGAAACCTGTGGCCCGCTCTCCATATCGCATTGCGCCAAAAGAGATGGCTGAGTTGAAAGTCCAATTGCAAGAGTTGTTGGAGCAGGGATATATACGCCCAAGTATGTCACCTTGGAGCGCGCCTGTTCTATTTGTGAAAAAGAAAGACGGTAGCTTACGGTTGTGTATTGACTACCGCGAATTGAATAAGCTGACGGAGAAAAACAAATATCCGATCCCACGGAATGAGGACCTCTTTGATCAGCTGGCAGGATCAACGGTCTATTCCAAATTGGATTTGAAATCGGGATATTATCAGCTGAGGATTAGGGAAGGTGACATTCCCAAGACGATGTTTGGAACACGCTACGGTCATTATGAGTTCACGGTAATGCCGTTTGGCCTATGTAATGCGCCTTCGGTATTTATGGACCTAATGCATCGAACGTTCCAAGAGTACTTGGATTTGTTCGTTATTGTGTTTATCGATGACATCTTAGTATACTCTCAGTCGGAAGAGGATCACGCAAACCATTTGCGGTTGGTCTTGCATACCCTGCGGAGGAATAAGCTTTTTGCCAAGTTCTCAAAGTGTGAGTTCTGGCTCTCTTCAGTAGCCTTTTTAGGCCATGTGGTAAGTGGAGAAGGTATCGCGGCGGATCCGTTGAAGATAAGTGCCATCCGAGATTGGCCAGTGATGTCTTCAGTGGCCGAGGTCAGGAGCTTCCTTGGACTTGCGGGCTACTATAGACGGTTTGTGGAAAACTTCTCACGGATTGCTTTACCTCTGACCACGCTGACGAGAAAAGATCAAAAGTTCATTTGGACGCCGGAGTGCGCGCGAGCTTTTGAAGAATTGAAGAGTCGTTTGACCACGGCGCCTGTGTTGACATCGCCATGTGGTACCAATGGGTATGAGATTTATAGTGATGCTTCCGGGAGCGGCTTAGGCTGCGTTCTTCTGCAGTTTGGTAAAGTGATTGCTTATGGCTCACGCCAGTTGAAAATGCATGAGCGGAATTACCCCGTCCATGATTTGGAGTTGGCGGCGGTAATCTTTGCGCTCAAGTTGTGGCGGCACTATCTATATGGCATTAAAGTGGATATCTATACAGATCATAAAAGCCTAAAGTATTTGTTGGATCAGAAGGATCTGAATATGCGACAACGAAGATGGATGGAGTTCCTTGGGGACTACACCTTCGAGAGTCACTATACTCCCGGGAAGGGAAATATGGTCGCTAATGCTTTGAGTCGAAAGACTCCGGTACGGGCAAGCTGGTTGCAGAGGCATGATCAGCGTTTAATCCAGGAATTGGAAGCGTTGGAGATATCTTGTGTTGATAAGGGTTCGTCAACCGATGCATGCTTGAACTGGACGGAGGTGCAATATGACCTTACGGACAGAGTTCGGCGAGCAACGGAGCTTGATGAAAGCCTCCAGCGCTATGCAAAAGATGGGCCGGATGACCAATTCTCTTGGGATAACGGTTTGTTAAGAAGAAATGGTCGAGTGTGCGTCCCGAGTGTGGGTAAATTGAGGGAAGAGTTGATGTACGAAGCTCACTTTGCAAAGTACTCAGTTCACCCAGGGAGCACAAAGATGTACAGAGATCTGAAAAAGCTGTTCTGGTGGCCCGGACTAAAGAAAGATGTCGCACGTTATGTGGCTGAATGCAATACCTGTGCGTTGGTGAAAGCGGAATGTCAGAAGCCTGGCAGTTTCCTGAAGTCGTTACCTATTCCGGAGTGGAAGTTCGATGATATTTCGATGGATTTTGTGCACGGGTTGCCGAGATCTCAACGCGGTCATGATTCAATCTGGGTGATTGTGGACTGGTTGACAAAAGTGGCGCACTTCCTTCCAAACAGAAGAGACGATTCAGTGGAAACCTTGGCCAAGCTTTATGTGGAGCAGGTTGTTCGACTGCACGGTGTTCCTCGGAGCATCGTTAGTGACCGTGATGGGCGGTTCACATCGAATGATTGGCGGCTCGTTCATCAAATGTTGGGTACAAAGTTAGCATTTAGTACGGCCTTTCATCCCCAAACGGATGGCCAGACTGAATGAACCAACAGGACGATGGAGGATATGCTCCGCATGTGCGTCCTAGATTTTGGTAAGAGATGGGAAGATTATATATTTCTTGTCGAATTTGCCTATAATAATAACTACCAAGCGAGTATTGGTATGGCGCCATTTGAAGCTTTATATGGTCGGAAATGCCGTACACCGTTAGCTTGGGCAGAAGCAGGCGAATCTAAGCTGAGTGGGAAAAAGGAAGTCGAAGAAGCTACCTCGCTCATACGCTCTATTCGAGAGAGGTTATTGATAGCCCAAGATCGTCAAGCAAAGTACTACAATGCCAAACACCGGAGCGTGGAGTTCGCGGTGGGTGATTGGGTATATTTGAAGATCAAACCCTTCAAAGGCGTGTCCAGGATTCGGCGTTTGAAAAAGCTAAGTCCGAGGTATCTTGGTCCGTTTGAGGTGGTGGAGCGAGTTGGGGAAGCTGCTTATCGACTAGCACTTTCAGCAGACTTGGGTGGATTACATGATGTATTTCACATCTCAGTCCTTCGTAAGGCGATAAAGTATCCAGCTCAAGTAGTGGAGAATGATCGGGTACCGGTCGAGTATGGGCTAACGACGAGGGTTAGACCCATTCGGATCGAGGATCGAGCCGAGAAACAGTTGCGGAACAAAGTGATCGGGATGGTCAAGGTCCGATGGGACAATTGTGGCCGTGAAGAGCTAACATGGGAGCGAGAGCAGACCATGCGAGCTGAATTTCCCGAGTTATTTGTATAAACTGTAGACCGTGTACTTTTTGTTATAACATAGTTATCAAGTTATAGTATTGTTGGTTCTTGTTTCCTTACCGTGCAAATTTCGGGACGAAATTTTGTTAAGGGGGGGGGGGGGATTGTAACACCCCAAAAAGACCCCAAAAAGACTCAAAATAATTTTGAGGTGCAGGTCAGTTTACACGGCCTGGGACACGGGCGTGTCCCAGGGCATGTCGGGGGTACACGGACTGGGACATGGGCGTGTCCCAGGGCGTGTCACGCAAATAAAAATGCTGCCCGAGTCAGAAGATTACACGGCCTTGAACCAAGCCTTGAACACGGGCGTGTCAGGTTGGACACGGGCGTGTCCGATGCCGTGTTCCGACCTGTGTACTGCTTGCAGCTCGATGAGGCAGGGGTGACACGGGCGTGTCTCAGGAATGACACGGGCATGTCAGGTTCGACACGGGCGTGTCGATGCCCGTGTTCTGGTAAATCTCAGTCGGTACGAATACCGTGTGTGCCGCTTAAGGGTACACGGCCTGTGACACGGGTGTGTCACAGGCCGTGTCAGCCAAAAATTGGGTTTTTGGGCAAATCGTGGCCGTTCAGATTTCTCTCTTGTGATCCAAGGGCTCAGGTGGTTTCCTGGCTGGATTTAATCCGTGAAGGCTGATGAAGATTCATTCTTCATGTGCTTAAGGAAGAGAGAAAGAGAGAGGAGGAAGAAGAAGGAGGAGGAGATCAAGCCACCGGCGGAGTTCCCGTGGTCCGATTCGTGATCCGAAGCCGGCGTTGTGAAGGCAAGGCTGCTGCGGTTCTTTCTCACCGGCTAGTTTTCGATGGCTCCCAAGAGATCGACAAGGGTAACGATCTCCCTTCTTGGACATGTGAAGTCCTTCTTTTCTGCATTGCATAGGGAAAACCCTTCCCCGCGAGTGTGCGGTGGGTTATGGTGTCCCTTGGGGTAGATATGTGAAGTCCCCCTTGTTAGAGGCCGGAATTGGAGTACGGCTCTAGGCATGCTGTGTGAAGCCCATCTGGACATGGTCTGGATTGGTGATGCTTGTTTGCATATCGGAGAAGGCTCCGTGATTATGGCTTGTGTTGCCTTGTGCCTACCTGTTGCTTGGTGCAGCAGGAAGTACTGGATGATATCCAGGAAATGAAGAGGGTTGGATGCAACTCTTGTGGCCGTGCGTTGCCACTTTATGAGCGGTTGAGCCATTGGGCTGCAACTCGATGAAAAGGCAGATTGCCGAACAGGAAAGGTGAAACCGACCCGCGCCTATAAATAGCCATGGATACTTCCGTATTCGAGGTGGCACGGCGACTTGAGCAACGGGGGGTGGCTGATCCGTACCTGCGTTAGGTCCGTCCGAATTGGAAGCCTGGTTATAGGTTTTGTTGGAGCGCCTAATGAGAGTCTTAGGCCCGCGCGCCGGAAAGACTAGAATGCTCAAATACCGTGTAGACGGTGGTGTTGACCCTGGTATTCCGGTACACCAAGAATGTGCCCTGAGTGCACGGACTGTCGGGCCGTGTGGCCGATAGTTGTGATGGCTTGAATGTGCCTGCGCGCACATAGTTGCTATATGATGATGCCATGCTTTGCAGGGAAAGAATGCTAATGCCCCGAGAAAGGGGTAAGATTGTTATAATTGGGTCAGCTGAATGCTGACCGTTGCATTGTTTGCCATCGGTTGGGTGGATTGTTCCCTTGCAGGTGCTGGAGAGCCAAGTGGTAAGTGAAGGGCTGAAGCCCTACTGCTGTTGCTGCTGCTGCTGCGGCTAGCCCTTGAAGGCTAAGCGAATGTTTTTGCTTATTTGCTTTTACTCATGTATGGCCGGCCTGCGCGCCGAGGTTTGTAAACCATACATTGTGAAAAGAGGAACTGTAAGGCCTTAAGGCCAAACTCTATGTATTTGTGTACATTCCGTGGTATATATAAAGGTGGTTTATATATGGGACATTCCTGGTTAGAGTTCAAATTACTACTTAAAGCTTCCGCTAGAATGCTCTGAGTTAGGATTCATGGTTGGTTTGGTATTATCCTGTGACCTCACCGTCTGTTTGTGGCTTATAGTGTGGGGCCCCGGCCGGACCTTCTACTATACGTCATTTAACGGATGGGGTCGTTACACAATCAAAGAAAAGCACAAGTGGATTTTGATGATGGTGTCAAAGCTCCCTCTGAGATTTGCAATTGTTCAGGAAGGAGAGCTTTGTATAGGGTGATAGGTCTTCAATTGATGACTGCTCCAGCAAATGATGATTTCAGCAAAGGCTGAAATGTGAGTTGTCTTGGAGTGTGTATGATGAAGCCTTGATGATGTTGATCTTCCAGTAAGTCTTCAGACTGATGTAGAGTAGTTATCTCTTCAGGCTTCCTGGAACAGTAGATCTGAGAAGAGCACTGGCTGTACAGGTGATGTTGAGTTCTTCCTGGAACTCTGATTCCTGTACTACTTTGTTCTCTCCACTATTCTCTCTCTTCTTCTCTTCTTCTCTTATTCTCTATATTATTCCTCTGTAACTTTGTGTATATAGTTTGATAGGAGACCAATGGTCATTTGAATTCTTGCTGCCTCTTAGTTACTCCAACGGCTATAATCTCCATAACTGCATTCTTGTAACTGTCCTGTAATAAAGCTGTGTTGGAATATGAACAGCTCACTTTGATTGGACCAAGAATATCCTGAAAATCTGCCTGGGAACTTGTGTTCAGAGAGATGGCATAAATCGTCGATCTCAACATGATGATCGTCGATCTGAGCTCGGATATGTTAGAGCTGGTCTGGGACAGAAAACGTCGATCTGAGATCGACTATCGTCGATCTAAGCTCAGAGATGTTAGAGCTGGTCTATACATAAAACGTCGATCTGAGCTGGACTATCGTCGATTTGAGCTCAGAGATGTTGGAGCTGGTCTGGAAAAGAAAACGTCGATCTGAGCTCAGAGATCGTCGAACGGAGTTTGACGCCTCGTGGACCTGAGCTAAGAGATCGTCGATCTCAGCTCGATGCCTGAACTCATCTTGTCGATCTGAGCTCACCGTCTAGGATGAATTCTTATTTCTTCTCTGACTGATTTCTCTTGGCTGATTTCTTCAATCTCTGAGAGCCTCTGACTTAGCACATCCTATGACCCTTAGCTATACATTGATCGGTCTATCTAATAGTCCTAAAGACATAGTAATCCTAACCCAAATCAAAACTAGGGTGTTCCAACAATCTCCCCCTATTTGGGTTAGGATTACTATTTACATATAAATATTACAATTAATATTACAAAGCATAAGATATAAAAAGAGAAGCTTTTCATTGCTGACTTCTGTTGCTGTTAAAACTGACTGCTGCTGGCTTTACAAAACTCACCATATGTTGATGTAGTAACTGTGATTGGAGAAGGCTGGGATGACTTTAAAAATAGGATTTTGATTGAGTCATCCAGCTAACTTTTGTAGATGGTACCTGCAGAAGGCTATGGTAGAGATTGCTCTCTCCTTGAAAAGGATATGTTAGCAGAAAAATGATATTTGTCCAGCAAATTTTATTAGGATTCTGAATCTGAAAAATAAAGTCTGATAACTTTCTTCCTATAGAATTTCTTTTCATCAGAAGAGATTCAAACTCAGTGCTATGATCACTGCTGACCAATGCAACTAGAGTAGAGAACTCAATCTAGATGAATTTAGAAAAAGATCTATAAGAAATATAAGGTTATCTGACAGAGAATTCTTATACTGAAATCCTAACATAATTTTGAACAAGATATCAAAAGGATATGAACAGCCCTAAGAAAAGATGTTTCCTAATAAATTTGTTCCAAATAGAAAAAGGATTTAAGAATATTTTAAATAGTTTATCCTTATAATTATAAATCAAATTTATGAAAAAGCAGTCTGAGTTCGACGATTTGAACTCATTTCGTCGATTAAAATGTTTCTTCTTCCTTTGAATATATTCTGAAAACATTCCTCTGAGAAGTTTTGCTTCCTCCTCAGGTTTTATTGAATCTTGGCAGCAAAATTGAAGTTCTAAGTTAACTGAATTGAAAACAAAATTAGATAATACCTGATCCTCTTCAGGTTTTGATTTTCCTTCAGTTTGTTCAGACTTTAAATTGCCGCAGGAAGTATTGATGGCCATTAAGCAGAATTGTTTGGCCCTTGCTTCCTCCTCTTCATCTTCAAATGATGATTCATCATCTGATACATCCCAAATGACATCTCGGGATACTGATTCTCCTTCTTCATATAGGATGTTATGGCTTCTTTTTATTGTTTCATCCACTGGTTCAGAAGCCATTTGATGAAGTGAATCCCATATCTCAGCTGTTTAGCATTCAATAACTTCCTGGAACAAGTCATCAGATAATGACTGTGCTAGGATATTCATGGCTCTGGCATCAGCTAGTCTGGCTCTTTTAGTTGTTGTTGCTGAGGTTGGGAGACCTATCATAATGGCATGAAATATTTCTTCATCAATATTGTCCATAAATGACTTAATTCTTGTCTTCCAAGGTGCAAATTTGTTTATGTTGCACTTAGGAGGTCTGGTGTTAGAATATTCCATATTCTTGCTATGTAAAAAAAACAAAATGATTAATTTAACTAGGATGGATCAAAAGAGATCTTTTGGTTCAGGTGTTATCCTGTATAAACAACTAAATTAGTGAAGATATAGTTGTTGAATAACCAACCTCCTTCTTATACCAATTGAAAGTGAGATCTATCCTAGAGATTAGAGCAATTGAAAGTGAGATTGAAAGTGATATCTATCCTAGAGATTAGAGCAAATACAAAACAATAATAATAAAGAAAAGAAATAAAGGCAAACCAGATGACACAAGAATTTTATAATGGTTCACCTAAACTTGGGTAGTCCACTCTTCTACCACCCTAGGTAGGAATCCACTGCAGGAAGAGTTGATCAGGTGTCCTGGGCACCAATAAGCTTTTAATAAGGTGCTCAAAAACCAAACCTAGATTTTTTGATCAGGTGTCTTGCCACCACTGAGTTTTGATAAGGTCTCAGAAACCAAGCAGAACTTTTGAAGAGAGTTCAAGAACCCTTTTACTGGAGGGAAGGGAGAGTTGATGTTGTCTTCTATGTTCAACAATCAAAGAAAAGCACAAGTGGATTTTGATGATGGTGTCAAAGCTCCCTCTGAGATTTGCAATTGTTCAGGAAGGAGAGCTTTGCATAGGGTGATAGGTCTTCAATTGATGACTGCTCCAGCAAATGATGATTTCAACAAAGGCTAAAATGTGAGTTGTCTTGGAGTGTGTATGATGAAGCCTTGATGATGTTTATCTTCCAGTAAGTCTTCAGAATGATGTAGAGTAGTTGTCTTTTCAGGCTTCCTGGAACAGTAGATCTGAGAAGAGCACTGGCTCTACAGGTGATGTTGAGTTCTTCCATGAACTCTTATTCCTGTACTACTTTCTTCTCTCCACTATTCTCTCTCTTCTTCTCTTATTATCTTATTATCTTATTCTCTATATTGTTCCTCTGTAACTTTGTGTATATAGTCTGATAAGAGACCAATGGTCATTTGAATTCTTGCATTTATTACTACTGTCTCTTAGTTACTCCAACGGCTATAATCTCCATAACTGCATTCTTATAACTGTCATGTAATAAAGCTGTGTTGGAATATTAACAGCTCACTTTGATTGGACCAAGAATATCCTGAAAATCTACCTGGGAACTTTTGTTCAGAGAGATGGCATAAATCGTCGATCTCAACAGGATGATCGTCAATCTGAGCTTGGAGATGTTGGAGCTGGTTTGGGACAGAAAACGTCGATCTGAGCTCGACTATCGTCGATCTGAGCTCAGAGATGTTGGAGTTGGTCTATACATAAAATGTCGATCTGAGCTCAACTATCGTCGATCTGAGCTTAGAGATGTTGGAGCTTGTATGGAAAAAAAAACGTCGATCTGAGCTCAGAGATCGTCGAACGGAGTTCGACGCCTCGTGGACCTGAGCTCATAGATCGTCGATCTTAGCTCGATGCCTGAACTCATCTCGTCGATCTGAGCTCGACACCTAGGATGAATCCTGATTTCTTCTCTGACTGATTTCTCTTGGCTGATTTCTTCAATCTCTGAGAGCCTCTGACTTAGCACATCCTATGACCCTTAGCTATACATTGATGGGTCTATCTAATAGTCCTAAAGACATAGTGATCCTAACCCAAATCCAAACTAGGGTGTTCCAACAGAACTGCCTTCACTCAACGCTTTTGGACATAGCCAAAATCCTGCTCTGATTCTTAGATGCTTTGACTGCTTGAGCTTGACTTAATGTTTCTTGTCATCTAGCGTTGAGTGAACTGCATTCACTCAATGCTTTTGGACTTACCAAAATTCTACCTTGGAAATAGTCTGGCTTTGAATGTCCATGCTTTGCTCAACGTTTTTGGCTTTCTAGCATTGAGTAAAGTGCCTTCACACAACGCCCGTGGACTTAGATTTCTGTCTTTCCTGCATCCTTCCTTGTATCCACCTGACCTGTCTTATCATTGTAATAAGTAATCACCTGTATATATAGAACTTATTGCAACCATTAGTTACACACATGTGTATGCCATTATCTCATAGGCCTTCTTCAAATTAGGGACGTTGGGATTAATGGACCCAACAATCCCCACCTATTTGAAGAAGCCAAAACCTAAGATAATGATTTACACTAACACATATGTAGCAGATAAGACAGATACATCATTGCATAACACAGAGGAAATAAAGACTATTCATTCAGTCAAAATTATATTAACAGAAGGATTAATTATTTTTGAGTTGTGCATAAGAAAAAATAATATTTCCTTCATCCCTTAAGATAAATAAGAAACACTTCTATATTTCAGGTTTCTTATCACAATGTCATTGCTCCTTGGCTTCTTGGCAGCCTCCTCAGCTTTAGCTTCATTTTTCTTTTCTTTTTTTTCTCTAGAAGTAACTATAAGGCTTTGGAATATACTTTGTTGGCTCCACTACATTAGGAAGCAATATGCCTGCCTTCTTGTATCTTCTGAATTCCCTTCTATCATTTTCACTCTTTTCCATCTTTGCCCATTCAAGGGAGCTATAGAGCTTTCCCCTTTCAGTTTAATTTGACTTGATATGATTCCAGGATGATAAAATGATGGTCCTAGATTGTGGACTCCATTATTCAAAGTCAGGCCTGGCTTCCATCTATTCTCTGTACCTCTTTTTACTTAGTCTGATTTCTTCTTCATCTTCAGTAACAGATTTTCCCTTGGACCTCATGATTTGTTCAGTAGTGGGGCTGAATGTAGGAACAATAACTTGTGATGGTTCATCCCCCTGTGCACCCTCTTCAGTATATAGAGCACCATATTGAATAACAGTTTGATCTGCACTCTGATCATAGTATTGTCCATCATACTAATACTAATTATCCTGATGAACCATCTGCCCTTGATTCAGTGCCTGTTGAACTTGTTCAGGAACCATGGGGATGTTATCATACTGAACTTGATCCAGACCAAAGGATTCTCTTATAACATTTGACACCCATACATCATTCTTTGTATTAGTCCTGATTATCTCCTTCTCCCCCATTTTGGCTTCTTCACAAATTTCCTTTATCTGGGAGGAACTGGCCTTAGTTAACTGCACATCAAGATGATTTACTCCTGTAGTAACCTGGTTCTTGACTTGAAGTATGTTATCATCCAGGAGTTTTGTACAGGCATTCATCTTAGTTGTAAGAATGGTTGTTTGCGTTACCCGTAGAACTTTGACAATATTGTGAACTGTCAGCATGTTTCTAGTAGTGATGTTTTGATTTTCTATTACTTAGGTTTGAAGATTACTTATCTCATCCAACTTGTTTGCAGTATAGTCAACAACAGGGGCTACTCTTATGAAGAATTTGATAGTTTGGTCATTTAGCAGATTGACCTCAAATCTGATAGATTTTATTTCTATTGATAGCTCATTCTTGAGGTTCTTTATTAAGTCATCAACAAAATTATCAAGGATTCTTCTTTAATCATCCAGTAACCCTTTCAGCTAGGCTAGAAGGAGGGGTGACATCTCATCAGCCTTTGTGGAGAACCCTTGGTCACCTACCATAGTATCTTCATTACTGATAGTAGGGCGATCTTCAGTATCTGCCATTCTGGGCTTAGAAGAGTGATCTTTCTCATGTAGCTCAAGAGGACTGGTGTCTTTCTCAGAAGCAGAATAATCTATTTCATAAACCATTCTATGAGCAGGGAGTTCAGTGTGAAGCTCTGCCTCACCCTCTGTAATGCCCTTAGTGACATTCAGATTTGCATTAACATCTTCTTCCATATTCTCAGGAGGTAGTTTTGTCTCTTGAGGAGCCTGGAGTTTCTCCCCCTCAACAAATACCTCTTCCATGACTTGATCTAGAAGATTCTCCCCCTCACTTTGAGGACTAAAGGCATCTTACTGATCTTCAATCATAGGTGCAGGAGCATCATTAGTTGGAGCTGGTGACTTGGAGGCCTCCCCCTCCATCACTGTAGATATCTTAGTTACTATATCCTCAGCCACTTGTTCAACAATTTCAGGAGAAGGTATCTCCACAACATTTGCTGGAGCCTCTTCAGAATGAGTCCTACTTACTTGTGTCCTTACTGCAGGGGCAGAGGATATTGACACATAGGCACTCATGTTCTTTCTGGTCTCTTCAGTTGACCCAGACAGATTAGGGTCATGAGGCTCTTCCTCTGATTTCTCTGATGAGTTGCTTTCAGTACATTCCTCTGTAACTTGAACTATTGGCTTTGTTTTCTTTGTAGCAGTCTGACCATGTGGCTGTAGGACCCTATCCCATCTATCCTGCATCTTAGAATCCATTCTTTTCATATGATGGATCCTTGTTCCTAACCTTTGGTTAAGGATCACTGGAACAATTTGAAGCAGAAACATGGATAGAATTCTACCCATGTTAGGTTCATCTATACACTCCACAATTCTGTCAAACATAACACTTCCCCAATCAGTCCTTTTGGAAAGGATTATCCTTGCTAGCAGCTCAAACATCTTCCTGGAAATCTTCTCGTGGGAACTAGATTTACACAACAGAGACTTTCCAACCGCTTCAGCTAGGAACTTACCTTTCAGATTTAGTTCCTCCCTTAGTATTGAGACAGTGGTGTGCTTGGATAGTCTACACCACTTTAGTGCTGAACTAATATCAGATTTATCCAATTCCTATTCCCCATCAAATTCTGTGAGCTTTGGCAGTTGTAGTGCCTTTCTCAGTCTTCTAGGAGATATTTTTATCTTGTTGCAACAGATAACTGTCTTGATTTTACTGGCAGATGTGTTGTAACGTCCCATTTTGCGCTAGACTCCTCACATACATTTTGAGTCAAGAGACCTGACTCGGGCTCGGATTGCGCCGGATTCGACAAGTAAAATTCATCAGATATTGTCACGGATATCCTACGAATTCATTGAGTATGACTTGCGAATTGAGGCCAGTACTATTCGTCGAATATCATAGTGGATATCCGACAAATTCGTCTAATATATAAGATGAATTAGACTTAGAAAATTTTGGCCAGTAGAATTCGTCGAAATCTTTGACTGAACTCGGCACCATTCGACGAAGCGTCGAGTAGATAAGATGAATTTCCCTTAGAATAATTCTGGACTTGGGAAGCATCGAGTGCGTTAAGTGGTCTCAACGCCATTTGACGAGGCGTTGAGTGATACTCAATGCACAAGGAGAAAATGGACTTAGAATATTTCTGCATTCTGGAGGCATCGAGTGCATTGAGTGGCCTCAACGCCATTTGATGAATCATCGAGAGATACTTGACGAATGATTCTTAGAAAAATGTTCTGGATTCAAAAGGCATCGAGTGTATTGAGTGGTATCAAAGCCATTCGATGAATCATCAAGTAATACTCGAAGAATGGAAGTTTAACTTAGAGAATGATTCCGGATTCTATAGGCATTGAGTGGTCTCGACCCCAATCGACGAAGAATCGACTGCGTTGAGTAAATTCGATGTCATTCGATGAGGCGTCGAGTGATCACAATGAATTTCGACGATTCGTCGAGTGTGTATGTTATACACGACAATTTTGACTTAGAGCATTTTAGGCCCCGACTTATTTGCTGGTTCATATTTACGGGCTGAACTGGGTATTCGGGAAATGCGCCAAATGACTCTTGTGGGCTGGTCCCTTCGACAAGACTTGTTTTAAGTAATAGTGGGCGGTCCAATGTTAAGGTGACACGTGGCAAAGCAATCTAACCCTAACTCTTCTTATAAAAGGAGACTTATGGGAAACCCTAGCTGTCACTTCCATTTCTTGCCGAGTCGTTACCTGTGCTAAAATCGTCGGAGGAGAGGAAGTTACCCGAGTCAGATTTTCTGGAGGAAGAACTTTTCCATTCCATGGAGAACAAGACTAATGAGGAAGGAGATGCCGCCGAGAAGGATAACAGCTTCTGTGAGATGAAGATCTTTTCCATTCCATGAGGAAGAACTTTTCCATTCCATGGAGTTTCCTACCCTCTCCCTTGGTTCTAGATCTTTAGTTATAATATAGGAAAGATGTTGACTCAAAAGAGTTGGACTTGTGTGAGATGAAGATCTCCTAGGAAGAGACCATGCAAGGACCTAGTCCTAGAGATTTGATATCTTTAACCTCTCCTCTCTTCATGTGAAATTGATGGACTTGGTTTCGTGAAGAGAAATGGTCTATTACGGATGAATAAGGGAGGAGGAAGTGCTGTATATGGTTTTGAATAAATGGATAAAGGAAGAAGATGAACTGATGTCGTTCATCTTGCTTTAAGATGCGTGTAGAAATCTGTTTTCTGTGTGCAACAAACTTCGAGGCCATTTTTTAGGATGATACGATCAGATCTAAGTCTTGGGCCAAAGAGGAAAGTTGTAGTCCTTGGAAATACCTTTCCAATGAATGGTTGCACGTTTTCATATGAGTTCTATAACCTCAGGAATGTCTAGTCAAAGTTGCTGCACAATAACATCTTTGGTGCATGTTGTCTAGGGTTAGTGTATAATCGGATTGGACTAAGTAGAAGAAACGTAGCAAGATGATGTTGAGGTTTAGAGTAGCCTAGTTATATGTAGCCGTGATAAACAATTGGTTTGGAAGAGTTAAAAAAATGGTTTGGGGAGTATTAGTGAAAAAATGATTTGATAAGATTTGGTTGTGCAAATGATGCACCTGTGAAATCCGGTATGGATGTGCATGATTATACTTCGGAGAATGGAACAGGTTTTGAAAGAGGGTGTGATGCCCGATAATTGAATGTGTAACCTATAGCTATGTTATCATGCTTGATGATTATTTGAAGTACCATTATATTGTTGTGATTATCATATGGAAGCATAATTATTTGTAAAGGCTTGATTATAAGGAAGGAATCAGATGAGGTAAATCTCATGGCCATGGAATACATGAAATGGTAATCTCAAGAATTTTATGTTATAGTTAGTATAGTCCACTGCTTAGAGTTGTGCCTCCCTATAGGTAGTAGTGTGGGATTGGTATATTGTATGAGGTGGCCTGCCATCTGTGTTGATGTTGAACCCTTGAGTGCCTGGGAGCACGTAAATGTGAAAGGGTGTCAGTGCGTGAGTATTTGACCGTACTGGATTGATGTGATTATATGTGACTCAGTGTGAAGCCCTTGGGTTCTATTGAGCACTAAATGGTTGATGACAAGGCCATGTGATATTGCATAAGATGTGAGTTGACACGCGATGTCGTAATACTTGGTTAAGGATAGTGTGACAGGTATACGGGCTCACTAGTCATCACAACGATGAGAGTTGATAGATAGGCTTTGGGCGGTTAGGCTTGGTCCTCAGTGCTCATTCCTGGGGCTCCTTCCGTGCCAAGTGCATGGTTGGTCTTGGTCCTTTGGTGATATGCTCCCATTGGCTCCTTTCGTGCCACGACATAAGCCAGTTGGGCTTGGTTATCAGTGCACATCTATCTGAGACTCCTTCTGAGCCATAATATGCAGGGAGCTCTGCTGTTGTGTTCTTAGCATTTAGGCGTACAGAGGCCTAGTCTAGGTAGTGTGGAGACCAGCCTAGTAGTGGAACGCTTGTTTTAATATCACAATCTGGCCACAACGGATGATTCCTGAGAGGTTAACTACCTGCTTGAAAAGTGGGAACTACAAGTCTGTGTAGACATAGTTGAGTGTGTTTGTATGACCATGGGTGAGTCATCATATTGCATTCATATCATTGCATTGCATTACATACAAAAGATCCTTATCATATAAGTTTGTATGAGCACTCTTATATGATGAGTTACTTTACTGTTAAGCCGATCCTTAACTTACAAGTTTGTATAGACATTTTTATAAGTTAAGTTACTTTCCTATTATAGATCTATATTGTTTGATGGATGGATATTGCTTGTGTAGAACTGCTAGATTAGAATGTTTATAATGTTGTTATATAATGCTGTTATTACCACTCATGATATGTAGAGATATACCACCTGCTTTAAAAGTGAGGGATAGATCTGTCTTAACTCTAGGGGGGGGTGAATAGCGTATTTAAAAACTTTGATTAGTTTTTATAGCAGAATTAAAATAAGTGATATATAGATATATAGAGAGAAATAAAAATAAATACAATCACAACAAAACAGATAAAAGAATAGAGCAACCCAGACGACACAAGGAGTTTATAGTGGTTCCCCTAAACTTGGGTACATCCACTCTTCTATCACCCTGGTAGGAATCCACTACAGGTTTATGATCAGGTGCCCTGCCACAACAGGTTTTTTCTTAGGTGCCCTGTCACCACAAGATCTATTTTAAGAGAGATCTAGCAACCCTTTGAGCTTTTGACCAGGTGCCCAAAAACCAAACCAAGACTTTTGATCAGGAGACTAAACAACCAAAAGATAACTTTTGAAGGGAGTTAAAAACCCTTTGTACAGGAAAGTTAAAAAGAAAATGATGTTGTCTTCTCTTTCTCAAAGCACTGAGAAGACTAGTGGATGTTATTCTTGTCAAAGCTCCCCCTGAGATGTAGAAGAGTTCAAGAGAATGAGAGCTTTGCTCAGGGTGTAGGCCTTTAGATTGAAGTAGATGTTTAGGAAACTTTTAGACTGCTGAAGATTGTTTGTCTCTTGAAAGTCCTGAAGCAAAACTGAAGAAGACTGAAATGTATGAGAGATGTGTTCTTCTATCAATTTTTGTATTCACAATTCCTTAGCTTATGTATATTTTGTCTGTGCTGTGGCTGCAATCTTCTTAAAAATGTCTTTTATATTCCTTGCAAAAATTAGCCTTTGAATTTTAAAACCCATCCTTGATTGATTGCCGAAATTCAAGGAGTTGAACGGCTAGAAAATGTCTTTAATTAGTTTCCTCAACTGTCCCAGTAAATAAGCCAAATAATTACTCTGTGAAAACCATAATTAATGCTTCCTTGGGACGGCTATATTATAGAGAATATGGAGCATTAATTATCAGAGCATTATAGGCATATAATAATAAATTTTGAAATCAAACTACCTTAGTCAATACTGGAAAACTGCAGGGAAAATAGTCAAACAGAACCTGGATGAAGTTAGTCGAACTCAGGAAATATTCGTTGATCTGAGATCCAAGTTCGTCGAACTAAAACTTCTCTTTCATCGAGCTGAGCTCCAAGATCTCTGAACAGAAAATTCACTTACCAATATGAGCTCCAAGATCGTTGAACTGAGATTGTCTTTTCATCGTGCTGAACTTCTGGGAAGAGATTGGAGTTTGTCGATCTCAGCTAAGGTTCCATCTAACTCAGCTCAAAGAAGAAGTCTGAGTTCGTCGATCTTAGCTAGGATTTCGTCAAACTCAACTCAGAGAAAGAACTGAGTTCATCGATCTCCGATCGACGAAAGTTGAGCTTAGTTCAACAATCTTCGAACGACTTTTTTGCTCTTAGAAAATTGCTTTTCTCTGAAGGTCTTCTGTCCTATGTCTTCTGAAGGTTGATCCAAGCAAACTAAGTTTGTTGACCTGACCTAGACCTAGATAAAAAACCTATGACCTTAGACTATACTATTGGGTCAATCAAAGCAATCCTAATAGTGAACCTAGCCCAAATCAACCATAAACAGGTGGGGTTCCAACAATCTCCCCCTATTTGGGTGAGGTCACAATGAACAATATAACAGAAGGAAAAAAATCACAAAGCAGAAAAATATTTGGAAGAATTATAATTGTTCAACAGATATATAACAATAGGGCCTTGTGAAATATTTACACAAATAAAAGTTAAGTCCAAAAAAAGAAAAGAAAAACTATCAAACTCTTTTGGATTTATCTTGAGAAGTCCCAGTTGAAGGTTTGGTGAAGATGATTTCTCTGTTAGGATCAGCAACTTCCCTAACAATCATTTTCAAATCTTCTGCTCCAAGAATTGTCATTGAAGCAGCTCTAGGTACAACTGCTTCAGGATGCAAAGACATATATGTATCAACATTAAAGAGATTTTATACCTGATATCTTTCCAACTCTTTCTTCCTGTAAGAAGACATAGTAGTATATTGAGAAATATCTTATCCTTCTTCTTTAGCTTTCCTGATTGGAGAAAGTCCTATAAGTTCTTTGAACCTGTCCATCCTAGAATTATGATCCATCTCTGGATCACACACTGGAGATAAAGGCCTTTCAGAACTGAATTTTTGAATATCTTGAACTTGTTGCTGGCTACTTAGGCTGTCAGATTGCTGCTGCTATTTTCTGCTAGATAGAGAGTGAGATCTAGAGGTCCTGTCTTTGCTACTTTAAGTTGATATGGATTGATAGGAGTGAGAAGTAGATCTTTGACCTTGAGAAACATTTCCTAAGGATCCAGCTACAGGAGGAGGAGGAGGAGGACCTCTCCTGAATTTAGATGAAGAGAGTATCTCCAGCTCTTCTTCCTTGCCTTCATTTCATTCTTGGAATATCTCATCCAGTGAGGGGAGTCTTGAGTGAGAGTTATATTATGCAAAATATAATAAGGAGTGTCAGCAGTAGAAGAGGGTTTAGGAGCAGCCTTGGGAGGAGCCTTTTTCTTAGCTTTTCTATTCTTGGAACTAGTATCCTCAGATTCAACAGAATCTTCATCATCATCATCATCATCATCATCATCATCAAAAGTACTTGCAGGATTATCATAGAGAGCATGAATTTGTTTCAGCATATCATTAGTGAGGATATGGTGAGCCTAAGGCTGTACAGCTTTAGCCTGAGGCAGTTCTTGACTTTCTGACTCTGCAACTTCAGTAAACACTTGATCACTCTCTTCTTCCATATCTGCAAACATTATCTCATCCATGTTTGGAATTGGGGATTCAACCCAAACTGCCACAACAGGAGAGTCAGCTTTAGGCTCAATGGGCTCAATCTCAATGTCAGCTGGAACTACAAAACATATCTTTATTAGGTCTAAGACCTCAGAACTGATTGGGTCAGTATAAGATACAATAGCCCAGGAAGCAGTATCCTCAAATACTGGAGAACAATAATGAATTGTATCAAAGCTGCTCAACAAAGAATAAATATCCACTGAGTGGACTATGAAAAAGACGGAAACTGTTGGCTCTTCATAAAGAATCATTGTTGTATCTGTAAGCTCAGTATCTATGATCTCAACATCTGAATCTGTATCTATATCCTCAAAAACTGCTGCGATTGGAGCTTCTTCACAAAATGACTTCCCTTGCCTGGTTTCAGAAAGTCCTGAACCCAGGCCCCCAAAAGAAGGGACAGAGGAGGAAGCAACAAACTGAGTAGAAAGAAGGGAGATAGAAGCAGCAAGAGGGCAAAAACTCATCTATTAGCTTCTTAAGAGAAGGATTTATAAATTTAAGAAGATCTTTAGCAATGTAAGAGAAGTTGCGATAGAGGGGTTCAGGAGAAGATGGGGTATATGTGGATTGATGGCCATAATTTGAATAGACAGAAAATCCTTGAGGGAAGTCTGTTTGTATGAATTCTGGAAATATGGATGGAATGTTGGATGGAAGATTGGATTGAGGGATGGTATCTGGAAGTTGATCCTGAACAGGTGAATGTTGAGGAGATGGAGATGATAGTATATTGAAATTTGGTTGGGTAGAGGTGGATGGAATGTCATCAAGGTGAGATGGAATTGGAGATTGAGGAGGTGGAGATGGTGGTGTATTCTCATGGAAATGAAGTGGAGATTGTGGTTGAGATGGTGAGACTGAAGGAGTGGAGGTAGAAAGTTGTTGAAGTGGAGTTGACGAAGGAAATATTTAATGAGGTGGAGATGGAGGAGAAACAGAAGAGGGAGCAGCATGAGCTTCTTCATGAGTTAGAGCAGTGGCTAATTCAGCCCTGGTGTTCTAAGAAGCTAACTTAGAAGAGGAGGCCCTGAAGGGCTTGGTGATTACCCTCTCCCATCTACCAAAGAGGGCAGAAGTAACCCTTTTTGAGGCATTGATAAAACTTGTCGGGGAGACCAAAAGCTATAGAGCCTTTTCCTGCAAAAAGATTCCTAGAATCCTTCCAGAACACACATTCTTCTTACTGATTTCCTTCTATCAAATCAAACAAAATACTTCCCTAGTTTATTGATTACTTATTAACTAATGCACACATCAGATGGAACTGATGCCTGGTAATGTGATCATGTGTAGAGTGTTTTTCTAGTAACACTGCCTACAACATCAACCAGAAATCTATATTCTATAGATAAATTCTTCTTGAGGAGGTGGTTAGGGTTTCCTGCAGAATGACCTAACCTTTCTAACATCTCATCAAATTCACTGCTAGATAAGTCTATCTCATCTTCTCCATTAAGAAAACAAAAAACTTCAGTTAAAATCTCTGGAGAGTGAGGAATCGAGTACCAGAAATTGAACCGATAAGAACTGATGAATCTTGAACCTGTGTAGTGAAAACCCATTCCTTAATCTCTATTATTGGTTGTTTGATCCTGGTTGTCAAAAGGAACTGCAGATTTGATTCTTCAAATAACTTCAGAATGTCTTAGAATATCTGATCCAAATGATAGAATGATTCCAAGTTGATATCAAATCCTGCATTGAACTTCATTGTTGCGATAAGTGCTGGAGAAATCGCCATTGCTCTACAAAAAAAATAAGAGATCAAGTGCAAGGGAACTGGAAAGCTCAGGATAGAGTTTGATGAAAACCCTATTATATGTTTTCATAAGATGAAACGGCGAACTCCGTCCAACGCAAAAGTAAAAACTTCAAGCTCAGTTCGACGAGAATACCCATAAAGAGATAAAAGTCGTCGACCTAAGTTAGAAGAGCGGGAAAATAGATGGTCGATCTCCATTCGACGAAATATTTTCAGAAATAAATTCGTCGAACTCCGTTCGGCGAAAAAATTTCTCAATGAGATTTCGTCGATCTCCATTCGACAAAAAACTCTAGAAGAGTTCATAGATCGTCGATCTCCGTTCGACGAAAAGTTATCAATTCTTAAGACCTCAGACAAAAATCAAATTTGACCTTCTCCATTAATCATACCTAGCTAATTTAAGAAGAACAAATGTTTCTTTTCATCCAAAGGTTTGGTGAAAATGTCAGCTCTTTGTAAACCAGTAGAGATAAAGACAGAGTTAATTTTCTTTTTTCTACACAATCTCTAATGAAATGATGCTTAATTTCTATATGCTTTGTCCTACTATAATGTACTGGATTTTGTGCAATAGAAATTGCACTGGTACTATCACAACATATGGTTGAATTATTTAGATTGAGATCATAATCCAAGAGTTGGTTTTGAATCCATAATATTTGTGAACAACAACTGCCAGCTGCAATGTATTCAACTTCTACAGGTTAAGTGGACACAGATGTTTGTTTCTTACAAAACCAAGACACAAGTCTATCACCAAGGAACTGACATGTTTCTGATGTGATTTTCCTGTCAACTCTACATCCAACAAAGTTAGCATCTCAGAATCTAGTTAATTCAAATTCTGAATAGTTGGATACCAGAGTCCTAGATTTGGGCATCCCTTTATATATCTCAAAATTCTTTTTAGGAAAATAAGGTGAGATTCTTTAGGGTTCACTTTGAACCTAGAATAAAGACATGTAGCAAACATCATATCTAGCTACTAGCCGTGAGATATAACAAGGACCCAACAATAGCCATATATGTTTTCTGATCAACTAGCTTGCCCCGTTCATCAGAATCAATCACAGTATTGGAAGTCATGGGTGTTTTCATAGCTGAGGCATCAAACATCCCAAATCTCTTAATTATCTCCTTATCATATTTAGATTAGGAGATGAAAATGCCATCAGGGTATTGCTTCACTTGAAGACCAAGGAAGTATGAAAGCTCACCCATGCTACTCATTTTAAACTTGGAATGCATAAGGTCAGAAAACCTTTTGCATAGTTTGGAATCAGTAGAGCCAAAAATAATATCATCTATATATATTTATACTAACAAAATTTTATTTTTATGATGCCTAAAAAATAAAGTCCTATCCACAATGCTCCTAGAGAACTTATACTCTAAAATAAAGTTAGCTAGGGTCTCATACCAAGCTCTTGGAGCTTACTTTAAACCATAGAGAGCTTTATGCAATTTAAAAACAAAAGAGGGATGAGTTGGAGAGATAAAACCTGGTGGTTGCTCAACATAGACTTCCTATTTGAGTTCACTATTTAAGAAAGCACTCTTGACATTCATCTCATAGACTTTGAACTTCTTATAGGTTGTATAAGCAAGGAATATTCTGATAACCTCCAGCCTTGCAATAAGAGCAAAGGTCTGTTCATAATCAATTCCTTCCTCCTGAGAATAGCCTTGAGCTACCAATCTTGCTTTGTTCCTTACTATAGCTCCTTGTGCATATAATTTGTTCCTAAAAAACCATTTAGTTCTAATGACTCGGTAGTCTTTGGGTCTTGGAACTAAATCCCAAACTCTGTATCTCTCAAATTGATTGAGCTCTTTTTGCAGTGCAATAATCCAGTGGGGATCTTGCTCTGCATCTTTTTTGGATTGGGGCTCAAGTTGGGATATGAAGCAAGCATGCATCAAATCTTGGTTTATTTGATGCCTTGTTTGCACACCAACTGATATGTCTCTAATCACTTGAGATATATTATGATCTCTAAGTATGACAAGATCAGTAGGAGGAGTTTGTACAACAACATCATTAGGAATTAATTACTCTTGAGGAATTATATTGGCTGTTGTAGGTTCAACAATTATTTCAATGATATCTTCTTCACTGTCTTCATCAACTTGTGAATAAGGATGTGATATAACCTCTTGGGTGAGGTTTAAATCATCCAATTTCTCACACAGTTGGGGTACCTGCAATAAATCTCTTGTAGAAGAATCTTTCTCCTTGTAAAACATGTTAGTTTCATCACATATTACATGTACAGATTCTTCAATTTTTAAAGTTGAATTATTGAAAACCCTATAGGCCTTGGTGACTTGGGAATATCCAAGAAAAATTCCCATTGCAGCTTTGGCTTCAAACTTTCTAAGATGTTTCTTGTTATTATTGTGTATATAACATCTACAACCAAATACTCTGAAATAATCTATTTTAGGTTGCTTCCCTTTAAGAAATTCATATGGAGTCTTGCCCTTAAGTTTATGTATTAAACTCCTATTCAGAACATAGTTTGTTGTGCTTACAGCCTCTGCCCAAAAGGATAGGGACAAGTAAGCATCTGCAAGCAATGTCCCTACAGATTCAATTAGAGTTCTATTTTTTCCTTTCTGCTACCCCATTTTGTTGAGGAGTTCTAGGAGAAGAGAAGTAATGCATGATACCTTCCTTCTCACAGAATTCTTACATAAGAAGAGATTCAAACTCAGTACCATGATCACTTCTGATCAATGCAACTGGAGTAAAGTACTTAATCTTTATGCTCTTAAGAATGTTTGTAAGAACTTTAAAGTTATTTGACTTGTTTCTCAAAAAGAACACCCAAGTGAATCTAGAGAAGTCATCTATAATAACTAAAGTATAGGATTTCCCTCCCAAGCTCTATAATGTAATGGGTCCAAAGAGATCCATATGTAGCAAGTACAAAATCCTGGGTGAATCACTCTTATTAATAGATTTAAAACTATTTTTAGTTTGCTTGCCTAATTGACAAGCCCTGCAGAGGCTTTCCTTATTCTAGGGGCCAAAGACAATCCTCTAACAAGGCTATCCCTAGATAGTTTAGCAATATTTCTAAGGTTAACATGTCCTAGTCTTTTATTCTATAAATCATTATTATTACTAATCTGATTGAACAAATAAATTTCTGAACTAGCTAACTTGAAATTAACCGCATAAATATTTCCTTTTCTAAGTCCAGTTAAAACAGTTTTGTTATCTGAAGTAATAATACAGGAAGATTGGTTAAAAGATACCTGATAACCTTCATCACATGACTGGCTTATAGATATCAGGTTATGTTTTAGACCACTCACATAGGCTATCTTCCTGAAGGTGGCAGCTCCAACTTTGACATTCCCATAGCCTTCTATTTGGCCATAGTTAGAGTCTCCAAAGATCACCTTTGGTCTAAGCTTTGACTTGTAGTTAGTTAAGTTATCCTTGCTTCCTGTCATATGCTTTGAACACCTACTATCCAAGTACCACTGTTCCTCTATGGTAAGATAGTTCTTCACCTGCCAGAAAATAAATTATGTGTTCTTGACCCAGGTAACCTTGGGTCCTTGATTCTTTCCAAATTTAAAACTAGAAATATAAGAAATTTCTGGTTGACTCTTATATCCTAGAGGATGAAATCTCCTAGGTGGAATTATCCATTGGGAAAAGGGGTTAACAAAGTCTCTTGGTTGATTAAAGTGTCTGAAATAATTTAAGTTTTTGTTAAAGGTAACTGGGTTCGATGAATTCCTAAAAGTTTGTCGATCTGCGTTCGACGAATAGGGATGAGTTCGTTGAACTCCGCTCAGAGAATGAAAGTATTCATTTTCTGTGCCCCAATTTCGTCGATCGCGGTTCGACGATCCATATTGATTTCGTCGATCGCAGTTCGAAGAATAATCATAAGAAAAATCTTCATTCATAGTTCGTCGATCTGAGTTCGACGAACGGTATACATTTCGTCGAACTGGGTTCGAAGAAAACTGTTGAACATTGTTTTTATTAAGGTTTTTTATTTTTCTTTCTCCTTTCTTTAGATTTCTGAAATACTTCAATTTGTTGGTTATTTTCATATAATTTTTCTTTTCCCTTTTCAGATATAAATTTAATAGGGGTTGAAAGAATATTTTTCTTTAGAAGATGAGGTTGGCTTGATGAAGCACCTAAACCCAATTTGCAATTAAGCCTGGAATTGACAGTGCTTGTGATGTCCATCAATTTGATGCTTCTCCTATTTAGGGATTCTTCAAATTGCATAGCCTCATTTAGTTCAGTTTTTAAAGAAATGATTTGTTCAGAAGCTATATCTTGTTCATCTTTTAATTTTATGTTTTCAGAAAACAAATTTTCATATTCAATTAATTTGTCTCTGAGAAGTTTGATTTCCTTCTCAGATTTAATTAAGTCATTACATAGTAACTTAAATTCAGTTTTAAAATGTTCTGAAGTAAAATCAAAGGAGGATATTACCTGATCCTCTTCTGACTCAGAATCTTCAGCTTCTTATTCTTCAGCTTCTGATGGATCTCTTGATGCATTGATATCCATCAAACAAATTTCTCTGGCTTTGGCCTCTTCTTCATCTTCACTGGAGCTGGAAGATGAAGAATCTTCTTCATACTCACTCCAAGTCTCAGCAACATAGCCTTTTTCCTTCTTCTTGTGCTTGCTGGAGGAAGGCTTGCTGTAGTGCTTCTTGGAGTCCTTGTCTTTCCTTTTATCCTTCTTCTTCTTCTCTGGACACTCAGGTAGAATATGTCCAGGCTTCCTACAACCATAACAAACAATTTCCTTAGTAGGAGTCTTGTCATACCTTGGTTTATCTTCATTCTTTGTTGACCTTCTTCTGAAGTCCTTCTTAGCCATTTTGTAGAATCTCTTGGATAAGAGACTCATCAACTCTTCATTTGCTGGTAGTGCTTCTTATTCTTTAGATGCCTTAAATACAATACTTTGCTTCTTCCTTCTCGAGGTAGAAGTCTTCTGTTCAACTACTTCTCTAGTCTTGATAAGCTGCTGACAAGACTTGAGCTTGCCTAACAAAGAATCAGTAAAAATTTCATTTAGGCTTCTAGCCTCCTTGATTAGCCAGATCCTAGAGTCCCATGTGCTAGGGAAGCACATATGGATCTTATCATTAATCTCAGTCAGTGATATGTTCTTGTATAGTTTCTTCAGCTCATTGAGGATCAAGCTGAGTCTATTGTATATATCAGCAACTGACTCTGACTCTTCTTTCTTGAAGTTCACATATTGGGAAATGAGATGAGATCTTCTATCTTTTCTTTCATCAGTTGATCCTGCTACCATTTGGTTGAGGGAATCCCAAATGGCTTTTGCTGATGTACACTCAACAACCTTCTAGAAAATTTCATCGGACATTATTTGTGCCAGAATGTTCATTGCTTTGGCATCAACAACCTTTGCCTTTTTCTGTGCATCAGTCCACTCAGGTGGTGGAACTGCATTTGTATCTGAAGTAGTAGTCTCTGGAAGTGGGGGTCCTATAAAAATAGAATTGTAGATATCTTCATCAATTGAATTCATATATAATCTAATCCTTGCCTTCCAAAGTGCAAACTTGTTAAGGTAACACACTAGAGGTATAGTGCTTTAATATTCTTTATTCAATGCCATGATTTAGAAAGACAATAGACTAAATGGGATCTACCAAAGATCTTTTGGTTCAGGTGTTAGCCTGTGAAACCAAACAACCTCCCTCTGATACCAATTGAAAGTGAGGGATATATCTATCTTAACTCGAGAGGGGGGGGGGGGGGTGAATAGAGTATTTAAAACTTTTTGATTAGTTTTTATAGCGGAATTAAAATAAGTGATATCTAGATGTACAGAGAGAAATTAAAATATAGACAATCACAACACAGCAGATAAAAGAATAGAGCAACCCAGACGACACAAGGAGTTTATAGTGGTTCCCCTAAACTTGGGTACATCCACTCTTCTACCACCCTGGTAGGAATCCAGTACACGTTTTTGATCAGGTGCCCTGCCACCATAGGTTTTTGCTTAGGTGCCCTGTCACCACACGATTTATTTCAAGGGAAATCTAGAAACCCTTTGAGCTTTTGACCAGGTGCCCAAAAACCAAACCAAGGGTTTTGATAAGGAGACTTGACAACCAAAAGATAACTTTTGAAGGGAGTTAAAAACCCTTTATATAGGAAAGTTAAAAAGAAAATGATATTGTCTTCTCTTTCTCAAAGCACTAAGAAGACTAGTGGATGTTGTTCTTGTCAAAGCTCCCCCTGAGATGTAGAAGAGTTCAGGAGAATGAGAGCTTTGCTCAGGGTGTAGGCCTTCAGATTGAAGTAGATCTTCAAGAAACTTTTAGACTAATGAAGATTGTTTGTCTCTTTAAAGTCCTGAAGCAAAACTAAAGAAGACTGAAATGTATGAGAGCTGTGTTCTTATTTCAGTTTTTTGTATTCACAATTCCTTAGCTTCTTTATAATCTGTCTATGTCGTGGCTGTAATCTTCTAAAAAATGTCTTTTATATTCCTTGCAGAAATCAGCCTTTGAATTTTAAAACCTATCCTTGAATGACTGCCGAAATTCTGGGAGTTGAATGACTAAAAAATGTCTTAAATTTGTTTCCTCAACTTTCCTAGTAAATAAACCAAATAATTACTCTGTGAAAACCATAATTAATGCTGCCATGGAACGACTATATTCTAGAGAATATGGAGCATTAATTATCAGAGCATTATATGCATATAATAATAAATTTTGAAATCAAACTGCCTTAGTCAATACCAGAAAACTGTAGGGAAAATAGTCGAACAGAACCTTGATGAAGTTAGTCGAACTCAGGAAAAATTCGTCGATCTGAGATCCAAGTTCGTCGAACTAAAACCTCTCTTTCGTTGAGCTGAGCTCCAAGATCTCTGAACAAAAAATTCACTTACCAATCTGAGCTTCAAGATCGTCGAACTAAGATAGTCTTTTTGTCATGCTGAACTTCTGGGAAGAGATCGGAGCTTGTCGATCTCAACTTAGGTTTCGTCAAACTCATCTCAAAGAAGAAGTTTGAGTTCGTCGATCTCAGCTAGGATTTCATCGAAATCAGCTCAGAGAAAGAACTGAGTTCGTCGATCTCCGATCGACGAAAGTCGAGCTTAGTTCAGCAATCATCGAACGACTTTTTAGCTCTTAGAAAACTGCTTTTCTCTGAAGGTCTTATGTCTCTAAGTCTTCTGAATCTTGATCCAACTAAACTAAGTTTGTTGACCAGACCTAGACCTAGATAAAAAACCTATGACCCTAGACTATACAGGTTAGGTCAATCTAAGTAATCCTAATAGTGAACCTAGCTCAAATCAATACTAAACTGGTGGGGTTCCAACATGCTTGTTTCTACTGCTTAATTATATATTGTACCCTCTTCCTTTCTCTGACCGGTGCCTAAAAGTCACCGGGAGAGCGGATGTGATAGCCATTTAGTCTTTATGACAAATGGTTGTTAAGTCTTACTTTTTAGGAGGAAACCCTACCGATAGAGCAACAATAAGTTGTGCAGGAGGGCAACCAGGCCAGGGTGATAAGGCCTGATACGACATTACCATCGCAGTCGTCAGTTAAGGATGTGAGTTTTGAGTGACTCTTATTGTAGCCCTTGGGGCAGATTTTTACGTACTTTGATATTATAGAAGCTGATATTACTTCTTATTATTGATGTACTAGTTGGACTTTTATACTTGTATGAGTTTTGAATTCTTTTTATATTCGTTATGTTAGGTTGGCATTGATGATATGGGTTTTAGTCGGCAGGATAGGTGTCTTGTGGTACAGGCCGACCCGTATGTTGGCGCTATCACAAGCGGCTGTTCTGGGCATAAGACTCCCCTCGGTCGTGCCTTGTGTTCCGGGAGTGGGATATTACATGTGTTTACCTTTGCATTGGTGTATAATTCTAGAACTTCTCTCTTCCACAACAAGAAGGGTTCTGACAAAAGAAAATCTAGGTCAGCGACCTGGAGCAAGTGTAAAACGAACTATACCTCTTCTGAGGCGTCTGTGAATCCATTGTGAACGAGCTCTGATCCTTCAAATAGGAAATCCAAGCCCTTTGGTGCCATTTCAGGGCTGAAATTTTGAACTTTTGTAAAGCTTTTCCGTCGATTCGTCATAATCGGGCAGAGAAGGGCAAGGAACAGTGTATCTTGTCTTATGCACAAATCCTTCTATTTATACTAGTTTTTATTTTAGAAGGTGGAGAGGAGCATACCAATTTAAGATAAAGACATTGATCAATGGCTGGGATTAATTCCCGTAACATAGTCGCAAATAGACAACCTGAGAGCATTCGTTGAGTGAACTTGATGCACTCAAAGCTCTCGACGCTTGGAGTGAACTCAATGCAGTCAATGACAAAGACTATGCACTCAATGTACTCACCGCTTTTATACTTAGTCTAATTCTCTTTTACTGTCCTGTAGAAATTGTTCTACCTGCAACAAGACAAGCATAATATATTGTAGAGAGCTACTGAAGCTTAACTAGATTCAACATACCCAATTAAAATTTGAAGGAGTTGAATTTAGCTTCATCTAGTGGCTTAGTGAAGATGTCAATCACTTGTTTGTCTGTAGGGACAAATTCAAGACTGATATTTTCCTTCTCCACATGCTCCATAATAAAATGATACCTAATCTCAATATGCTTAGTCCTGCTATGAGAGATAGGATTCCTAGTAATGTAGATTGCACTAGTTGAATAACAGTACATGGGGGTGTTACTTATCTTGATGTTTTAGTCCTGGAGCTGATGCTGGATCCACAATAACTGTGCATTGCAACTTCCTGCTGATATATACTCTGACTTAGTTGTTGAAATAGCCACACTCGTCTGCTTCTTACTACTTCAAGACACGAGTCTTCCTCCCAAGAACTGACAGGTGCCTGAGTGCTTTTCCAATCATCTCTACAACCTGCAAAATCTGCATCTTAATAGCCAGTTAGTTCAAAATCCCAATTTCTAGGGTACCATAGGCCAAGATCTGGTATGCCCTTAAGATATCTATGAATTTTCCTAGCAGCAGAGTAGTAAGACTCCTTAGGGCTAGCCTGATATCAAACACAAACACATGTAGCATACATGTTGTTTGGCCTACTTGCATTCAAATATAATAGGGAGCCAATTATGCCTCTATACAAGGCTTCATCAACAGTCTTTCCTATCTTATCCTTGTCTATTGAAATACTTGACCCCATGAGAGTTTTCATAGTAGAGGCACTCTCCAGCCAAACTTTTTAATTAACTCCCTAGTGAACTTAGACTATGAGATAGACAATCCATCTTCAGTCTGCCTTACTTAGAGGCCCAAGAAGTACTTAGCTTACCCATACTTCTCATCTCAAACTTCCCTTGCATAAGTTTGACAAAGTTCTTGCAAAGGTTGTCATCAGTAGACCCGAAAATTATGTCATCTACATAAATTTGGACTAGGATGATCTTGCCTTTAGATTCCCTTAGGAATAGAGTCTTGTCTATCTTACCCCTTGAGAATTTATTCTCAATGAGAAAGCTAGATATGGTTCCATACCATTCTCTAGGGGCTTACTTCAATCAATACAAGACTTTCCTTTGTCTATAAACATAATCAGGAGAGTTAGGAATAACCAAACCTGATGGCTGCTTAACATCAACTTCTTCCTATAAGTCACCATTCAGGAAGGCTGACTTCACATTTGTAACATCCCATTTCTGGCTAGACCCCTAGGAGTCGGTTGGCCGTCACAGAACCTTAGGAAGCCCAAAAATTGAAATGAATCGACCAAGATTTTGGGTAACGGGTTGGTCACACCCGTGACCAATAGGTCACGCCCGCGACCTAAGGCGTGACTCCTTCGACGATCGTCGATCTCAGGGAGACGATCGTCGGGCGTAGAATTTTCGACCCGGCCCTGTCACGCCTGTGACCAAGGTGTCACGCCCGTGACCTAGGGCGTGACCACCCTTCGACGACCGTCGATCTCAGTTCGACGGTCGTCGACCTCAGATTTTGCCATTCGGGCGTGTCACGCCCGTGACCAAGGTGTCACGCCCGTGACCACCCTTCGACGACCGTCGATCTCAGTTCGACGGTCATCGACCTCAGAATCTGCCATTCGGGCATGTCACGCCCGTGACCAAGGTGTCACGCCCGTGACCTAGGGCGTGACCACCCTTCGACGACCGTTGATCTCAGTTCGACGGTCGTCGACCTCAGATTTTGCCATTCGGGCGTGTCATGCCCGTGACCAAGGCGTCACGCCCGTGACCAAGGTGTCACGCCCGTGACCACCCTTCGACGACCGTCGATCTCAGTTCGACGATCGTCGACCCCAGAATTGGCCACCCGGGCCTGTCACGCCCGTGACCTATGTGTCACGCCCGTGACATTGACCGAAACGACGGTTCAGGCCCGAAATTATTCTAACACGCGTGGAAATAAATGCTGGTGTGGGAAGTTACACCAGGAGTAATTATGAGCCGTTTCATACTGTAATTTCTTAATAAAATAAGGAGATGTGGTCCAATAGGAAACCGCCAACTGGACATAACTTTTTATCTTCCACCGTTTCTTATCCCTTCACTGTAACCGAAATGTTATTAAGAGGAGCCTTCATGACCATTAAGGCTTTACCCTTTCACCTCCCCACTTACTGACTTATAAAAGCCCACTTGGAGCAAGAGGAGAAGTTTACACGCTCAATCAAACAAATTCAGTCGTTTGCTCTTGCTGTAGGAGAAGTTCAGCAACGCCACCACCGCGCCATGGCACCCCGTCGTTCATCTCGCCTCCAAACCGCGAACAAGGTCCTCCTCTACTTCTTCTCTCATGGGTAGATCTTAGGATTCTTAGAAAGGAAGTTCGTGCTCAACGGAGCCGAACCTATCTCTCGTTTTCATGGAAAACCATGAAAAAAAAATGTATTTTCGAGTTCGTCGGAAACCGCCACCTCCGGCGACCAAACCACTGCCGACCGCTAGCCATCGCCTCGACGGAGGTGGTGGTGGTGGTGGCTGGCCAGGGAAGTGACCGGACGGCCGACGACGGATCACGGAAATGTTACAGGAAAAATGGTTTTCTGAGTTCTGTTTTCGGTTTCATGTAGAAGATGAACAGTAAAATCAATTTTATAATATATAAATTATGTATATAATACATAATGGAAAGATAAATTATCTGAGTACATATTGAGGCTGCAAAATGAGGCACTTAGAGGCCGTTTTAGGAAAAATAACCAGTCACGAAAGTTGTAGACTTTTGAGTCTAGTTTAATTTAAAATTGATTTCAACCCGTTTGGGTAAGCGGTTCGACCGCAACACCCGTTTTAGTGGGGGCTGTACTTAGAGTTGGGCAGAAATTAAAATGGATGCCTACTCTTCGTCCCTTTTCTAAATGACCTGAAATTTGGGCAGGGGGTTAACCTTAGCTATACCTAAAGGCAGACCAAAAATGGGAATTTTTGGAGATACCTTGCCTAAAGTTTTTGTTTCAATTTAATTAAGTTAGAGATATTTATTTAAGTGGCCAAATGACCTCCAAACCCTCCCAAATTTTGGTGAGTGGTCCCTGGCTATAGAACCTAGCTCTGTACAAATTTCCAACTAGTTTGGAGGAGTTTTGGGTAGGAAATCTTCTACCCTTAACTAGGCATTAGCGAGACATCTTTTAGTAAAAAGTGCACTAAGAGTTTGGAAAGGTCAAATCACCTCAACAGAGGCTGATTTTCTGACCTCTGACTTAGAAGGGTTATTATAACCCACTTGGAGAAAATGGTGTGGTTTAGGGTTGGTTTACCCTAGGATCCAAACTCAAACCCTAGATGGAGGGTTTTGAGGATTGTGAAGGATATGGGGGCAATTGCTCTTGTATTACTTTGAAACTATGTGGAATTGACAAAGGCCTGATAAGAATTGTCTGGATGGAATCTTGGAGAATTTGGAGACAAGTAGATACCTTAAAACCCTAACCTTAGTTTTAGGGTAAAATATCAAATAGGTAAATCCAGTCACTAAACCTTACTTAAAAGCTGTGAAATTCGGGTAGAGTGAGTTTTGGATCAGGTAGAACTTATAACAATTTTTTTGGAATTTTATGTTGATTATTGCTAGCACTTCATTTGTAAAGCTTGCTATGGCCTTAAATGATGTTTTAATTGTTTAGAAATTTCTGTTCATTGAAACCTCATGAAATCTCCGAGGTAAATGTTTTAGGTCAGAATAGTTGCCCCTGAATTTTTGTATGATTTTTAGTTGAGTAATTCTAGTACTTCATTCACAGATGTTAGAAAGGGGTTTTATGGTTTAAAAATTAATTATGGATGATATACTTGTTGGAAAATTATGAAACGTGACCAATGTTACTTTGAATGTCTTATCTGCTTAGTATAATTAATTTACAATTTTTGGATGGATATTTTCTTTATTTGATTCATAAATAACAAAAGATAGAGATTATTTCTAAAATAGTTTTAGTGCCCTTTTGATGATAGAAAAATTGTGATATCTTGGATTTACTATATTGAGATAATATAATATTTATATAAAATTTGCTGGACATCTTGCATGAGAACTTAGGGTAGTTCATGTTCAAACTGGTAGCCCTTGGGATTTTTGGGAAAATTAATTAAATGTCAGATAAATTAGGAAAATTACCACATTCTGGATTTAGGCCTTTTATATCCTGTAAGTCTCCAGTAAACAATTAAGGGCATTTGGATAAGTTTGGGATCGTTGCATAACCAGTTCGTCATATAGTCTAGGTCGGTCTGCATATAGCAAATTTGTGAATTGAAATAAGACATGATCCGAGAAAGTTATTGGAGTTAATCATTTTGTCTAGGTGGACAATTGTGGATGATGTCACGATAGGATGGTATGAAGAGTAGCGAGAAGCGGTGATAGTTAGAGTTAAGGGGTGCTCGGGTTCGACGAAAGATCGTCTTCCCCGAAGAGTGGAAGGTTTAAAATCACCCTAGGATAGTCTATCGTAATATGAGAAGGGAATCGAGTTAAGGGAGATCAACCAATAACATTAAGTGCCTTGCGAAAGGGAACTTCGGGCCGTAATGCCGCCGTCTTGGTTCCTAGTGCCCCTTGAGAGCCCTTCACGGGGAATACCGGGGGCAGTCCTGGGCTAACGTAAACTGTAATAACAAACCAACAAGAGTAACTTAGTAACTAGGGCTGCACCCTTCACAAACACTGTTGGCACAGGAAGATTGATGAGAGCTTCGGCTCCGATGGTTAAAAGTCGGACGGGATGGTCCGGGGAGCTTCGGCTCGGTTGGTTTGGAGACGGACGTTTTGGTCCGGGGAGCTTCGGCTCGGCTTTTGTGTGTTTACGATTAAACTTGCATGTGCATAAAAGGGAAAGAAAATTAAGGTGGTGGGTCTTCGGTATTGGAGGGTCGATGCACCGACGCCAATACGCTGACTCGGCAAGTGTGGTTAGTACTTTGCCAACTGAAGTCCGGTGCGCCAGCCGGCAAGAGTACGCAGGCGTCCGCTTAGTGCTCCAAGCGTTGAGGCGTACGATAGGTCTGACCGGTAGTGCTTTACTAGTTTAGAGGTGGGCGAGGCCCAACCCACCGCTTCCGTCTGCCACTACGGAGGTATCCTGGGAGGTAACGGCTCCGAAAGGGGGAACTAAAGGTCTGTGTGCACAGAGTCGGGTGTGTGAGTTGCACTCGCATATTTCATCATACCCACTTGCATGTCATAGCATAATCGATTCATTTAACCCTGACACCTAAAGTATAAGTGGTATGGGACGCTTAAACGTTAGGACCTGCAAAACGACCCCTTGGTCTATAAGCTTGTGTGGGCAAGTTTATAAATCAAAGGTTAACTTCAATATATATACATGCTGTTGTTTGATAACCGACACCCCAACGTATAAGTGGTATGGGACACTCTATACGATGGGAGCCTTGTAGAAGATCCCTTGGCTTATGCGCTTTCGCACATAAGTTAAGGTTACCTTTCTTACTTTCTGTTTCTGTCATATTATTATAGAATTGCTAGATTAGTTCCGCTGCCATTTGTTTCTTGATTAAATCTCCACCTTCATGTCCTTCCCTTTCTCCCTCTCCGCTCGGTACTTAGGATCCATGGGGGAAGGGGTAGGGGATGATAGGGCTTAGTCTTTATGACTAAAGGTTTTTGAACCACATCATTTAAGGGATCGTGGAGCCCAGCATGGAGGAGCGGCCCTAGAGACCGGTGTGCTTGGAGATGGGGCAGTCTAGCTCCGGAATTCATAGAGCCAGGACCGTGAGTCTCGGCCCAGAGTAGTTTCAGTTTTAGCTTCTGAATGAGAGATTGTAGTGAGGACATGATGTATCGGGCATAAGCCCGCATTTATAGTACTCTGGTTATTGTTATTCTGTGGACACTCCCTTCGTGGAGATTTTATTTTATATATGTGGTTTACTTTCAGTGGACTTGCTCTTACTTCAATTATTGTGCTACCTTTCTGTGATCGAATTGGCCGGCAGAATCGGCGCCTTGTGGTGATGACCCTTCAGGACGTGAAGGTGTCACCGCAAAGCGGCGACTCTGGGCCTAAGGCCCCGGGTTTTAAAAAGAAAAAAGGGGGGGGGGGGTCTTACAAGTGGTATCAGAGGAAACATCGATCAGAAGAAAGTAGCAGTCCACAAACCCTGGGTCACCCCCGCGTGAGTTTAGTTTGGACACAAACTAAGCAGCGGAAGCAGTGGTGTGCCCAAATGGGGATCACATATAAATTGTCCACTTTTATTTAAGATTGAACGTTTTCTCAGTTTGGGTTTTTGTTACGCAGCCTCCAGCACAGCCTACGCCACAAGGCGGAGTTCAGCAGGCTCAGGGTGTTGCACCACCTCCACCGGTCCCCACTCCTTTCCTTCAGTCAGACATGGGACAGACTCTGACTGCCATCCTGGAGGCCTTCAGGGCCCAGCAGGTTCCGGCCCCGCAACCAAATCCGGGGGCCAACTGGCTAAGCATCTTCCGAGGACTGTCTCCCCCATCCTACTTGGGGACAGAGTTGGCGGTTCGGACGGAAGAGTGTCTGGATATCATGTACGATATGCTGACCAGGATACGGTGTCCCTGGGAGGAGAGGGTGGCTCTGGCTGTCTCTTGCCTGGAGTCCCATGCAAAGAGGTGGTGGAAGACGCTGTTGGACACGACATTTGCCGATAGGGAGGTTGCGGAGGTTACCTGGGAGGAGTTCAGGGCCGCACTGCTGGAGCATTTCATTCCGCAGTCGGCCAGGGATGATTTGGAGGAGCGGTTCTTACAGCTGAAGCAGGGCACCCGGACCGTGGTGGAGTACCATCGAGAGTTCGACCATCTGGCTCGATACGCAGATTCCTACCAGCTGGACGAAGCAGGGTATATCAGGAGGTTCTATAAGGGCCTACGGGAGGACTTAAGGGAGGCTTTGTTGTTTGTATCTGACGGGCCCATCTCCCGGATTTTGGAGATGGCAAAAAGGATTGAGTTAGATTGGCACGCCACCCAGGGCCGGAAGCATCCAGCAGAGGATCAGGGACGGAGAGGTAGAAATGACCAGCGGTGAGGTGCTGTACCAGAGGGGAGGAGGACAGAGGACCAGCCTCGTCAGGATGTGAGGCAGGAGCCGAGGGAACAGGTGATATTGGCCCCTCAACCTCTTCGGATGCAGGAGATGCCGAGACCCGGTGGAATGGCGTATCCCCTACCAGAGTGCTTTCTTTGTCATCAGATTGGGCACATTGGGAGGAACTGCCCCATGAGGGGGGCACCACCTCCAGCACCACAGGGCGGCCCACCAGCTCAGCATTACGGAGGCCGAGGACGCGGCCGCGGTCATGGATACCAGGGAGGAGATCGTAGACAGGAAAGGGAGCAGGTATATGCCTTGGACCTTGCGCAGCCTCGGAATCCGGAGCAGGTCATAGCAGGTACGCTGCAATGCCTCTTTATTTTCATAGAATTTCCCTTTCAATGGTTAAAACTTTGAATCGCACTAGATAGATTAGCAAGGAAAGTAAAACTCACTATATAACCCTAAGATATCTAATCACCCCAGGTATAGTCTTCATCAGCGGCAAGCCGGCCCGCACGCTGTTTGATACTGGAGCTACTCACTCCTTTGTGTCGGAGACGTTCGTAGAAGGACTAGAAGGCGTGGAGCGGTTCACAGGGTCGAAGATGAGGGTGCGACTACCGGATGGATCTGAGCTCCTTACCACGGATCACTACAATATGGAGGCAGAAATTGATGGAAAGGCATTCGAGGCTCCAGCGACTATTTTGAAGTTGACGGACTACGACCTGATCCTGGGAATGGTATGGCTGCACTAGAACCATGCCTAGATTGACTGCCAGGCGAAGAGGATCACCGTGAGACACGGGGACTCTTTTATTATCATTGAAGGTATAAGACCTGTCTCTCGTATACTCTTATCTTTGGTACAGGCCGTTAAGGCCCATCTGCAGGGAGAGGAGGTCTATCAGATTCTATTTGAGATGGCAGAAGTTAAGGAGTCGGTGACAGACATCCCGGTGGTGCGAGATTTTGCTGACATCTTTCCAGAGAAACTGCCAGGACTATCTCCACACCGAGAGAAGGATTTTCAGATACAGCTTGTGCCGGGGGCCAAGCCGGCATCTAGGGCCCCTTATCGGATGGCCTCGAAGGAGTTGGCAGAATTTCGGACTCAGTTGCAGGAATTGGTTGAGGCAAGATTTGTTAGACTGAGTTCCTCGCCATGGGGAGCCCCGGTCCTATTCGTGAAGAAGACGGATGGGACACTTCGCCTGTGTATCGATTATCGAGCACTAAACAGGCTGACCGTCCGGAATACCTACCCACTCCCACGGATAGACGAATTGTTCGACCAGCTGGAGGGAGCCCATTATTTCTCGAAGCTGGACTTGAGGTCAGGATACTACCAGCTACGAATCCAGGAGGAGGATATCCCGAAGACGGCCTTCAGTAGCAGATATGGCCTGTATGAGTTCACCGTGATGCCCTTCGGGCTCACGAATGCTCCGTCGGCATTCATGAGTCTCATGAACCGGGTTTTCGAGGCCTACTTGGATGTGTTCGTCATAGTATTCATAGACGACATCCTGATCTACTCAAGGATGGAGGAGGAGCACACTCGGCATCTGGCTCTGACTTTGGAAAGGTTGCGGGAGCATCGTCTTTATGCGAAATTCAGCAAGTGTCAGTTTTTGGTGAAGGAGGTGGCTTTCCTAGGCCACATTATCAGCGGAGCCGGGTTGGCGGTGGATCCGGCAAAGGTTCAGGCAGTCCGTGATTGGCCGCAGTTAAAGACAGCCACCGATGTACGAAGTTTCTTGGGACTTGCCGGGTATTACCGGAAGTTCGTGGAGGGGTTCTCTCAAATTGCCCTCCCACTCACGTCTTTGATGAAAAAGGAGGCACCTTTCGTTTGGACCCCGCAGTGCCAGGCGGCTTTCCAGGAGCTAAAGGACCGACTCATCTCAGCCCCTATTCTGGCCCTTCCATCTAGAAAGGAAGGATTCCAGGTGTATACCGACGCATCATACCAGGGGATGGGAGTAGTGCTGATGCAGAAAGGACATGTCATAGCATATGCCTCCCGCCAGCTGAAGACCCATGAGAAGAACTACCCAGTGCACGACCTTGAGATGGGAGCGGTCGTTTTTGCTCTGAAGGTCTGGCGCCATTATCTTTATGGAGTCCACTGTGACATCTACTCCGACCACAAGAACCTGAAATACGTAGACACACAGAAGGAGCTGAATATCAGGCAGAGGCGCTGGGTGGAGTTCTTAGCAGATTATCAGTATGAGATGCACTACCATCCAGAGAAGGCAAACGTGGTGGCCGACGCGTTGAGCCGGAGAGCTGCCACTTCCGAAGCTGGGCCCCAGGTTATGTCCATGGAGCTAGTACGGTCATTCAGAGATATGCAGATATCCCTAGTGTCCGAGGATGATCCAGAGCTGTATAGGGAGTATCTGACATCGATGGTGGCCATAGACGATATTCGGGATCGCATTCGGGACAGACAGAGGACAGATGCGTGGGCAGAGCCGATGTTCTGAGCCTTGGAGGAGGGTTTGATAGGAGATTATTCCCTGAGAGATGGACTGCTACATTTCAGAGGCAGAGTATATATACCCACAGGAGGCCAGATCCGAGAGGATATTATGACGGAGGCGCATTGCAGCCGGCACTCTGTGCACCAGGGGATCACAAAGATGACCGATGATCTGAAGAAGACGATGTTTTGGCCGGGCATGAAGAAGGACATTACGTACTTCGTGACCCATTGCGAGGCGTGTCAGTTGGTGAAGGCGGAGTGCAGGAACCCCGCAGGATTGTTGCAGCCACTCCCGGTGCCGGAGTGGAAGTTTGACGATATAGCTATGGATTTTATACATGGTCTTCCCCGGTCTCGGACGGGGAATGACTCGATCTGGGTGATTGTTGATCGGTTGACGAAGGTGGCCCGCTTTATATCAATCAGGAAAGATGACTCGGTGGGAGTGCTGGTACGGAAGTTCGTGGAGCAGTATGTCCGATATCATGGCGTGCCCCGGACGATAGTGTCGGACCGCGATGGATGGTTCACATCCAGGGAGTGGCGGTCAGTGCAGGCATATTTGGGCACCCGATTGACTTTTAGCACGGCCTTCCACCCTCAGACGGACGGGCAGACAGAGCGCACCAACCGGACCTTGGAGGATTTACTACGACTGTGTATACTGGACCGAGGGGAGCCGTGGGAGAAGATGTTACCGTTGGTCGAGTTCTCCTATAACAACAGCTACCAGTCCAGCATCAGGATGGCGCCTTATGAAGCCTTGTATGGAAGAAAATGTAGGACCCCGCTTTCTTGGGTTCAAGACGAAGACCCGAAGGTGTTGGGATCAGATTTTGTTGAAGACACCGAGGCACAAGTGAGACTGATCAGAGATAGGATGTTGGAGGCGTAGAGCAGACAAGCTAAGTACTATGATGCCCGACATCGTCAGGTGGAGTTTCAGGTAGGGGACCGAGTGTTCTTGAAGATCCGGCCCATACACGGAGTCTCATGAGTGCGCGGTCGGAGGAAGAAGCTCAGCCCTAGGTATATGGGCCCTTACCGGATCTTGGAGCGGATCGGACCCCTAGCCTACAGGCTAGAGTTGCCACCAGAGCTGGCAGCTCTACACGACGTCTTCCACATTTCTTCGCTGAGAAGGGCTCTACTATGCCCGGAGCATTAGATTTTGACCACCGAAGGGCCGGTAGATTCAGACCGATCTGTCCACTTGGAGCCGGTCTGGATCGACGACAAAGGAGTACGGATCTTGCGCCGCAAGAAGATCCCCTTAGTCAAGGTTCTGTGGAGAAACCACGGTCAGGAGGAGCACACCTGGGAACCGCAGGACCTGATGAGGCAAAAATACCCGGAGTTGTTCAGTCAGGTATACCTCACCACCTCTTAGTATACTATAAATTATCTTCTTGTACAAAACCGGTAAGATTAGATAAGGAAAATTGAGAACCTAGGCATGCGCAGGAAAGTAGGGGCTAATCTTTTGTTTATTGGGGAGATTGCCTTCGTTTATCAAACAAGTAGTCGTTTGTGCCCAATAGAAAAATCGTATGGGATGTTACAAGTTTAATTTATTCCGATAGAAATCCCCGTAGGCTCAACCTCAATTTCGGGGACGAAATTTTTGTTTTGTTTATTGGGATTTGTAACATCCCATTTCCGGCTAGACCCCTAGGAGTCGGTTGGTCATCATAGAACCCTAGGAAGCCCAAAAATTGAAATGAATCGACCAAGATTTCGGGTCACGGGTTGGTCACGCCCGTGACCAATAGGTCACGCCCGTGACCTAGGGCATGACTCCTTCGACGATCGTCGATCTCAGGGAGACGATCGTCGGGCGTAGAATTTTCGACCCGGCCCTGTCTCACCCGTGAACAAGGTGTCACGCCCGTGACCTAGGGCGTGACCACCCTTCGACGACCGTCGATCTCAGTTCGACGGTCATCGACCTCAGATTTTGCCATTCGGGCGTGTCACGCCCGTGACCAAGGTGTCACGCCCGTGACCACCCTTCGACGACCTTCGATCTCAGTTCGACGGTCGTCGACCTCAGAATTTGCCATTCGGGCATGTCACGCCCGTGACCAAGGTGTCACGCCCGTGACCTAGGGCATGACCACCCTTCGACGACCGTCGATCTCAGTTCGACGGTCGTCGACCTCAGATTTTGCCATTCGGGCGTGTCACGCCCGTGACCAAGGTGTCACGCCCGTGACCACCCTTCGACGACCGTCGATCTCAGTTCGACGATCGTCGACCCCAGAATTGGCCACCCGGGCCTGTCACGCCCGTGACCTATGTGTCACGCCCGTGACATTGACCGAAACGACGGTTCAGGCCCGAAATTATTCTAACACGCGTGGAAATAAATGCTGGTGTGGGAAGTTACACCAGGAGTAATTATGAGCCGTTTCCTACTGTAATTTCTTAATAAAATAAGGAGATGTGGTCCAATAGGAAACCTCCAACTGGACATACCTTTTTATCTTCCACCGTTTCTTATCCCTTCACCGTAACCGAAATGTTATTAAGAGGAGCCTTCATGACCATTAAGGCTTTACCCTTTCACCTCCCCACTTGCTGACTTATAAAAGCCCACTTGGAGCAAGAGGAGAAGTTTACATGCTCAATCAAACAAATTCAGATGTTTGCTCTTGCTGTAGGAGAAGTTCAGCAACGCCACCACCGCGCCATGGCACCCCGTCGTTCATCTCGCCTCCAAATCGCGAACAAGGTCCTCCTCTGCTTCTTCTCTCATGGGTAGATCTTAGGATTCTTAGAAAGGAAGTTCATGCTCAACGGAGCCGGACCTATCTCTCGTTTTCATGGAAAACCATGAAAAAAAAATGTATTTTCGAGTTCGCCGGAAACCGCCACCTCCAGCGGCCAAACCACCGCCGACCGCTAGCCATCGCCTCGACGGAGGTGGTGGTGGTGGTGGCTGGCCAGGGAAGTGACCGGACGGCCGACAACGGATCACGGAAATGTTACAGGAAAAATGGTTTTCTGAGTTCTGTTTTCGGTTTCATGTAGAAGATGAACAGTAAAATCAATTTTATAATATATAAATTATGTATATAATACATAATGGAAAGATAAATTATCTGAGTACATTTTGAGGCTGCAAAATGAGGCACTTAGAGGCCGGTTTAGGAAAAATGATCAGTCACGAAAGTTGTAGCCCTTTGAGTCTAGTTTAATTTAAAATTGATTTCAACCCGTTTGGGTAAGCGGTTCGACCGCAGCACCCGTTTTAGTGGGGGCTGTACTTAGAGTTGGGCAGAAATTAAAATGGATGCCCACTCTTCGTCCCTTGTCCAAATGACCTGAAATTTGGGCAGGGGGTTAACCTTAGTTATACCTAAAGGCAGACCAAAAATGGGAATTTTTTGAGATACTTTGCCTAAAGTTTTTGTTTCAATTTAATTAAGTTAGAGAAATTTATTTAAGTGGCCAAATGACCTCCAAACACTCTCAAATTTTGGTGAGTGGTCCCTGGCTATAGAACCTAGCTCTGTACAAATTTCCAACTAGTTTGGAGGAGTTTTGGGTAGGAAATCTTCTACCCTTAACTAGGCATTAGCGAGACATCTTTTAGTAAAAAGTGCACTAAGAGTTTGGAAAGGTCAAATCACCTCAACAGAGGTTGATTTTTTGACCTCTGACTTAGAAGGGTTATTATAACCCACTTGGAGAAAATGGTGTGGTTTATGGTTGGTTTACCCTAGGATCCAAACTCAAACCCTAGATGGAGGGTTTTGAGGATTGTGAAGGATATGGGGGCAATTGCTCTTGTATTACTTTGAAACTATGTGGAATTGACAAAGGCCTGATAAGAATTGTCTGGATGGAATCTTGGAGAATTTGGAGACAAGTAGATACCTTAAAACCCTAACCTTAGTTTTAGGGTAAAATATCAAATAGGTAAATCCAGTCACTAAACCTTACTTAAAAGCTGTGAAATTCAGGTAGAGTGAGTTTTGGATCAGGTAGAACTTATAGCAAATTTTTTTGGAATTTTATGTTAATTATTGCTAGCACTTCATTTGTAAAGCTTGCTATGGCCTTAAATGATGTTTTAATTGTTTAGAAATTTCTGTTCATTGAAACCTCATGAAATCTCCGAGGTAAATGTTTTAGGTCAGAATAGTTGCCCCTGAATTTTTGTATGATTTTTAGTTGAGTAATTCTAGTACTTCATTCACAGATATTAGAAAGGAGTTTTATGGTTTAAAAATTAATTATGGATGATATACTCGTTGGAAAATTATGAAATCTGGCCAATGTTATTTTGAATGTCTTATCTGCTTAGTATAATTAATTTACAATTTTTGGATGGATATTTTCTGTACTTGATTCATAAATAATAAAAGATAGAGATTATTTCTAAAATAGTTTTAGTGCCTTTTTGATGATAGAAAAATTGTGATATCTTGGATTTATCATATTGGGATAACATAATATTTATATAAAATTTGCTGGACATCTTGCATGAGAACTTAGGGTAGTTGATGTTCAAACTAGTAGCCCTTGGGATTTTTGGGAAAATTAATTAAATGTCAGATAAATTAGGAAAATTACCACATTCTTGATTTAGGCCATTTATATCCTGATAAGTCTCTAGTAAACAATTAAGGTCATTTGGATAAGTTTGGGATCGTTGCATAATCAGTTCGTCATATAGTCTAGGTCGGTCTGCATATAGCAAATTTGTGAATTGAAATAAGACATGATCCGAGAAAGTCATTGGAGTTAATCATTTTGTCTAGGTGGACAATTGTGGATGATGTCATGATAGGATGGTATGAAGAGCAGTGAGAAGCGGTGATAGTTAGAGTTAAGGGGTGCTCGGGTTCGATGAAAGATCGTCTTCCCCGAAGAGTGGAAGGTTTAAAATCACCCAAGGATAGTCTATCGTAATATGAGAAGGGAATCGGTTAAGGGAGATCAACCAATAACATTAAGTGCCTTGCGAAAGGGAACTTCGGGCCGTAATGCCGCCGTCTTGGTTCCTAGTGCCCCTTGAGAGCCCTTCACGGGGAATACCGGGGGCAGTCCTGGGCTAACGTAAACTGTAATAACAAACCGATAAGAGTAACTTAGTAACTAGGGCTGCACCCTTCACAAACACTATTGGCACAGGAAGATTGATGAGAGCTTCGGCTCGGATGGTTAAAAGTCGGACGGGATGGTCCGGGGAGCTTCGGCTCAGTTGGTTTGGAGACGGACGTTTTGGTCCGGGGAGCTTCGGCTCGGCTTTTGTGTGTTTACGATTAAACTTGCATGTGCATAAAAGGGAAAGAAAATTAAGGTGGTTGGTCTTCGGTATTGGAGGGTCGATGCACCGACACCAATACGCTGACTCGGCAAGTGTGGTTAGCACTTTGCTAACAGAAGTCCGGTGCGCCAGCCGGCAAGAGTACGCAGGCGTCCGCTTAGTGCACCAAGCGTTGAGGCATACGATAGGTCTGACCGGTAGTGCTTTACTGGTTTAGAGGTGGGCGAGGCCCAACCCACCGCTTCTGTCTGCCAGTACGGAGGTATCCTGGGAGGTAACGGCTCCGAAAGGGGGAACTAAAGGTCTGTGTGCACAGAGTCGGGTGTATGAGTTGCACTTGCATGTTTCATCATACCCACTTGCATGTCATAGCATAATCGATTCATTTAACCCTGACACCTAAAGTATAAGTGGTATGGGACGCTTATACGTTAGGACCTGCAAAACGGCCCCTTGGTCTATAAGCTTGTGTGGGCAAGTTTATAAATCAAAGGTTAACTTCAATATATATACATGTTGTTGTTTGATAACCGACGCCCCAACGTATAAGTGGTATGGGACACTCTATACGATGGGAGCCTTGTAGAAGATCCCTTAGCTTATGCGCTTTCGCACATAAGTTAAGGTTACCTTTCTTACTTTCTGTTTCTGTCATATTATTATAGAATTGCTAGATTAGTTCCGCTGCCATTTGTTTCTTGATTAAATCTCCACCTTCATGTCCTTCCCTTTCTTCCTCTCCGCTCGGTACTTAGGAGCCATGGGGGAAGGGGTAGGGGATGATAGGGCTTAGTCTTTATGACTAACGGTTTTCGAACCGCATCATTTAGGGGATCGTGGAGCCCAGCATGGAGGAGCGGCCCCAGAGACCGGTGCGCTTGGAGATGGGGCAGTCTAGCTCTGGAATTCATACAGCCAGGACCGTGAGTCTCGGCCCAGAGTAGTTTCAGTTTTAGCTTCCGCATGAGAGATTGTAGTGAGGACATGATGTATCGGGCATAAGCCCGCATTTATAGTACTCTGGTTATTGTTATTCTGTGGACACTCCCTTCGTGGAGATTTTATTTTATATATGTGGTTTACTTTCAGTGGACTTGCACTTACTTCAATTATTGTGCTACCTTTCTGTGATCGAATTGGCCGGCAGAATCGGCGCCTTGTGGTGATGACCCTTCAGGACGTGAAGGTGTCACCGCAAAGCGGCGACTCTGGGCCTAAGGTCCCGGGTTTTAAAAAGAAAAAGGGGGGGGGGGGCGTCTTACAACATTCATCTAATAGACTTTGAATCCCTTATGGGTAGCATATGTAAGGAACAGTCTGATGGATTCTATCCTAGCTACTGGGGCAAAGGTTTGATCAAAATTAATATCTTCTTCTTGTCTATATCCCTTTGCCACCAGTCTAGCTTTGTTCTTAATTATAATCTCATATTCCTCAAGCATGTTCCTGTCGATCAACTTGGTTCTAATGACATTTTTTTCTTGTGGTCTGGGAACAAGTTTCCAGACCTTATATCTTTTGAACTGGTTTAGTTCTTCTTGCATTGCCAAAATCCAAAACTTGTTTATGTTGGCCTCTTCAAATCTTTTGGACTCAACTTGTGACAAGAAGCTTGAATACGTGGTTGTGTTGAGACTTCTGCTCTTGGTTATAAATCCTTTGTGAGCATCACCAATTATCTAGGGTTTGGGATGATCTCTTAGATACCTGACTGCTGGGGGGCATTCTTCCTTCAACATCTTGAGCTTCAGTGGCTAGAGCATGCTGTTCTTCATCCTCATTATGTGAGCTTTGCCCTTCTTCTGGAATGCACACTCCTTTCTTTTCTTGGGCAGCAGGAGGAGCTTCCTTGATGGACAATTTGTCCATCACCAATTCTATACCTATAGAACTAGATGAGGAGTTTGGTAGCTCACTGTTAATCATAGTAGATTCATCAAACACTATATTTATGAACTCTTCTACAACTTGATTTTTCAAGTTATAGATCCTATAAGCCTTTATATGATTGATATACCCAACAAATATCCTATCATAGGATTTGACAACAAACTTAGTCAAATATGACTTCCCATTATTGATCACATAGCATTTGCTATCAAAGATCCTAAAATAGGCCATGTTTGGTTTTATGCACTTCATGATCTCATAAGGAGTCTTCATGTTACTCTTGGTGATAGAAGCTCTATTTAAGACATAACATGCAGTATTTACTACCTCAGGCTAGAAATACTCTAGGAGAGATATATCACTTAGCAGTTTCCTACCAACTTCAATGAGAGTTCTATTTTTCCTCTCAGCTATCCCATTTTGCTGACGTGTTCTTGGAGAAGAAAATTCTTGATGAATCCCTTGCTCTTCACAAAATCTTATCATGCCTTCAGACTAGAATTTAGTTACATGGTCACTTATGATTTTGACCCCAGTACTGTCCAATTCATTCTAAACTTGCTTGACAAAGGTCCTAAATATATCAAGGGTTTCAGACTTTTTATTAAGAAATAAAACTCCAAGCAAAACTAGAGAAGTCATCAACAACCACAAGGGTGTAGAATTTCCTACATAGAATATGAATAAGCATAAGACCAAACAAGTCCATATATAGGAGGTATAAACACCTCACTAAGTCTTTAGCTCCAATGCATTTGAAGGAAGCTTTGGTCTGTTTGCCCTTTTGGCATGCAGAATAAATACCCTCCTTAGTGCATTACATCTTTGGACCATTTCTTACTAACTCTTCACTGAAGAGCTTACCACTGGTCTTATAGTTCAAAAGAGCTAGCCTCTTGTGCCATTGTATACAATATGAGACTTTATCATTTGTAACTAGACACATAGGGGAGTCTTGAATTAAACATATAAAGTTTAGACAATAAACATTTTCACTCCTAGTGCCCGTCAAGATGACCTCTTGGTCATTTGACCTCTTAATTTGGCACTCATCCTTGTGGAATATAACGACATAGCCAAGATCACAGAGTTGGCTTATGCTTATTAGGTTGTGTTGTAACCCTTAAATATAAGCTACTCTTGAGATGGTGACTACGCCATTGGTGATCTTACCATAGCCTTTGGTGTCTCCTCTGTCTGACCCACCAAAGATTACTTTGGGTCCATCCTTCACTGGAGTGCATTCCTTTAGGTTGCTCCTTGTTCCAGTCATGTGATTAGAATATCCACTGTCCAAGTACCATATAGGGGTATGGGCACTTGGACTATCATGCAAAACATAGTTTAATTTACCTTAGGACCCCATTTTTTATTGGGTCTTTGGTTCTGGTTAGCCCGAAAAAGGAATTGTCTTCCTACAGACTTTCTGACAGGAAGACTAATACTAGCTTTGGGCACAGTTGGATTGTGCCAGCAATCTAAGGCAAAATGACTCACTTTGCCACAACACCAACACTCATGTATATTGTATCTTCTTTTCTGAGTAGATCTAGTAGATTGATTAGCTGCTGACTGTTCAGAAGGAAGAGCATCTTCCTTGTTCTTGTTTCTTCCAGCCACTATCTGATTGAAGGTGAGTTTTCTAGTAGAAGAGCTTGGTTTATCTTGAGTTCTACCAACAGTGGTCTTCTTTGCTGAAGTCATAATGTTGATGGCCTCAGAAATACCCAAGTCATGCTTGCTGACAGACTTGCCCTTGGTTTGAGTGTATGCTAGGAGATCCTGAGAAAAGGCCATTACCTTATTCCTGAGTAGGGGGCTGGGGTACCAAAGACAAATGGTCCATGATGGGCCATTTGAATTTTCTCATGTGGGGCCTTGAAGGCACTAATTCCCTTGCTATATCTTCCACCATAGCTGTGAACATTTTTGTTCACACTAGTGGATCTACCATTCAACCGGTGACCATAGATGCTTTCTTGGTCATACCTATTTAAAGGTAACATCACTTTCTTAAAAGAGATGAGACGCTGAACTTGATCTTTGCCTTTCCCTTTGGAATTGGCAACTATAGTGTTCCCCTTGAATCCCAACCCCATCTTACCCTTTTGAGAGGAGGAGTCTATTAGGGGCAACACTATATTGGGCTTTGAATATTTTGTAACACCCCAATTTTTCCAGAGCTTGAGCCTCAGGAAGCTATCGCACGACGATAGGTAGCTATCGCCCGGTGATAGCCTTCTTTTGTCGAAATCAAGCATTGAGTACTAGCGCGTGACATTAGTTTGCTACCACTCGGCGGTAGACTGGCATTGAGAGCATTAAGTAGCAGGCGTTGAGTGGAGGTGCTGAGTGGTAGGCATTAAGTGAGCTACCACGCAACTTTATTCTTACCGTCGGTGATAGCTTGGCATTATATTCTGGCAGAGTGATCAGGAAGCTATCGTAGAACGATAGGTAGTTACCGCCTGATGATAGTGCACGGGAATAGTTCCATCTTTGGCTTTTTAGCCATCCGATTTCTCTTAGGATTTGATCCTATGGCCCAGGACCCTCTATCAAAAGGGCATAAATAGGGTTGAAATGTTTTAAACCCTTATTTTCATCTCATTTTGAGAAAGATTTAGGGTTTTGGGGAGAGAGAGAGAGTTTGGAGGAGGAAGAAGGCCTTTCTCCACCATTATCGAAGCCTCGGGGCTCCGATCGTCGATCGGAGGCCAGATCCGTGGAGAGTACTTAAAGGCACACACTTTCATTAGTGCAAATCGAGATTTTCATGGCTAGGAAGACGAGTCATAAGATAATGACACTTCTCCTCTCGTTCTTTAGGATGCGTGCATGACATCCATGTTGTTCATGATTTCTTTCAAACATTTAGGCACCAGATCTCTCAAATGAGAGGGGTTCAGGTCGCCATGGTTCAAGAGGAGCCACCGGGTCAATTTTTTCTATCTCTGACACAATGTTACACTAGAAATCTACTCTGCTAGTGGATTAGGCATTGTGGGTGAAGCCGTAGTAGCGAACGTTAGTCTAACTCGGTGATATTACATAATGAGACTTAAGGATTTTGCTAGAAATCCTTTTGCGGCAAGATCCCGTTTGTGATGTTTGTTCCTTCCTTATTTTTGTGTAAGAATGAATAGTGGATTAGGGAGGGAAAGGCTGTTGAAGGTAATGTGCTAAGGCATGGTTTATCTCTGTTGTCGGTTTGCTAGCCCGTGACGTGCATGTCATGTGTGGATAGTGTCCCGATGAGACAAGTCCCCTTATGTGAAACTGACGAGAACGCAAGGCTTTGGAAAATCCAGGGCGATGCAACCCATGAGCGAGTGGGGTGTTGGGTCCGACATTCCTTCACTTGAGCCGTGGCGCTTTGCTACTTATTTAAGAAATTAAGTAGCGCCCTCTCCAACAGTCCGAGCTTTTGGTGCAGTTGGGTATGCGCTTGATCCTTCAATTGGTATCAGAGGAGGTCACGGGTTCAAGACTGGGGGGGGGGGGCGCTATTAAATCCTGATTTTTCCCTTCTACCTGTGTGGGTCCGGCGGATCAGGCAAACCGCAGACATGTGGTAACCCCACCTCTGAGCCATGTGGGCCATATGGTAACCCCACCTCTGAGCCGACGGGTTTTGCTGGATGCCGGGGGGGGGGGGGGGTTGTTGGGTCCGGCATTCCTTCACTTGACCCGTGGTGCTTTGCTACTTATTTAAGAAATTAAGTAGCACCCTCTCCAACAGTCCGGGCTTTTGGTGCAGTTGGGTATGCGCTTGATCCTTCATGGGTTCATGGAAGGGTTCTTAGCATCAGTTTGCTGTTTGTGAGACGGAATCCTGACGTGAGAAGTCAGAGCTTGCAGGCAAGCCTGGGTTTTGAGACCCACGAGCGGGTGGGGCCTTTGCAATAGTTCCGTGTGGCGGCTTGTATGCCGTTAGGGGAAATTGGATGTTGCATAATGAACCTTAAGGATTTTGCTAGAAATCGGTTTGCAGCAAGAGTCATTTGTGATGTTTGTTCCCGCCTTATTTTCGTGTGAGAATGAATGGTGGATTAGGGCAGGAAAGGTTGTTATTTGTAATATGCTAAGGCGTAGTTTGTCTCTGTGGTCAGCTGGCTAGCCCATGATGTGCAAGTCATGTGTGCAGAGTGCCCTGATGAGACAAGTCCCCTTCTGTGAAACTGATGAGAATTCTAAGCTTTGGACAAGCCTGGGTGATGAATCCCATGAGCGGGTGGGGTCAAGAAAGAGTTATTATCATAATTTTATTGTTTGTGAGAAGGAATCCTGACATGAGAAGTCAGAGCTTGCAGGCAAGCCCGGGTTTTGAGACCTACGAGCGGGCAGGGCCTTGGGAAGAGTTCTTTGTGGCAGCTTGTATGCCGTTAGGGGAAATTAGAAGTACCCATGTGTTTGCAGTTTGAACGTCGATGGGGAAATTGGAAGTACCCATTTGATTGCGGTTTGAACACCGATGGGGAAATTAGAAGTACCCATTTGATTGCGGATTGAACACCGATGGGGAAATTGGAAGTACCCGTTTGATGATGTGTGATGATGTGTTAAATTCATATGATATAGGGTGCCTTGGGTGAAACCCAGGATTGCATACATGCTACATTGTAGGCCCCTTTATTTTACCTACTCAACATAGAAATGTGATTGTTATTTGAGACATCCAAACCTTTTTATTTGCTTTCTATGTTCATGTATAGGGCAAGGATCGCAAGCAGGAGTAAGCTCGCCAGCCAAAATGGCCTAAGCCTCATGAAGTGAACTATTTATTCAACAGCTTTGTTTGTTGAGTGTTATGCTTAGTGCATTATGTTTTTCGGCTTGTATGCCGATATAGCCCAGGAGTGCCAAGACACGTTGCTCTGTTTGTGGTTGTTGTTTTAGTTTTTGGATAATTGGTTATTGTAAGGTCTTAAGGACATTCTGGTACTCTCGTGTCAGTGGATAACTTCTGGTTGGTTGGTTTTTTTTTCTGCTATTTTAATTCTGAGTTTTGAGTTTGGTAATATTTATATCATCTTATAATGCTTAAGCTGTGGAGGTTGTATATTGTAGGGCCCCGACCGGACCCATATTTTACGGTCATTACAGGGGAGACGTTACAATTTGGTATCATAGGGAGGTTAGCGTCCAAGGTAAGGTTTAGTGGTCAATTTGACATAATCGGATCGCGTAATGAAGTTATCCACATAGGAGTATCGCGGGAATGTGAGTTTCTTCGTGTCTCAGTTCATGACCTTAAAGTTAGAATGTGACTCTAAGTTGTGGTTGGTGAGCCTTAGCGGCCGCCAGTTTCCTGAACGCACCCCGTCCATAGGAGAGTTCGGGAATGCTATCTTAAAAGAGTATATCCCTTTATCGACAAGGTCAGCCCTTCAGAGGAATTTTCTGCTCTTAGTGCAGCGGGATAGGACTATAGATGAGTACGTTCAGGGGTTTACTCGATTGGGACGTTATTCTGGAATGACCATGGCCGATGATGAGTAGAGGGACAACCTCTTCTACCATCGGTTGAGAGAGAATTTGAGGCAACCCCTAATAGCTATGAAGAATGCGGGCTTCAACAAGTTGATTGAGGCTGCCAGGACCTTGGGAAGTGATGTAGAGTAAACCCAACGTCATATGGAATTTGTAGTCAAGTAGGCTTCGTGCTAGTTTTTGTTTATCCTGCTAGGGTATTGTTCGATAAAGGAGCGTCACACTCCTTTCTGGTGAAAAGCTTTATCCGAAGAATATGAGTCAAGACCTTTTTGGCGAACGCAAAACTTAGGGTGCGCATGTCCAATGGGTCTTTCATGACTACCGGGACGAAAGGGTATATTAGTTGGAGTTTAGATGGAATTGACTTCATGTGGGAAGCAACGGTTCTACTGTTAGCCGATTTCGATGTGATCTTGGGGATGGACTGGCTTACAGAGCAGCATGCAAGAATTAACTTCCTATCTAAGGTTATGACCCTGAGAAGCGGAGGAAAGATAGAAGTCTAAATTGAGGGCCTTAGTGGAGTGGCCTGTTCCGTGATTTCGGCCATGTAGTTGGCACTGGTTGTTAACTAGGGAGGAGTAGCTTTTGCAGCATTGTTGGAAGTTCACCTTTCCAAGCTATCACTTGGAGAAGTGCCAGTAGTGGCAGAATTTGAGGATGTGTTTCTTGAGGGGCTTCCTGGAGCAGCTCCTCGACGGGAGATCCTTTTCTCGATTGAGTTAGTGCTAGGAGCTAGATTGGTGTCACATCCTCCTTTTAGGATGGCACCGAAGGAGTTGGCCGAACTCAAGGTACAGTTGTAGGAATTGTTGGAGCAGGGATACATTAGACCCAACTCTTCGCCATGGAGTGCGCCAGTGCTGTTCGTGAAGAAGAAAGATGGTTGTATGTGGTTGTGCATACACTACCCGGAGTTGAATAAACTGACCGTTAAGAATAAGTATCCAATACCACGGATAGATGACCTGTTCGACCAGTTGGTAGGGTCGGTGGTGTACTCTAAGTTGGACCTAAAGTCAGGGTACTATCAGTTATAGATTCGAGATGAGGACATACCCAAAAAAACTTTTGGTACGAGGTACGACCACTTCGAGTTCTCGGTGATGCCGTTCGGGTTGACAAACACGCCATTAGTATTCATGGATTAGATGAACCGAGTGTTTCAGGTGCACTTAGACTCATTTGTAGTAGTCTTTATCGAAGATATTTTGGTGTACTCGAAATCAGAGGCGGAGCATGAGACTCACTTGAGAGTAGTCTTTCAAGTGTTAAGAGAGAACCAACTTTATGCTAAGTTCTCGAAATGCGAGTTCTGGTTAGAGAAGGTGGCATTTTTCGGCCATGTTATTAGTGGTGATGGGGTGGCGGTGGATCCAATGAAAGTTGAGGCCATCATGGATTGGCTAGTTCTAAGAACCATGCTGGAAGTAAGGAGTTTCATTGGACTAGCCGGGTACGATAGAAGAATTGTGGAAAACTTTTTACAGATAGCTCTGCCCCTCACTACTTTGACTCGTAAGTACAAGAAGTTTATGTGGACTCAGGAGTGCGATCAAGCGTTTGATACCTTGACAGAAAGGTTGATGTCGGCTCCAATCCTAAGTCTTCTTAAAGGGACTGAAGGATTTATAATTTTTAGTGATGTCTGAGGATGCGGTTTGGGTTGCATGCTAGTGTAATATGGTAGTGTGATAGCCTTTGGATCTAGACAATTGAAGCCTCATGAGAGGAATTTACCCGTCAATGACTTGGAGTTGGTGGCGATAATTTTTATGTTGAAATTTTGGTGGCACTACGTGTTTGGTGTGAAGGTAGAGATCTTCACAGACCACAAAAGTCTGAAGTACCTTCTAGATCAAAAAGACTTGAACATGCAGCAACGCAGGTGGGTTGAGGTCCTTGGAGACTACGATGTGGCGATATAGTATACGCAGGGTATGGCCAACGTGGTGGCCGATGCCTTGAGTAGGAAATATTCTGGACAAGGGAATTGGATTGTAGCTCATGATGAACGGTTAGTACAAGACTTTGAGTCCCTCGACATCAATTATGTAGCAAGAGGCGAGTCTAGCATGGCTTTGTTTAACTGGGTAGAGTTGCAAAATGACTTATCTGATCGTATTCGGGAAGCGACCAATGTGGTTGTGGAGTTCCAGTCATTGGTGGTGGAAGCTCAAAAAGGCAAGGGTAGTGCCTGGGAGATGATTGATGAAATCTTAAGGAAGGATGGAAGGGTATGTGTACCACTGTTCGGCAAGCTCCGCGAGGAGTTGATGTTTGAGGCTCATTTCACGAAGTACTCCATTCACCCAGGAAGTACAAAGATGTACTTGGATATGAAGAAATCCTTTTGGTGGCTTGGTTTGAAGTGGGATGTAGCTTTGTACGTGAGTCGGTGCCAAACTTGTGCCTTAGTGAAGGATGAGTGTCAAAAGCCTGGCGAGTTCCTGAAGCCTCTTCCTATCCCCGAGTGGAAATTTGATGATATATCCATGGATTTCGTGCATGGATTACCTCGGTCGCAGCAGGGTAATGATGTGATTTTGGTGATCGTGGATCGCTTGACCAAAGTGGCTCACTTCATCCTGAATCGGAAGGAGGACAATGTGGAGAAGTTGGTAGAACTGTATGTTCGCAATATTGTGTGATTGCATGGAATTACAAAGAGTATTGTTAGTGATCGCGATGGACGATTCACGTCCAAATACTGGAGGTTGGTACAAAAGATTCTGGGCATAAGGCTCAAGTTTAGTATGGCGTTCCATCCTCAAACCGATGGTCAAACCAAAAGGACAAACCGTACTATGGAGGATATACTGAGAATGTGTACCCTTGATTTTGGCAAGAGGTGGGAAGATAACCTTTTCATGGTGGAGTTTTCCTATAATAATAGTTTCAAGGAGAGTATCAAGATGGCGGTAAACGATGCTTTGTATGTAAGGCGGTGTCGAACACCGATGTCCTTGATAGAGGCGTGAGACACCAAACTTTTGGGAAAAGAGGTGGTGGCTGATGCTTGTGAGTTGGTGCAAACCATTCAGGAGCGCATGAAGGTTGCTCAGGATTGGCAGGCAAAGTATTTTAATACGCGCCATAGGAACGTGGAGTTCGCAGTAGGCGATTAGGTATATCTAAAGATTAAGTCGTTCAAAGGTGTTTCGTGAATTTGCCGACTCAAGAACTTGAGTCTGAGGTTTTTGGGGTCGTTCTAAGTTACGGAACGTAATGTAGAGGCAGCCTACCGGTTGGCGTTGTCCCCAGATCTGAGTGGATTACAAGATGTCTTCCATGTTTCAGTTTTATGGAAAGCCTTGGTGGAGGCAAGTGTTGTGGTTGAGTCAACGATGGTGCCGATAGAAGAGAACTTGAGTACAAAAGTCTGTCCAGTTGGCTTAGAGGATTCAAAAGTTTGGCTGTTGTGGAACAAAGAGGTCAAACTTGTAAAGGTGCGTTGGGACAACTGGGGCGAGATGAATTCTCTTGGGAGCGTGAGCAAGCAATATAGTAGGACTTCACAGAACTTTTTTGCTTCAGGTATGTTTTTCGGTTGTGTGCATGCTAAATTTCGAGGACGAAATTCCTCTTAGCGGGGAGGAGTTGTAACACCCCAATTTTTTCAGATCTTGAGCCTCAGGAAGCTATCGTGCCGCAATAGGTAGCTATCGCCCGACGATAGCCTTGTTTCGTTGAAACAAAGCATTGAGTACTAGTGCACGACATTAGTTAGCTACCGCTCAGCGGTAGCCTGGAGTTGAGAGCGTCTAGTAATAGGTATTGAGTGGAGGCATTGAGTGGTATGCGTTGAGTGAGCTACCGCGCAGCGTTATTCTTACCACTGGCGATAGCGCTGTATTATTTTCTTGTCGAGCGCTCGGGAAGCTACCGCGATGTGGTAGGTAGTTACCGCTCGATGATAGCGTACGGGAGTAGTTCCATTGTTTGGCTTTTTATCCATCCGATTTCTCTTATTATTTTATCCTATGGCCTAGGACCCTCTATTCAAAGGGCATAAATAGGGCTGAAACGTTCTAAACCCTCATTTTCATCTCATTTTGAGAAAGAGTTAGGGTTTTGGGGAGAGAGAGTATGGAGGAGGAAGAAGGCCTTTCTCCACCATTAACAAAGTTTCGGGGTTCCGATCGTCAATCTTAGGCCAGATTCGTGGAGAGGACTTGAAGGCGCACACTTTCATCCATGCAAATCAAGTTTTCTATGGTTAGGAAGAGGAGTCGTAAGGTAACGACACTTCTCCTCTCAGTATTTTGGATGCGTGAATGACATCCATGCTGTTCTTGCTTTCTTTCAAGCATTTAGGCTCTAGATCTATCAAATTAGAGGGATTCGGGTAGCCATTGTTCAAGAGAAGCCACCGGGTCGATTGTGTCCGTCCCCGGCATGATGTTGAACTAGAAATCTGTTCCGCTAGTGGATTAGGCATTGTGGGTGAAGCTGTAGTAGCGATCGTTAGTATAACTCGGTGATGTTGCATAACGAGCCTTAAGGATTTTGCTAGAAATCCTTTTGCGGCAAGATCCCGTTTGTGATGTTTGTACCTTCCTTATTTTCGTTTGAGAATGAATAGTGGATTAGGGTGGGAAAGGCTGTTGAAGGTAATGTGCTAAGGCATGGTTTATCTCTATTGTCGGCTGGCTAGACCGTGACGTGCAAGTTATGTGTGGATAGTGTCCCGACGAGACAAGTCTCCTTCTGTGAAACTGACGAGAACGCCAAGCATTGGAAAAGCCAGGGTGATGAAGCCCATGAGCGGGTGGGGTCATGGAAGGGTTCTTAGCATTAATTTGTTATTTGTGAGACAGAATCCTGACATGAGAAGTCAGAGCTTGCAGACAAGCCCGGGTTTTGAGACCCATGAGCGGGTGGGGCCTTGGCAAGAGTTCCGTGTAGCGGCTTGTATGCCGTTAGGGGAAATTGGATGTACCCATGTGTTTGTGGCTTGAAAGCCAATGAGGAAATTGGAAGTACCCGCTTGATTGTGGCTTAAACGCCGATGGGGAAATTGGAAGTATCCGTTTGATGATGCGTGATGAAATGTTAGATTCATACGCTATATGGTGCCTTAGGTGAAACTCAAGAATGCATACATGTTGCATTGTAGGACCCTTTATTTTACATGCTCAACATAGAAACATGTTTGTTGTTTGAGGCATCCAAACCTATTTATTTGCTTTTTATGTTCATGTATATTGACATACGAAGTGCTGACCTGCAGGGTGATGGGGTGCCCCGAGGTCCACCAGGGATGGCCGGGAGGAGATATGTTGGTTACACAATTGAGGTCAGCCTTTGCTGACCCACGTTACAACAAATTTTTACAGGGCAAGGATCGCAAGCAGGAGCAAGCTCGCCGGCCCAAAAGGCCTAAGCCTCATGAAATGAACTATTTGTTTAGTAGCTTTATTTTTTGAGTGCTATGCTTAGTGCATTATGTTTTCCGGCTTGCATGCTGATGTAGCCTAGGAGTGCCAAGGCACGTTGCTCTGTTTGTGGTTGTTGTTTCAGTTTCTGGAAAATTGGTTATTGTAAGGCCTTAAGGTTGTTCTGATAATCTCGTGGCAGTGGATAAATTCTGGTTGGTTGGTTGTTTCCACTATTTTAATTCTGAGTTTTGAGTTTGTTGGATCCCTAGTTGGATTTGGGCTAGGTTCACTAACTTAGGCTGAGTGTGACCTAACATTTTATAGCTAGGGTCATGAGTAGTAGTCCTAGAGTTTAGGCTAAGTATTGATTAGTGCTACCTCCTTGGACAAGCCAGAAGTGAACTTCAGAGAATAAGTTTTAGTAGTTTTTAGAAGACAGTAATCAGTTTGAAATTCTTCGAACTCAGCTCGATGATCGTCGATCTCAGATCGACGAACTCAGAGTTATTTCTCTGAGCTGAGCTCAACGTTCTCAGAGCTCATGTCGACGCTTAGTTTTTTTTCTATCAGTTTCTCAGCTCGACGAACTCAGAGTGAAGATTTGGTAAGTTATTCCCAGTTAACAGATCACAGAGCACATGTCAACGAACTTGAATTCCCTGGTCGACGATCTTTGATCTCAGGTGGACGAATTCTATTTTTCGTTCAGAGTTTTCTGTGTTATTCCAGAATGAGTCCTTCCCTCTTCTGTTCCTTATTGGCAATATTATTCTGAGCATTTAATGCAAATATTCTTCTGAATATAGCCATTATTTGGCTGCATTAAATGTGGTATTCTTCAGAATAAATAATTGTTTATTCTATCAAGAACAGTTGGGGAAACTCATCAATACTATTATTCCAGCCATTTTCTATTCCCCCTAGCAGCCAACATTTATGGGAAGATTTCAAAAATTCAAAGAGAATTTTTCAGTAGTGGAATAAAAAGCAATTCTCTTCTTCTTCGAGAACAACAGACAAGAAAGACAGTTACAAAAATAGGAAGAGGAATAAATAAGCACCGAATAGGAAATTCTGAATAAGCACTCGACGCTCTCAACACTTTCTCATTCTCTGCCATCACTGTAGATTGAAGAAGAACAAAACATCAAGATCAAGAGTCTTCTTCAACTTCTATTCCAGAAATCCTCAGAGACACTCTAATCAACATATGTTACTGGATTTCCTGGATCTTGGTAGATCAAGCTGAAGACTTACTCACCCTTTAACAAAGCTCTGTTCTTTAAGAAACAGTCTACCTCTCAGAAGGAGCTTTGACATCACAAGAATCCACACAGTCTTCTCAGTCGTACTTGATAAAAGAGAAGACTTCCATCAACATTTTCCAACCCATTGTACAGGGTTATAGCTCCCTTCAAAAGTTTGTTTGGTTGACAAGTCTCCCTTCAAAAGACTTGAAGTTGGTTTTTAGACACCTGATCAAAAGCCTGAAGGGTTTCCTGATCTACCTGAACAAGATCTTGTGGTGGCAGTCACCTGATCAAAACCTGCTAGTGGATTCCTACCAAGGGTGGTAGAAGAGTGGATGTACCCAAGTTAGGGGAACCACTATAAACTTCTTGTGTAGTCTGGTTGCTCCTTTTCATTTGTTTTTGCTGTGTTTGTGATTGCTGAATTGTTTAGCTTAGTTTTTCTAATTCCTTAACTAATATATGGTATCACTATATTTACTCTCATATAATCTAAAAAGAGCCAAAAGTTTTAATACTTTATTCACCCCCCTCTAGAGTAATCTGACCTAACACCCTCCTTTCAATTGGTATCAGAAGTTGTGTTTGTTTGGTTATACAAGTTAACATTTGAACCAAGATCCAGTTAGATTAGATTTTCCTCTTCCCAACTATTCTCTATCACAATGACACAAAAAAGGATTATGCAAGCACCAAACCTCCAGTATGCAACCTGAATAAGTTTGCCATCTAGAAGGCAAGAATTAAGTTGTAAATGAATTCTATTGATGAGGATATATTTAACTCTATCTTGATAGGACCTCCTACTGCATCAACTTCTTCAACTTCTACTTCAAGCACTCATGCTGTTCCACCACCTGAGTGGATAGATGCCTAGAAGAAAGCCAAGATTGCAGATGCAAGAGCCATGAACATCTTACCTTAGACTATGTCTGATGAAATTTTTCAGAAAGTGGCTGAGTGCACTTCAGCTAAAGTCATCTGGGATTCCCTAAACCAGATGGTGGCTGGATCTGCTAATGAGAGAAAGGACAGAAGATCTAATCTCATCTCCCAGTATGAAAACTTCAAGAAGGAAGAAGTTGAGTCAGTTAGTGACATGTATAATAGGCTAAGCTCAATCATCAGTGAGCTAAGGGCCTTAGACAAGGAAATTACCCTGACTGAAGTGAATGACAAGATCCTTATGTGCTTCCCCAGCACATGGGATTCAAGGATCTTGACTATCAAAGAATCCAGAAGCATGACTGAGATATCAACTAAGTCTCTCCTTGGAAAGCTCAAATCATATGAGCAACTGATGAAGACCAGAGAAGTAGCAGCTGAAATAAAGACTTCCACACTTACCAGGAAGGAGCATAACATTGATCTCAAGGCTGCTGAGGACACTGAAGGGACTCAAGTCAATGAAGAACTGATGAGTCAATTTGCCAACAGATTTTTCAAATTGACAAAGAAAGACTTCAGAACGAAGTCATCTAGACAAGATGACAAACCAAGGTATGACAAAACACCTTCTAAAGAAGTTGTATGTTTTGGTTGCAGGAAGACAGGACACTACATCTCTGAGTATCCGTAAGCTAAGAAGAAAGATAGGAGAAGAGAAAAAGAGTTAAGAAGAACTCATTACAGCAAACCCTTCTCAAGAAAGCACAAGAGGAAGGAAAAGGGTTTTGTTGCTGAGACCTGGAGTGATATAGAAGAAGAGTAATCTTCTTCCCGCTCCAGTGATGATGAAGAAGAGCAAAAGTCAAAGGAAGTCTGCCGAATGATAATTGATGCCTACAGCAGCAAATCAGATGCTGAAGATTCAGATAATAAAGAATCAATGTCTGCTGAAGATCAGGTAATTGCTTCCTATGATTTTGAATCAGAAGAATTTAAATCTGAATTTAAAAATATTTGGTTAGACTTAATAAGCTCTGAGAAGGAAATCAAACTTCTTAGAGAGAAATTAACTGAACAAGATAAATAAATTGCTGAAAATACAAAATTGTCACTTGAACTAGATTCAACTAATGAACAAATAGTTTTTCTAAAAATTGAACTAAGTAAGGCAAAGAAACTAGAGGAATCTCAAAATGGAAGAAGCATGAAATTACTAGATATAACCAGTACCTTAAATTCTAGGACTAATAACTGCAAACTAGGACTAGGTGACTCATCTAGTGAACCACCTCTAATTCAGAAGAACAATCTATCAAAACCTGCAAATTTCATTTCTGATAAAGGCAAGAAGAACACTGAACAGGTTAACAAGGTTAATGTAGTTCTAAAACAAATGAAATTAAAACAAAAATCCAAGAACAAGAAAAACAATAGATATAACAACGTTCAGTGGTTTTCGTCGAACTTAGATCGACGAAATGTGAAGAGTTCATCGACCTTAGAACGACGAACTTTGAACACAAACCATAATAATAAAAATTATTCGATCTACGATCGACGAAACCAGTATAGTTCGTCGACCAGAGATCGATGATATTGGTGCCCTGAGAATGAATACTTTCCTTCTTCGAGCAGAGATCGTAGATCTCATTCCAATTCATCAAGATCAGGTCGACGAACTCACCAAAATTCGTCGATCCCAGATCATAATTATAGAAACTTAAATTCTAACAGAAACTATAACATAAAATCTAACCAACATAGGGAGAATATCAACCCATTCACCCAATGGATAATTCCTCCTAAAAGATTTCACCCCTTAGGTTATAAGAACCAACCTGAATGTTCTTTCATTTCCAGTTTTTTATTTGAGAAGAAACAAGGACCCAAGATTACCTGGGTCAAGAACTTTTAATTTATTTCATTGCAGGTAAAGACCTATCCTATCACTCAAAATAAGTGATGTCTGGATAGTGGGTGCTCTAAGCATATGACTGGATGCAAGGACAACCTCATCAACTTCAAGGCTAAACTTAGTCCAAGAGTCATCTTTGGAGATTCAAGTTTTGGACAGACTGAAGGCTATAAAGACTTCAAAAGTGGAGATGTCACTTTCAAAAGGGTGGCATATGTTAATGGTCTCAAGCATAACCTCATATCTATAAGTCAGTTATGTGATTCAGGTTATCAGGTTTGCTTTTCTGAATCTCAATGTATTATTTCTGCAAAAAATCAAACATTTTTAACTAGAATTAGACAAGGTAACATATACTTAGTAAACTTTAAATCTGCTGGTTCATAAATCTGTCTATTTAATCTTGTTAGCAATCAAAATGATTTGTGGCATAAAAAATTAGGTCATGTAAATTTGAGAAATATAGCTAGGCTTTCTAAAGACAACCTTGTTAGAGGATTTCCTTCTTACCCCTATAAGAAAGAAAGTCTCTACAGGGCTTGTCAGTTAGGCAAGCAAACTAAATCTAGTTTTAAATCATTAAACAAAAGTGACTCACCTAGGATATTGTACTTACTACATATGGACCTTTTTGGCCCTATAGCTGTACAAAGCCTAGGAGGGAAATCTTATACTTTAGTGATTGTAGATGACTTTTCTAGATTCACTTAGGTATTCTTTCTGAGATCTAAGTCAGATACTTTCAAGGTTCTTATAGATTTTCTCAAGAGCATACAGATTGAGTACTCTACTCTAATTCCATTGATCAGAAGTGATCATGGTACTGAGTTTGAGTCTCTTCTTATGCAAGAGTTCTGTAGGAAAGAAGGTATCAGACATTTCTTCTCAGCTCCTAGAACACCTCAACAAAATGGGGTTGCTGAAAGAAAGAATAAAACACTAATTGAATCTGCAGGCACATTACTTGCAGATGCTTATTTGCCCCTATCCTTTTGGGCAGAGGCTGTAAGCACAACAAATTATGTGCTGAATAGAAGTCTTATACACAAGCTTAAGAATAAGAATCCTTGTGAGTTACTGAAAGGGAAGAAACCTAAAGTCACCTATTTTAAAGTATTTTGTTGTATATGAAATATTCACAACAATGACAAGAAATATATTAGAAAATTTGAAGCAAAGGCTGCAATGGAAATTTTCATAGGATATTCCCAAGACAGCAAAGCTTATAGGGTATTCAATAAATCATCTTTAAAAATTGAGGAATCTATGCATGTAACTTTTGATGAAGCTAATATGTATTGCAAGGAGAAAGAAATTTCTACCAATGAGATTTTGCGGTACCTCACTTGTGTGAGAAAATGGATGAAGTAAGCCTTACACCAAAGATTATATCACATCCTCCTCCACAATGAGATGAAGAAAGTGAAGAAGAAACTATGGAAGCAGTTGAACTTCCTCCAACAACAAGTGTAATTCCACAAGAGGAATTCATTCCAAATGTTATTATTGAACCAACTCAACCATCTGATCTTATCACACTAAGGGATCACCCTAGATCTCAAGTGATTGGAGACATGTCAGTAGGTCTACAGTGTAACATCCCTATCCGTCTAATGGTACATAGCAGTAGGTCCGACCGGGGCCCGACGCTATATACTACAGACAGACTGAAGGGTTATAGAATGAAGCCATTCTCCCAAACAAAAACGTCCTACACAGAGAAACTAGCGGAAGATTTTAAGTAGTTGAAAGAACCCAATAACATATAACATTTATCATGAATGTCCACTAACCACATTAGGAAAGAAATACCACAATACATAAAAGTACTTAGCCTTATGGCCTTATAAATGTTCACTTAACAATATAGTGTTTTATAGACATCGGCTCATAGGCCGTCCACACATGATAAAAATAAAATAACAGTTCACTTTTGCCTTCAAGGGCCAGCACAGAAGCTTGGGCTTCAGCCCGCTATTTTGTACTTGGTTCTGCCGCACCTGAAAGAAACATTCCACCGTACGGTGGCAAATAAAGCAACGGTCAGCTAAAGCTGACCAAATTATAACGACCCTGCCCCTTAATCGGGATGTCAGTGCTCCTTCCCTGCATTTCATTAGCCCAACTAAACAATTTAGTGCATAAGTATATTTTGTCACAGCTGTAGGCTTGCTTGGCCAAACACCCCGTGCACTTAGGGCACATTCTTAGTGAATCCGGTCAATTCCGTGGCTTCACTATCATCCATAAAATCCTAGTGAAAGTACAACCTAGCACAGTTCACCACAGGTGGAGGCTCACATGGCCGCCCACCCTATGCACTCAAGGCACATTGACGGTGTACCGGACTTCCCGGATACCACCTCCATTCAAGGGTCCTTGACTTGATAGATTACTTTGAGCATTTCAGTCTTTACAGACCCTGGCCTGAGACTATCATTATGCCACCGATGAGAGCCAATTTCTGCTACTCTCATGTTATAGTCCACATAACGCAGGTATAGCTCCACCATTTCCCATTGCTCAAGTCGCCCTACCGTCTCCGAATACCGTAGTACTCATGGACAAACCTATAGGGCGCAGGTCGGTTTTGCCTTTCCTGTTCGGCTCCCTGGCCTAATAATTCTGAACCCCATGGGCTCACCGTTTTCCAAAGAAAGACCCTACATGTCTCCTGGAGACAGGCCTCGCACATACAATCCCAATTATACAAGGTTGGCCCTAGGCCACCTAGTTGGCAGGAATGCGTTTCCGCCCAGTTTTCCGGGTGCACCTTAGAGTTAATCCCCAAGGCTCCCTGTTGCAATCTACCGTATAGAAAACCCGAAGAACAACACAATACGGAGTCTTCTCCGAAAATCAATGCACAATACAACATCACCGATCCAGACAAACACGTCCGGGTAGGCTTCACACACAATGCCTATGCCCGTACTTCGATTCCGGACTCTAAATAAGAGGGACTTTACATATCTACCCCAAGAAATACAGCAAACTTGCCGCACACTCGCGTGAGAAGGGTTTTCCCATGCAAAGGAAGAAGAGCTTCACATGTTCAAGATGAGAATCGTTACCCTTGAAGGCCGTTTTGGCGCCATAAGAAACTAGCCGGATGGAAAGCTTCGTAACAAGAATGCCTCCGCGGATCCGGTCTCGGTTTTCGATTAGGTGCTCTGATGCTCCAGCGGCGGCTGGGATCCTCCTCCTCCTTATTCCTTGCTTTCTCCTCTCTCTAAGACTTAAGAAAGAGAAAGGCCAAAAGAAAATGAGGAGTTTAACCCCCACTCCTGGCCTTAAGGAAGGAGGAATCATCCTAAGCCGTCAGATCTGATTTAAAGAAAACGAACGGCTCGGATCCAGCCACAAAGTCACTAAAATAAGCCGAACATGGCTTTGCACATGGCTGTGTGCCTTGCTTGTACACGAAGTCGTCGATCCATAGCAGGACACGGGTCGAGACACGCCCGTGTCTCAACCTGACACGCCCGTGTCGGGTCATCGACACGCCCGTGACCAGGGGCGTGCCACGCATAACCGACACGCCAACCATCACGTCACTTGGTGGACACGGGTGGAAACACGCCTGTGTCAAACATGACACGCCCGTGTCAATATGTACACGCTCGTGTTCGGGGGCGTGTCCTCCTGTCGATAGAGGACAAACTCTCCCGAAGAGTACACAGCCATGTGGCATGCCCGTGTCACATGCCGTGTGTTTGACATGCCCTGTGACACGCCTGTATCACAGGCCATGTTCGAGTACTCGATGCTCGTCGACCTCAACTTGACCACCCGAGCACGACACGACCATATGATATGCCCGTGTCACATGCCATGTTCACCCTACCAATTCCCAAACTTGGTTCGAACACCGCCCGTTTTGCTTTTATGTTTCGGGGCGTTACAATTCTCCCCCCTTTAAAAGTTTTGTCCACGAAATTATGTAAAGATACATAACCCATGTTTTACCCAAACGAAACAACTCGGGGTATTCCTCCAACATAATCTGCTCTCGATCCCACAAAAGTTCTTCACGACAACAATTATTTCAAGGGACTTTTAAACCATTCCAAAACATCTTATTGCAGCGTTGTGTGACTTCAAAGTTTTCAATACATACGGGCTTGACCTTCGTCGTCATCCCACAATCAAATGGCACCTGACCGACTGCAAGCACATGTGAAGGCTCTAGCCAGCCTTCCGCAACACCAATATGTGGAACAGAACATGTAGCCCACTCAAGTTCACTGACAACTTCAGTCAATACCCTGCTTTACCACTCCGCTCCAGGAGCTCAAACGGTCCAAGGTACCTTGGACTGAGCCTCCTCAGGTGTCGAGCTCGCGAGACACAATTGAACGGCTTGATTTTTAACTAGGCTCAATCGGCAACAGCGAACTCCACGTTCCTATGCTTTGGCGTTATAGTATTCTACCTGCTGTCGTTTGTACAACATCGACTCACCCGTCTCCAACCAAGATGATGACGTGTGACCTTTTTCTCACATACAAGGTCTCGACATGCGCCATTTGTTTACTTGCCTGGTAGCGGTTGTTATTCGCAAGCTCCACTATGTACATGTGATCTTTCCACTGTCTTCAATAATCCAAGACGCACATGTGAAGTTTGTCCTCCATCATTTGCTGGCTCATTCGGTCTAAACATCCGTCTGCGAACAGAAGACCGTACTGAAGCTTAGGTTAGTTCCCAACAATTTATGTACCAGCCTGGTATCGTTGGACGTGAAGCATTCATCTCAGTCACTTACAATACTGTGGGGTGCACCATACCACCGAACAATGTTATCCATGTAGAGTTTAGCTAGCTTTTCCACCAGATCATCCTTTTTCAGTCCGGGCCATCAAAATAACTTCTTCAAACCTCTAATCATTTTCTACACTTCGGGTGAATTGAGTACTTGGTATAATGAGCCTCGTACATCAAGTCCTGCCGCTGACTCTCCATACTTGGGGCGCACAGACGACTGTCCTTCCACAATAGTCCGTCTTCAAATACCATATTGGGGATTTGACATATCAAAAGCATCATCCGTGATCTGCTTGTCCACGCAAGAGATTTCTAATATCTCCAAAACTTGTGCCAAAATATATGTCGAAGGTTTTTTCCCCCAATAAATCCATCCACCTCCGCTGCCACAAGTTTAAATCCTTTTTATCCAATAAGCACTTCAGGCTCCTTAGATCGATTTAGATTCCGACCTTCACGCCTTTTAGGTAGCGCCTTTAAAGCTTCAAGGCGAATATAAGGACCGCTAACTGGAAGTCATGGACTAGATAAATCCTCTCGCATACCACCAACTAATGCGAGCTATATATTATTACTCTCCCATGATGGAGCAGAACACAATACAAGTCACTGCCCCAAGCATCGCAGCAAATCTCAACTTCTTCGGTCCTAATTGGTGAAAATGGAATAGTTGTCGAGGTCAACCGACTTTTCAGATCTTCGAAAGCTTGCGTGCACTCCAGCGACCACACAAACTTTTGATCTTTCTTCTCCAAAGTCATGAGGGGTAATGTTATCCGCTAGAGGTTCTCTATGAAGCGTCTGTACTAGCCGGTCAGTCCTACAAACTTCGGAATTTTCGCCAACGCAGATAACATATAAAACTTACGTATCACAAATATCTTTAATGGGTCCACGCCGATACTTTCTCCACTCAAGACGACCAAGCAACGCTACTGAGGGTAACCAAAGCTCGCACTTGGAGAAGTTTGCATACAACTTATTTCTCCTTAATGTCTCCAATACCGAATCCAGATGGTTGGAACGATCACCCTCATACCGAAAGTATACCAGTAAGTCGTCGATAAAGGTTATCACAAACTAGTTCAGATACTCACTTAATGCCCTATACCTCAAATCCATAACACGGACGACACATTTGTCAGCACAAGCGGCATAAAGATGAACTCATAATGCCCATATCGTGTGTTGAACGCCATTTTGGGAATATCACTTTCCCGTAGTGATAAATAATAGTATCCAGACTTCCGATTCAACTTGAGTACACACTTGACCCATTGAGTTGATCGAACAGATAATCACTCCTTGGGTTGGATACTTAATATTTTCCCGTTAACTTAATCAACTTCTAGCAGCCATTACATAGTTGTAAGCTTCCATCCTCTCTTTAACAAGAGGGCCGATGTGCTCCAAGGAAATAAAATTAGACGCACATAACTTTGTTCTACCAGCTCTTGAAGTAATACTTCAGTTCCGACATCTCACAACCATAGCTAGTACCAAACTTACCACCTTACATTTGAAATTGATGTACGCACGCTACTCCGAGAGCCAGTCATTCCAAAGATTAGATCGAACTCTACAGACCGCAGTAGCGAGGCTTGCAAGTCAAAACTCTTGACTCCCTAACCGTAACTTCAAACAATAGGCTCTATTCAGGTGTAAAGAGTACCCGTTAGGCAGCAAAACTCTCGATTTGACTCTTTCCATCGCAGAAGGATCTCCGATGCACGATACACATCCTTCAGACAAAAAGGAATGGGAAGTTACCATAACGAACAGTGTTTTCATCGGACACTCAGAAAATCAATACAAATCCTATCATAACCAAACATAGGCTAATATGCGTAAGGCAACAAATATCTAAAACTGATATACCAAAAATTAAACCATACATGTCACCATGTCAGCATATTCCATAACAACCTGATGGACAAAGTTGTATCCTCTAGGTTGGGATGGAGCATACTGAGGTGTAGTAGTCTCCAACCCCTTGCCCTTCTCTTCGTTAGTCGCTCTTGGCTTCTTCCCGGACTCCACATGTCCGCTTCGACACTCTCGGGCAAAGTGTCCAATCTTTCCACAACAAAGGCATGCGTCCGGGTTTCGGCCAATAGTTGTTCCAAATGCACCAAAAGAAGGAACTAGACCCGATCTCCTTGCCTTCTTACACCATCTATGGAAACCGGACTTCGAGGTGGGTAGAGCCTTTAACTCTATCTTCTCAGCACTGGAGTATTTTTTCTCTTGTCCTCCCTTCATAGCTTTCTCTGTCCCCTGATCGTCTTTATGACAATCTCGGGCAAAGTGACCAAACCTTCCACATTTATAACAGTAATATGGAGTTTGACTAGCAGATACGTCAGGCCTCACTTTACTCCTCTTTCGGTGTACAGACTTTGCGTGACCTTGGGAGTTTGGTAACCTGCACCCCGACGTCTGGTTGATTCTGGCCAGATCTGCTTCCAAAGTTCTAGTCGCCTACACTAACGCTCGGAATCTAAGTAGCTTTGGTCCTACGAGTAGCAGTCGTAATTCATCACGCAGACCGTTGTAGAATCTATTAACTATAGTCTTCTCGTTCTCCAAATCAAACCCCGGGTAGCGCCTTATAATAAGAAATGCCTGCAAATACTCCTCAACTGAGTTCGTACCCTGCACTAAAAGCATGTTCAACTGCTGATCCAAAGGTTTTATACATGCTAGTTTTCCATCACACCACTCGGTGTTGAAGTCAACCCAGGGACAGGGGGCTGCACTTTCCCTCCAAGTTATGCTTTAGTCACTAGGAACACCACTTCAACTATCCTTCTTATGGTTTCAACAGAAAGTGGGGTCTCAGGCACGCTATTAAGTGCATTACTCTCCATGGAGTGCTGACCCTGCGACTGCCCCGCACCACTCGTAGTCCCCTATAAAGCATAACTATTGATTAGGCGACATATAAATTGCAAAAAGCAATCATTGGAACACTCAGGTTACTCAAAAACAAGAGTATTTTCATTCATAAGTGGATATTCATGGGTTCTTTTTATGTGATAACGATGACGCACATACATGTGCTCACCACCCCTTAAAAGAATTCTCCCACGAATTCCAATAAGCAAGACCGGAACCGGTAGTCTGATACCAAATTGTAACACCCCAATCCGTCTTATGGTATATAGAAGTAGGTCCGGCCGGGGCCCGACGCTATATACTATAGACAGACTGAAGGGTTACAGAATGAAGCCATTCTCCCAAACACAAACATCCTACACAGAGCAACTAGCGGAAGCTTTTAAGTAGTTGAAAGAACCCAATAACATATAACATTTATCATGAATGTCCACTAGCCACATTAGGAAAGAAATACCACAATACATAAAAGTACTTGGCCTTATGGCCTTACAAATGTTCACTTAACAACATATTGTTTTACAGACATCGACTCGCAGGCCGACCACACATGATAGAAATAAAATAACAGTTCACTTTGGCCTTCGAGGGCCAGCACAGCAGCTTGGGCTTCAGCCCGCTATTTGGTACTTGGTTCCGCCACACCTACAAGCAATATTCCACCGTACGGTGGCAAACAAAGCAACGGTCAGCTAAAGCTGACCAAATTATAATTACCCCGCCCATTAATCGGGACGGCGGTGCTCCTTCCCTGCATTTCATTAGCCCAACTAAACAATTAAGTGCATAAGTATATTTTGCCACAGGTGTAGGCTCGCTTGGCCAAACACCCCATGCACTCAGGGCACATTCTTAGTGAATCCGGTCAATTCTGTGGCTTCACTATCATCCAAAAAATCCTAGTTAAAGTACAACCTAGCACAGTTCACCACAGTTGGAGGCTCACACGGCCGCCCACCCCGTTCACTCAGGGCACATTGACGATGTACCGGACTTCCCGGATACCACCTCCGTTCAGAGGTCCTTGACTTGACGGATTACTTTGAGCATTTCAGACTTTTCGGCCCCTGGCTTGAGACTCTCATTATGCCACCGACGAGAGCCAATTTCAGCTACTCTCATGTCATAGTCCACATAACGCAGGTATAGCTCCACCATTTCCCGTTGCTCAAGTCGCCCTACCATCTCCGAATACCGTAGTACTCATGGCCAAACCTGTAGGGCGCGGGTCGGTTTTGCCTTTCCTGTTCGACTCCCTGGCCTAATAATTCTGAAACCCATGGGCTCACCATTTTCCAAAGAAAGACCCTACATGTCTCCTGGAGACAGGCCTCGCACATACAATCCCAATTATACAAGGTTGGCCCCATGCCACCTAGTTAGCAGGAATGCGTTTCCACCCAGTTTTTCGGGTGCACCTTAGAGTTTATCCCCAAGGCTCCCTGTTGCAATCTACCGTGTAGAAAACCAGAAGAACAACACAATACCGAGTCTTCTCCGACAATCAATGCACAATGCAAAATCACCGATCCAGACAAACACGTCCAGGAAGGCTTCACACACAATGCCTATGCCTGTACTTCGATTTCGGACTCTAAATAAGGGGGAATTTACATATCTACCCTAAGGAATACAGCAAACTCGCCACACACTCGCGGGAGAAGGGTTTTCCCATATAAAGGAAGAAGAGCTTCACATGCTCAAGATGAGAATCGTTACCCTTGAAGTTCGTTTTGGCACCATGAGAAACTAGCAGGATGGAAAGCTTCGTAACGAGAATGCCTCCGCTGATCCTGTTTCGGTTTTTGATTCGGTGCTCTAATGCTCCGCCGACAGCTGATATCCTCCTCCTCCTTCCTTTCTTTCTTCTCTCTCTAAGACTTAAGAAAGAGAAAGGCCAAAAGAAAATGAGGAGTTTAACCCCACTCCCAGCCTTAAGGAAAGGGGATTAATCCTAAGCCGCCAGATCTGATTTAAAGAAAACGAATGGCTCGGATCCATCCACAAAGTCACTAAAATAAGTCGAACACTGCTTTGCACATGGCCATGTGCCTGGCCGTGTGCTCTGCTTGCACACGAAATCGTTGATCCAGAGCAGGACACGGGTCGAGACACGGCCGTGTCTCAACCTGATACGCCTGTGCCGGGTCATCGACACGCCCGTGACCAGGGGCGTGTCACGTATAACCGACACGCCAACCATCACGTCGCTTGGTGGACACGGATGGTGACACGCCAGTGTCAAACGTGACACTCCCGTGTCAACCAGTACACGCCCGTGTTCGGCGCCGTGTCCTCCAGTCAACACAGGACAAACTCTCCCGAAGAGTACACGACCATATGATACGCCTATGTCACATGTCGTGTGCCTGATACGCCCTATGACACGCCCATGTCACAGGCCATGTTCGAGCACTCGACGCTCGTCGACCTCAACTCGACCACCCGAGCATAACACGGCTATGTGACACGCCCGTGTCACACACCGTGTTCACCCTACCAAGTCCCAAACTTGGTTCAAACACCACCCGTTTTGCTTTTAGGTTTTGGGGCGTTACATACAGACAAGGCATCAACTCAACCATGATGTGATGCATGGATGTTTTCTCTCTCAAGTTGAGCCTCAATCCATAACTGATGCAGATCAAGATCCCCACTGGATTATTGCAATGCAAGAAGTGCTCAATCAGTTTGAGAGATGTAGAGCTTGAGACTTGGTTCCATGGCCTAAAGGCTATCCAGTAATAGGGACCAAGTGGATTTTAAGGAATAAGCTTGATGCTCAAGGTATGATTATAAGGAACAAGGCTAGGCTTGTTGCTCAAGGCTATAGGCAAGAGGAAGGGATTTATTATGATCAAACTTTTGCACCTGTTGTCAGGCTAGAGGCAATAAGGATTTTCCTTGCTTATACTGCATTCAAGAAATTCAAAGTCTACCAGATGGATGTAAAAAGTACATTTCTGAATGGAGAAATAAAAGAATAGGTTTATGTTGAACAACCTCCAGGTTTTATCTCTTCATCTCATCCCTCTAATGTTTTTAGATTGCATAAAGCTCTCTATGGTCTAAAGCAAGCTCCAAGAGCTTGGTATGAAACCTTAGCTAGCTTTCTTTTAGAGCATAAGTTTTCTATAGGCATGGTAGATAGGTCTTTGTTTTTCAAACATCATAATGATAAAATACTTTTGGTACAAATATATAAGGATGACATAATATTTGGCTCTACAGATCCCAAACTATGTACAAGGTTTTCTAACCTTATGCATTCCAAGTATGAGATGAGTAGCATGGGTGAGCTCTCCTACTTCCTTGGCCTCCAAGTGAAGCAGACTCCTGATGGCATTTTCTTATCTCAATCCAAATATGCTAAAGAGCTGATTAAAAGGTTTGGGATGGCTGATGCCTCAGCTAAGAAAACACCTATGGCTACAAATGCTGTGGTTGATTCTGATGAACTAGGGAAATCTATTGATAAGAAATTATATAGGGCCATTGTTGGGTACCTTCTATATCTCACAGCAAGTAGACCTGATATAATGTTTGCTACATATCTTTGTGCTAGGTTTCAGGTGAACCCTAAAGAATCTCACCAAATTTTATTAAAAAGGATTTTAAGATATATAAAGAGTTGCCCAGATCTAGGACTCTGGTATCCAACTGAATCAGAATTTGAGTTAACTGGATAATCAGATGCTGGCTTTGCTAAATGTAGAGTGGACAGGAAAAGAACTTCAGGCACATGACAATTTCTTGGTGCTAGACTTGTCTCCTAGTTTTGTAAAAAATAGACATCAATGTCTACATAAACTTCAAAAGTTGAATATATATCAGCTGGCAGTTTCTGCTCATAGATGCTATGGATACAAAATCAACTCCTGGATTCTGGTTACAACTTTAATAATTCAACTATATTTTGTGACAGTACAAGTGCTATATCTATAACACAGAATCCAGTGCATCATTCTAGGACAAAGCATATAGATGTTAGACATCATTTCATTAGAGAATGTGTGGAGAAGAAGAAAATTAATATTACTTTCATTCCCACTGATTTGCAAAGGGCAGGAATCTTCACCAAATCCTTGGATGAGAAGAAACATCTAACCTTTATGAATCAGCTAGGCATGATGAATGGTGATACCTTAATTTAATTCTGTGTCTGTGGTCGAAGAACTTGACAAAATTCGTCGACCTGAGATAGACAAACTAAGGGAAGTTCTTGAGATATTTCGTCGACCTGAGATCGACGAACTCTCTGTGGAAGTCATTTGTCGTTGACCTGAGATTGACGATCTGGCTTCAGAAAAGTTTTCATTGACCTGAGTTCGATGAAAAGTTTGCCCCTCTTCTGACTGAGATCGACGAACTCTTTTGACTATAAAACATTTCATCGACCTCAGATCGAAGATTTCTCTTATTTCGCAGGACGGAGTTTGTTAGTTCATATTCTGAAAAACCTTATAACTAGGTTTTCTTCGACCTCCATCCCGCGCTTTATATTCCCTAGCACTTGATCTTTTTTGCTTTCGTGTTGCAGGACACTAATGGCAATTCCAGTAGGAGCTCTTTCCAGCATGAAGTCCGATATGGGTTTCGACATCGATTTTTATTCTTTTTAGCATTCAGACCAGATCTTCAAAGATATTCAGCAATTATTCGAGGAACTCAGTTTGAAGACCTTAATGTCTACCATAATAAAGATTGCTGGTTCTGAAATAAGAGAGTGGGTTTATATTTCATCTACCCCAGATGCTGACACGATGGTTGGATATATATCGGGTAACGTTGTTTCCTTAACACAAGATACCCTTTCTGAAATCTTTGGACTAGTTAACGGTGAAGATGATATTGAACTTGAATCTTCTGAATTTGAGGAAATGTTGACTTTGATGGGTTACTGTGGAGACACTCCAAATAAATTATTGAAGAAGCATCTATCTACTGAATATAAATTCCTTGCAGATGTAGTCGGTAAAGTGTTGCTGGGCAAGCATACAGCCCATGATCACATTACCAGACAACAGTTCTTAGTGATGAGTGTTGTGGTAAATAAGAAGGCTGCTAATTGGGCCAAAATTTTGTTCAATATGGTTAAGAAGAAGAACAAAAGAAAGAAGTTTGCTTTGTAAGGATTCTTGGAATCTTCCTTAATGCCAAGGCCGCTGAGTCCTTGGTCGCCCCCACCATATTCATCAACGCCTCCAAGAGGCTGACCTGCGCCTTGTTTAGCAAGTGAGAGAGGACTATATTAAAGCCGTCCGGGCTTCTTTCTCTAAAACCTCTGAGAGTACTAGGGCGGTACCAACCACTCCCCACCTTATAGAAGAAAGTTCCATTTCCCCTCTTAACCAAAGCCTTTCATCATCCCTCCAACAAACTTCCTCAGTTCCAGCATCTCTACCTATACCTCCTGTTTCCCCCATTCACCCTGCTTCTCCAATTCATCAACCTACACCTCCTCAGTCCCCCATCATTTCATCCCCAGTGCATACACAACAACAACTTCTAGATCAATCTCAATATCTAGATTATATAACTCCACCTCTATCCCCCTTCCATCTCATCTTCAAAATCTCACTTCTCTACCCTTTTTTAACCTTCTTTCATCTCCAAGCAATTCCTCAGATGAACCAATGTTAAATTGTCATCCCTCATCATCTTCCATCATCAATCCATCTATCTATACTCAAACCCCTCCAGAATTCTCAGATTTATCTTCTCCCTCCATCTCTCTCATCTTAGCATCCCTCACACCCCTTCTCAAACAGCTGATAGCAGAGGCTATTTCACCTCTTGCTATGTATATCTCTACCCTTGCTGCTCAGCTTTCTACCTTCTCTATCTTATCCTCTTCTATTAGGATCCTGGTTCCAGTAGCCACTGAAACAAGGTAGGGGGAGATACTCAGTGAAGAGGTTGCTCCAGCAGTAGTAGCAGATACAATAGCAGCGGAAGTAGCAGATACAACAACAGTAGTAGTAGCAGAAGCAGTTACAGAATTTGTAGCAGAAGTTGGCCTTATTGATACTGAATTTACTGATGCAGATCTTATTGAGTTTTATGATACTGAAATAGAGAGAAATTCTTTGGAAATTCTTTATGGAGATTGTCTCATTGCTCTAGATTTTGACCTATATTCTGTTCTAAGATCCTTTGATCTTTTATACAATAATTATCTTCCTTTTGTATCCTTTCATGGATGTACAAATATTGTTTGCTACTCAGCTCCCATCAGTTCAGAAATTTTGCAGTAGATACAGAAAAGTTTTTAAGCTCCTGAGCCTGAACTCATCTTAGTTCCAGAGGCTGAGATTTTTCAGGTGGCTGAGGATGAATCTTCTATGCCCAAGGCCTTTTCTCCTCCCACCTTTGTCTTCTCTGCCTCTCCATTGCCTGACATGGATGAGATTTTTGCTATGGACATAGATCTGGAAAATGTAGAAGACCCTGCTGAAATCATTCCACCTCCAGCAGTTCCTCCTCCAATTATCCCTCCTTCAGCATAAAAGCTAGTTCCAAATCAAGTCATTGCTGAGATTGATGCTTTATATGACAATCCTCAAGGATCTTCTGATGATGATCAATCTGATGACTCAGATTCTGATGACAGTAGAAAGAAAATGTCTAAGAAAAGAAAAGCCCCTTCCAAGGCTATTCCAAAGCCAAATCCAAGTAATGGTATTCCATACTATATTTTGCAAAAGATTACTCCCTACCCTGGTATTCCCCAGTTGATGTGGTTGTCTAAGAATGAGAAAAGGCTAGAAAGAAGAGAAGAAGGTACTCTCCTCCTCCTCAAAAGTTCAGGAGAGTTCCTCCTCCTCCTCCTCCCTCTTCAGGTTCCTCAGGCAACTCATCTCAGAAGCCTGCTTCCATGACAAAGAATTATCAGAGACAACCCAGAGAAAACTATCAATAGTCCTCTTCAAGAAATCGACCTTCAGATTCTTCAAATAAAGTTCCTACTGCAGAACCATTGCAGGATTCTAGTACAAAAAGGCCAGAATCACCTCCAATTCCTTTTGTTGATCCAGAACAGGAGACTTCTGCAATGATAGCCAGATTCCATGAGCTTATAGAACTTTCTCAGATTAACAAAGCAAAAGCTGAAGGCAAAGATATCTCTCAATTGTCAACTATTTCTTCCTACAGAAAAGAAGAATTGCACAGGTATGTTAGAGCTAATAAATTTTCAATGTTGATGATTATATGAAGCTGCACTTAAAGGCTGTTTTCCCATAACCTCTTCTCAAACAATAATTAGAGCATCTGACATGTATATGTCAAAGAAAGAAGCTGCCAAACATAACAGAGTAATCAAATTCAGACAACCTTCTAAAGATTCAGACAAAGACAAAGCCCAGAAGAAGAAATGAGTTTCCTTTCTTTTATTTTTCTAGCTGTCTTTTGAACTCTATTCTCTTTGTTTATCAAGAAGCACAACTCTGTAAATATCTGCAGAATATTTTCTTTCTGTCAGAAATATTTTCTTCTGCTTTATAATTGTTTTGTTTCTATGTTAGTGACCTTACCCAAATAGGGGGAGATTATTGGATCCCTAGTTGGATTTGGGCTAGGTTCACTAACTTAGGCTGAGTGTGACCCAACATTGTATAGCTAGTGTCATGAGTAGTAGTCCTAGAGTTTAGGCTAAGTCTTGATTAGTGCTACTTCCTTGGACGAGCCAAAAATTGACTTCAAAGAACCAGTTTTAGCAGTTTTCAGAAGACAGTAATCAGTTCGAAATTCTTCGAACTCAACTCGACGATCGTCGATCTCAGATCGACGAACTCAGAGTTAATTCTCTGAGCTGAGCTCGACATTCTCAGAGCTCAGGTCGACGCTTAGTTTTCTTATGTCAATTTCTCAGTTCGACGAACTCAGATTGCAGATTTGGTAACTTATTACCAGTTAACAGATCGCAGAGCATAATTCACGCCCGGGAAGGTCGTCACTACAAAACGTCGATCCTGCCGGCCAAATCGATCGTAGAACAGTAGCATAAGTAAATATAAAACAATTCCACCAGAGTCACATGTATATAAAATAAATCTCCACGAAGGGAGAGTCCACAATAATAATAATCAGAGTACAAAAGAAGGGCTTCTACCCGATACATCAAGTCCTCACTACAAACACTCTCGCAACTCTCAACATCTAAGCGGAAGCAAACTGAAGTCCATCCTTGACCCATCACCGTGTAGTAGTGGTCATGCGCAGCAACCGCTCCTCATGTCCTACCTCCTTGTCCTTCCGATGCTGATGCTCCTAATGCTCGATCCCCTAAATGATGTGGTTCGAAAACCATTAGTCTACAAGACTAAGTCCTATCATCCCCTACCCCTCCCCCATGGCTCCTAGGCACCGAGTGGGGAGAAGTAAAGGGAAGCTATGAAGGTGGAGAGTAACAAATGTAAGCAGGTGGCGACAGAACTAATCTAGCAGTTCTATGAGAATAAGCAACAGTAATAAAAGTATGAAAGAAAGAACATGAAATATGTAACCTTAACTTATATGAAAACACATAAGCTAAAGGATCTTCTGCAAGGCTCCGATCATATAAAAAGTCCCATACCAATTTATACGATGAGGTGTCGGTTTACAAGCAAACAATATTTATCATAGGAAAATGACCATAACTTATAAGTGTGCTCACGCAAGCCTATAAGCTAAGGGTTCATTTTGTAGGGCCTATTGTATAAAACATCCCATACCACTTTATACAATATGTGTTAGGGGTTGATGCAATGATGATGCTATGACATGCAAATATGCTATGATGTGATTATGCAAGTGCAACTCACCGACCCGACTCTGTGTATAAAAACCTTTATTTCCCCCTTTCTGGAGCCTAACCTCCCAGGATACCTCCATAGTGGCAAACAGAAGCGGTGGGTTGGGCCTCACCCACCTCTAAACCGGTATCAGCACTTCCAGTAAGACCTATCGTACACCTCAACGCTGGTGCACTAAGCAGACTCCTGCATACTCTTGCCGGCTGGCGCACCGGACTTTATTTGGTGAAGTGTAAAACCACACTTGCCGAGTCAATGTACTGGTGTCGGTGTGACGACTCTCCAATATCGAAGACCCACCACCTTATATCTTATGCACATGCAATATTAATGTATTATCCACCGAGCCAAAGCTCCCCTAGCTATTCTGCCCATAACAAATATCTACTGAGCCATCGACTCACCGGGCTACCCTGCCCATTTCCACAACCACCGAGCCTACCGCCCGAACATCCTTGTCACCCTATCTTCCCGAGACACCGGGGTGTGTGAAAGTGAACCCCTAATTATATTAGTTACTCTTTAACGTTTATTATTCCTATGGTTTACATTCGCCCAGGACTGCCAAAGGCATACCCCGTGAAGGGTTCTCGAGGGCACTAAGAGCTACGATGGGCTGAAGCCCAAAGCTCCCTTTCGCAAGGCACTTAATATTATTGATTTCTACCCATGACCAATCCTCTCTTTTATTTAAGTGTGACTCCCCTAAGTGTGTTTAAGCTCTCCGAGCTAGCCTATTTCAGTTCTATGTACTATATACAGATCGTGCTAAGCTACATGGTGCTCCCACTAAGGGGTACTCCATTTACTCATCCAACAGATCCATAACAATTTATTGGATTCATAATTTTCTTAGTGATATTGGGCTCTATATCTATTTTTGATCAGAAATCCACAATTCATAATGTATGAAACAAGTACTTAAAATAATCATCTGAAAATTCCAATAAATATACAGAGGGATCTATAATGATGTAAAACTTCCACGTACAAAATTTCATAACTTTTCCGCAAACAGAAATACCATAACAAGCAAAATAAACCTAAGGACACAACTAGGGTTATTAAGGAAGTACTGATTTTATTAGCCCAAATATTCCACCAAAATTATTTTAGGACTCTTTTTATCAGAGAAATACCCTGCCCAAATGTCAAGTTATTGTGAGGTGTTTTGATTGCCTAAACCCAACTATTGGGGGTGTAACCTAAACTAGGATTAGGGATTTGAGAGGGTTAAAGGCTTCTAAACTCAATATAACTTCAACCAGAGGACCAGAGCTACCCTATGTCCCTTCCACCAAGTCTCAAGTCATTCCAAGGTAGTTTGACCCCAAGACCTTCATACCCTAAAAATCTCCAAAAAAGGGCCTACCCTAGGGTTCTAGGGATACCCTACCCCAAACACCCCCAAATCCCATTAGAAGGTGCTACATGCATATAAAATCAGTGGCCAAAATATCAGCCTCTTTTGAGGGGATTTGACCACTCAAACACCAAAAAGAGCACTTTGACCTAAATAACTCTATAAGGGTATACATAGGGTTGGGTCAATACCTAATCAAAACATCTCCAAATGAGATGAAATTTTTACCAGATCCCTAACATGCCCTCTAAGACCACCAACCCAAATCTGGGGGAGTTTTGAGATGTTTAAAACACCTAATTAATTTATTCATGGATTATTAAATTTTTACAAAAACTATAGAAAATGGTTCTCCAAAAATTCCCATTTTTGGATATGTTATAGGTATAGTTAAGAGTGACCCCCATATAAAATTTCAAGTCATTTAGATGGCTGGATTGGTGGGGGCACTCAAACCAAGTTCTGGTCAAGCCTATGTATAGACCACACCAAAATGGGTGCTGCAGTCAAACCACTTACCCAACTGGATTCAAACAAATTTTAAAATTAACTAGACTTCACGGGTTACAACGTTGATGTTGGTCACTGTTCCTATAGAGGGGCCTAAGTATTATTAATATTTAATTTAAAACTACCCAGTAAACAGGACAGAAATCGAAATAATATGAATTAATAAATCCAGATCCAACACGGATCTTAAAGCAAATCATGGGGCTCCTGGTCATCTTCTTCCTCCAGCCAAGGGTTGAGATTGGCCGAACCTGGAGCCTATTCCAAGCTCATTTCCCGGCCACCCGTCCACCTCCCTGGCCGGCCACCACCGCCACCACCTTCGTTGAGGTGGGGGCTATCGCCGGGCGGCGACACGACCGCCGGAGGGGCGGTTTTCGGCGATCCCGCAAGGTTGAAAATCCATGAAAATTTTAGAAAATCTCTTCTTCAATCGGACTCAATTGAGCCCGAATTATCTCCTAAAATATCTAAGGATTTAGCCCACGAAGAGAGGAGTAGAGAAGGACCTTAAACCGAGCTTGTCGACGAGTGTGGTGGTGGTGCGCCATGGCCGACGGTGGAGCTTTCCAATGATCTACAATGCTACAATGAAATACCTCATTTTCTTTAGCGTAATGGTGGAAAAGAATGCTCTTGGCATAGGGAAGATTTTAAAAGAGCCAAATGGGGGAGAGGGAGGGTCTTGACTTCAAAGCCATTTATGGCCATAAAGGGGAATTTCGGCCATGGCTTTGGTTCATTGTTTCCATCCTTGCACATCCTGGAAAACCCCTTGCACCTCTCTTAATTCATCAAGGGAGATGAATCAAGCCTTTGGGATGAAGGAAGGAGGCCCCTTAGCCTTCCAAAGCCATTAATGGCTCTCTTTAAACCACTTTCTCTCTCTAGAAATACATGAAACTCTCATTTTCTCTCTCCTAATTACTTAGGACGAATTTGCTCATCTCTCTAGCCTATTGGCAGCCCATAAAATCATTATTAATAATTAGGATGGGGTTAGCCCAAGTGGGGGAAATGAGCTTGAGCTTGAGTTAGCCCATTTGGGCTAATTTGACCTATTTCAAGGATTGAGTTGACCTTGGTCAAATTGACCATTTGGTTTGGCCCCAATGGGTCCTTGGTGACCCATTGGCTTCCCCTAAGGTCTAGGTAGGGTTGGGTATGGTTGAATTGGCAACTTGGAGGTCACTTGACTCTTAGTAAGGGCACTTTGACCGCTTTGGGGCTAGAGTTGACTTGGGTCAACTTAGCCTCTTGGGTTATCCCCAATGGGTTCTTGGTGACCCATTGACCTTACTTAAGGTCTAGGAAGACTAAGGTAGTGTTTGTTTGGCATATTAGGGGCATATTGCCCTTAGTTAGGGCACCTTGCCCAATTTAGGCCTATGGTGGTCTTGGTCAATTTGACCACTTTGGGTTTATTTCAATGGACCCTTAGGGCTCTTAAAGACCTTCCAATAGTTTAGGGATATTGTGGTGGGGTCATGGATTCCTGGTGAAGCTTTATGGTCATCCTAAACTAGTGTTTAGAATTCTACTATTTGCAGACCATGGTGATCTCCACCTTCATGCCTAAGCTCACTTGGTCTTCTTGGGCTTATTAGGGTTTCATCATGAATTAGTCATGAAAAAACCACTCCTAGGGGTCTAGTTGAAAATGGAATGTTAAAAATCCCAATAAACAAAACAAAAATTTCGTCCTCGAAATTCAAGTTAGGCCTGCGGGGTTTCTACTAAGGGTAACTGCTTGTAACATCCCATAGGAATTTGAATGTATACTTTACCCAGAGAGATCTGGGTACCTCCGTTGAATTAGATTCGATGGCTCCCTGGTATTCTCCTCCTGCCCATGGTTCATTTACATGACCTTGACCAGTGGGACCTTCTTGCGCCGCAAGACCCACACCGCTGTGTCATTTATCCTATCCGGCTCATCTTGTTACCGATTGATCAAAATCTATCGAGCCATCTATGCCAAGAAGCTGCTATTCTGGCCGTAGTAGAGCCTTCCTTAGAGAGGAGACGTGGAATACGTCATGCAAACCCGCTAATTTCAACTGTAGCTCCGGCCTGTAAGCCAAAGGGTTGATCCGCTCCCAGATCCTATAACACCCCATATTCCATGGACTGAGCTTCTTCTGCCCGCGTACCCGCGAGACTCCATGCACCAGACGTATCTTCAGAAATACACAGTCTCCATCCTGATTCGACACGATCATCTTAAGCACACCATGATAGCGAACAATAACTCACAAATCTCATGAAACACCCACGAAAGTTTTTATTCCGGGTCGGGTGACATAAGCTACCTCGGTCAGTCTATCCTCGATGTTCCCTTTATACTTGTTCCAGGAGTGGGGATGAGGAATCCTGTGTATGAAAATCCCTAATTATACCCTCGAACATCTACTCTAACTTGGGCAGTGGCTGTAATAGTTCCCCAAAAACTCTTTCACATAGCCTACATCAACTGACTAACCTTACCGTGCATCACCAAACCCATGACACCTTTCTTCACTCCGGTGGTACATATTTTGAGATACACCATACTTTCGATGATAAACCATAGCGATTAAATTTTTACCTTCTCAGATATCCTAAATCTTGTTACCCGTCATCCAATTTTACATGATAATAGTTAATCCTCGAAATTACTGCGTCTTATTACCATGTCATTATCTTGGTAATGCTACAGGTCAACATTCCAAACATGTTTTTACAAAATCTTATCTTCGCCCGAATAACGTCGAATTATATCGACTTCAACCTCACTATGTTTGTTACGCCGCATTCTCTAAATTAGGTATAAGAAAACCCAAGTCAATACTAATTTGTCCAATAAACAAAGGACAAGTCCCCAATAAATAAAAGATAAACACCTAATAAACAAAAGATAAGCCCCTACCTACCTTAGGCTAAGTATCTTTGATATTACCATGCAATATCAGTCCTAGCTGGGTGCACAATCCCTAGGGCATCAATCTTCGACTTGGGGTTCCACCCTGAAACTCGTCAATATACTCCATACTTTAAACTCTATGAGTCACATTTACGACGACCTTAAAAATGTTCCCAATCCCAAATGGGTATCTTCCGAACTTTAATTCCTATCCGACCCTCAGTGTTTGTCTCGGTGGTTGCCTCTAGGTAATTTTTTTACAGGTACGAGGGTCGAGATAAAATGTCTTATACCATTCTGCTAATAGATCATTGGCCTCAATTCTCCTTAAGGTCGTCCTACCAGTTTGAGTAATCTTTGATTGGGATAGTAGGGACACCTGAGTTTATGTCTTAGGTAGTCATTCTCGTGCTAAACTCCTCCTTTATTCTCTTTGGGTATCTCCTTACCTTAACCAAGTTCATACCCAAGGTCTATTTTGAACTAGGGCATACTATAAATTATCATGGTTAGTCATGAGTCCTAGTTGGCCGAGTCTAACTCATTGGTTAGAGGATTATAAGATGAGATCTTCGCAGCCTGAGGTGTCCCCTATTGGGGGCAGGGTTTACCACAGGATACAAAGAAGAATTTCAATTAATGAAGAAGTGAACTTTTACATGTGATTTCCCTTATGGGCACACCACTGCTTCTGCTGCTAGTTTGTCCTCAAACTAAGCTCGCGCGGTGGTGACCCAGGGTTAGTGGACTTCTACTTTTTGGATCGAGGTTTCCTCTGATACCACTTGTAAGACCCCATTTTTTTTCTTTTTAAACTACTGGGATCTTAGGCCCAGAACCGCTGCTTTGCGGTGACAACTTCACGTTCGGGAAGGTCATCACTACAAAACGTCGATCCTGCCGGCCAAATCGATCGCAGAACAGTAGCATAAGTAAATATAAAATAAGTCCACCAGAGTCACATGTATATAAAATAAATCTCCACAAAGGGAGAGTCCACAATAATAATAATCAGAGTACAAAAGAAGGGCTTCTACCCGATACATCAAGTCCTCACTACAAACACTCTCGCAACTCTAAACATTTATGCGAAAGCAAACTGAAGTCCATCCTTGACCCATCACCGTGTAATAGTGGTTGTGCGCAGCAACTGCTCCTAATGTCCTACCTCCTTGTCCTTTCGGTGCTGATTCTCCTAATGCTCGATCCCCTAAATAATGTGGTTTGAAAACCGTTAGTCTAAAAGACTGAGTCATATCATCCCCCACCCCTCCCCCATGGCTCCTAGGCATCGAGTGGGGAGAAGGAAAGGGAAGCTATGAAGGTGGAGAGTAACAAATGTAAGCAGGTAGCGACAAAACTAATCTAGCAGTTCTATGAGAATAAACAACAGTAATAAAAGTATGAAAGACAGAAAATGAAATATGTAACCTTAACTTATATGAAAACACATAAGCTAAATGATCTTCTGCAAGGCTCCCATCTTATAAAAAGTCTCATACCAATTTATACGATGAGGTGTCGGTTTACAAGCAAACAATATTTATCATAGGAAAATAACCATAACTTATAAGCGTGCTCACACAAGCCTATAAGCTAAGGGGTCGTTTTGTAGGGCCTATTGTATAAAGCGTCCCATACCACTTTATACAATAGGTGTCAGGGGTTAATGCAATGATGATTCTATGACATTCAAATATGCTATGATGTGATCATGCAAGTGCAGCTCACCGACCCGACTCTGTGTACATAGACCTTTAGTTCCCCCTTTCTGTAGCCTAACCTCCCAGGATACCTCCGTAGTGGAAAACAGAAGCAGTGGGTTGGGCCTCACCCACCTCTAAACCGGTATCAGAACTACCAGTCAGAACTATCATACGCCTCAACGCTGGTGCACTAAGCGGACACCTGTGTACTCTTGCTGGCTGGCGCACCAGACTTTATTTGGCTAAGTGTAAAACCACACCTGCCGAGTCAACGTACTGGTGTCGGTGCGACGACTCTCCAATATCGAAGACCCACCACCTTATATCTTATACACATGCAATATTAATGTATTATCCACTGAGCCAAAGCTCCCCGAGCTATTCTGCCCGTCACAAATATCTACCGAGCCATCGGCTCACCAGGCTACCCTGCCCATTTCCACAACCACCGAGCCTACCGCCCAAACATCCTAGTCATCCTATCTTCCCGAGACACCGAGGTGTGTGAAAGTGAACGCCTAATTATACTAGTTACTCTTTAACGTTTATTATTCCTATTATTTACGTTAGCCCAGGACTGCCGAAGGCATACCCCGTGAAGGGTTCTCGAGGGCACTAGGAACTACGATGGGCAGAAGCCCAAAGCTCCCTTTCGCAAGGCACTAAATATTATTGATTTCTACCCATGACCAATCCTCTCTTTTATTTCAGTGTGACTCCCCTAAGTGTGTTTAAGCTCTCCGAGCTAGCCTATTTCAGTTCTATGTACTATATGCAGACCGTGCTAAGCTACATGGTGCTCCCACTAAGGGGTACTCCATTTACTCATCCAACAGATCCATAACAATTTCTGGGAGTCTACCATGACCTATTTAGACTAACTCCAGAGTTTCATAATTTTCCTAATTATTTGGGCATTTAATCTAATTAACCTAAGACTCTGAATGCCCTACTTTGAACATGAAATGCACTTTTAAATTAGAAACAAATCACCACAAAATTATGATAAATACTAGGTAACATTTCTATAGCAAATCCAAGGTCTAAGAATTTTCAGAATTGTTTAGGCCCCAAATCCACAATTTAGAACATATAGTCAATATTACCATTTTAAGAAGCAAAGGCCAGCAATATTGTTCTAAAAATTATAATAAAAATCCAGTAAGTCCATCATGGCCTAAAAATACTCTAGAAGTATTCTCCCAATTTTCCAGTGAACAATAGCCCCTAATTTAATTTTAAATCAATGATTCCATAGCCTTCGGTTATTGAAGCAAGTACTGTAATAATTCATCTAATAATTATGAGAAAATTCTAGGAGATAGATAATGATCTAAAACTAATCCTAACCAAGTTTTACAATTTTATAAAATATGAGGGGCTCTGAATCTAATTAAAAGTAATCTTCTATATTTATAACTTTGTGAAACAAGTACTATTTTTAATCTTCTAAAAATTATGAGAAAATTCTAGAGCCAACAAAATGTCATAAAACACTCAATGACCAAGTTTCATAATTTTCTTAGTGATATTGGGCTCTATATCTATTTTTGATCAGAAATCCACAATTCATAATGTATGAAACAAGTACTTAAAATAATCATCTAAAAATTCGAATAAATATAGACAGGGATCTATTATGATGTAAAACTTCCAAGTTTGAAATTTCATAACTTTTTAGTGGACAGAAATATCATAACAAGCAAAATAAACCTAAGGACACAACTAGGGTTTTTAAGGAAGTACTGATTTTATTAGGCCAAAAATTCCACCAAAATTATTTTAGGACTCTTTTTATCAGAGAAATACCCTGCCCAAATGTCAAGTTATTGTGAGGTGTTTTGATTGCCTAAACCCAACTATTGGGGTTGTGACCTAAACTAGGATTAGGGATTTGAGAGGGTTAAAGGCTTCTAAACTCAATAAACCTTCAACCAGAGGACCATAGCTACCCTATGTCCCTTCCACCAAGTCTCAAGTCATTCCAAGGTCATTTGACCCCAAGACCTTCATACCCTAAAAATCTCCAAAAAAGGGGCCTACCCTAGGGTTCTAGGGATACCCTACCCCAAACCAGCCCAAATCCCATTAGAAGGTGCTACATGCATATAAAATCAGTGGCCAAAATATCAGCCTCTTTTGAGGTGATTTGACCACTCAAACACCAAAAAGAGCACTTTGACCTAAATAACTCTATAAGGGTATACCTAGGGTTGGGTCAATACCTAATCAAAATATCTCCAAATGAGATGAAATTTTTACCAGAGCCCTAGCATGCCCTCTAAGACCACCCACCCAAATATGGGGGAGTTTTGAGATGTTTAAAACACCTAATTAATTTATTCATGTATTATTAAATTTTTATGAAAACTATAGAAAACGGTTCTCTAAAAATTCTCATTTTTGGATATGTTATATGTATAGTTAAGAGTGACTCCCATATAAAATTTCAAGTGATTTGGATGGCTGGATTGGTGGGGGCACTCAAACCAAGTTCTGGTCAAGCCTATGTATAGACCCCACCAAAATGGGTGCTGCGGTCAAACCACTTTCCCAACTGGATTCAAACAAATTTTAAAATAAACTAGACTTCACGGGCTACAACGTTGATGTTGGTCACTATTCCTATAGAGGGGCCTAAGTATTTTTAATATTTTATTTAAAACTACCCAGTAAACAGGAAAAAAAACGAAATAATATGAATTAATAAATCCAGATCCAGCACGGATCTTAAAGCAAATCATGGGGCTCCTGGTCATCTTCTTCCTCCAGCCAAGGGTTGAGATTGGCCGAAACTAGAGCCTATTCCAAGCTCATTTCCCAGCCACCCGGCCACCTCCCTGGCCGGCCACCACCGCCACCACCTTCATTGAGGTGGGGGCTATCGCTGGGCGGCGGCACGGCCGCCGGAGGGGGGGTTTCCGGCGATCCTGCAAGGTTTAAAATCCATGAAATCCATGAAAATTTCAGAAAATCTCTTCTCCAATCGGGCTCAATTGAGCCCGATTTCTCTCCTAAAATATCTAAGGATCTAGCCCACGAAGAGAGGAGTAGAGGAGGACCTTAAACCGAGCTTGTCGGCGAGTGTGGTGGTGGTGCACCATGGCCAACGGTGGAGCTTTTCGATGATCTATCCCACGATGAGAGGAGTAGCGAACTCCTTCATTTTCTTCAGTGGAATGGTGGAAACGAATGCTCTTGGCCTAGGGTAGCTTTTAAAAGACCCAAATGGGGGAGAGGGAGGGTCATGGCTTCAAAGCCATTTATGGCCATAAAGGGGAATTTCGGCCATGGCTTTGGTTCATTATTTACAGCCTTGCACAACCTGGAAAACTGCTTGCGCTTCTCCTAATTCAGCAAGGGAGATGAATCAAGCCTTTGGGATGAAGGAAGAAGGCCCCTTGGCCTTCCAAAGCCATTTATGGCTCTCTTTAAACAACTTTCTCTCTCTAGAAATACATGAAACTCTCATTTTCTCTCTCCTAATTACTTAGAACGAATTTGCTCATCTCTCTAGCCTATTGGCAGCCCATAAAGTCATTATTAATAATTAGGATGGGGTTAGCCCAAGTGGGGGAAATGGGATTGAGCTTGAGTTAGTCCATTTGGGCTAATTTGACCTATTTCAAGGATTGAGTTGACCTTGGTCAAATTGACCATTTGGGTTGACCCCAATGGGTCCTTGGTTACCCATTGGCTTCCCCTAAGTTTGAGGTAGGGTTGGGTATGGTTGACTTGGCACCTTGGAGGTCACTTGACCCTTAGTAAGGGCACTTTGACCGCTTTGGGGCTAGAGTTGACTTGGGTCAACTTAGCCTCTTAGGTTGTCCCCAATGGGTCCTTGGTGACCCATTGACCTCACTTAAGGTCTAGGAAGACTTAGGTAGGGTTGGTTGGGCATATTAGGGGCACATTGCCCTTAGTTAGGGCACCTTGCCCAATTTTGGCCTATGGTAGTCTTGGTCAATTTGACCACTTTGGGTTGATTTCAATGGACCCTTAGGGCTCTAAAGAACCTTCTAATAGTTTAGGGATATTATGGTGGGGTCATTGAGTCATGGTGAAGCCCTATGGTCATTTTAAACTAGTGTTTAGAATTCTACTATTTGCCGACCATGGTGATCTCCACCTTCATGCCTAAGCTCACTTGGTCTTCTTTGGCTTCTTAGGATTTCGTCATGACTTAGTCATGACAAAACCACTCCTAGGGGTCTAGCTGGAAATGGGATGTTACAGACGATCTTTGATCTCAGGTCGACGAATTCTGTTTTGCGTTAAGAGTTTTCTGTGTTATTCCAGAATGAGTCCTTCCCTCTTCTGCTCCTTATTGGCAATATTATTCTGAGCATTTAATGCAAATATTCTTCTGAATATAGCCGTTATTTGGCTGCATTAAATGTGGTATTCTTCAGAATAAATAATTGCTTATTCTATCAAGAACAGTTGGGGAAACTCATCAATGCTATTATTCCAGCCATTTTCTATTCCCCCTAGAATCCATCATTTATGGGAAGATTTCAAAAATTCAAAGAGAATTTTTCAGTAGTGGAATAAAAAGCAATTCTCTTCTTCTTCGAGAACAACAGACAAGAAAGACAGTTAAAGAAACAGGAAGAGAAATCGAGAAGCACTGAACAGGAAATTTCTGAACAAGCACTCGACGCTCTCAACGCTTTCTCATTCTCTGCCATCACTATAGATTGAAGAAGAACAAAACATCAAGATCAAGAGTCTTCTTCAACCTTTGTTCCAGAAATCCTCAGAGACACTCTAATCAACATCTGTTACTGGATTTCCTTGGATCTTGGCAGATCAAGCTGAAGACCTACTCACCCTTTAGCAAAGCTCTATTCTTTCAGAAATAGTCTACCTCTCAGAAGGAGATTTGACATCACAAGAATCCACACAGTCTTCTCAGTTGTACTTGAGAAAAGAGAAGACTTCCATCAACATTTTCCATCCCACTGTACAGGGTTATAGCTCCCTTCAAAAGTTAGTTTGGTTGACAAGTGTCTCTCCAAAAGACTTGAAGTTGGTTTTTAGGCACCTGATCAAAAGCCTGAAGGGTTTCCTGATCTACCTAAACAAAATCTTGTGGTGGCAGTCACCTGATCAAAACCTGCTAGTGGATTCCTACCAAGAGTGGTAGAAGAGTGGATGTACCCAAGTTTAGGGGAACCACTATAAACTTCTTGTATCGTCTGGTTGCTCCATTTCATTTGTTTTTGCTGTGCTTGTGATTGCTGAATTGTTTAGCTTAGTTTTTCTAATTCCTTAACTAATATATGGTATCACTATATTTACTCTGATATAATCTAAAAAGAACCAAAAGTTTTAATACTCTATTCACCCCCCTCTAGAGTAATCTGACCTAACACCCTCCTTTTAGAGGTTGGTAGTTTTTATATCATCTTATAATGCTAAAGTTGTGGAGACTGTATGTTCTGGGGCCCCGACCAGACCCATATTATACGGTCATTACAGGGGAGGCATTACATATTTAGCCACAATTCTTATCCCTTTGGAGCTTCTCTTCAAGATCCAGAATAATTATGTTATTATGGTTAATGGTCCCAATCTGGATGATTATTATGATCTTTAGTTGCCTGACTTCCCTTATTTTATGATCCAACAAGGATGATGTCTCAGCCTACAGAGAAGCATCTAGCTGAAGGGAGGTAATCTCCTCAGCTCGATTCATGGAAAACTTCTTACTCCTTTTCAAAGCATCCAGAAGGGAACCATACTTGTTAATCAATTGATTGACATCTTCATTTGATTCTGACCCATATTCATCACTGGATGATGATGCATCATAATTTGGACTGGTCTCATAATCTGAGTTAGAAGAGGAGTTAGATAGAGAGTATACTTTATCTAAGACCAGGCTGATCCTGGCAAGATTCTTCATTTGATAAGGCCATTAGCCCATAAATGCTGATAACCTCTTCATCCTCCTCAGTATTCACTGTCTGAATGTGATAAAGAGGTCTTGATGCCTATCCTTACTGTAGGATAGTCTTCTTCTTCATTAACAACAACAGCAAATAGCCTGATATAGGCTTCCTCTTCTTCAGAATCTGAAGAAGACGAGTCACTTTGACTCCAGCTCTTTTCAAACTTGGCAATGAAGTTCTTTTCCTTTTTGCCCTTTAGATGGTGGTGCTTCTTCTAACCAGTCTCCTTTCTCTTTACATGACAATCAACTTTGACATGTTCTGTCTTACTGCATCAAAAACAAACAATTTTAGAGGAAACATGTTTACTAGATTTAGATTCATACATGTCTCCCTTACAGTTTTTTCTCAGCCTTGTAATGGTCCTTCTTGTGATGAGAGGAGGAAGGTCTAATCCTCTACTGCTTCTTCTTCATCATCTTCTAAAACTTTCTAGAGAAGGCAGAAAATTCTCCATCAGACATATGTTGCTGTCTGATGTGCTTGGCTCTGTGTTGTCTGATTCGGCAAGACTCCTTGGGGGAGAGGCTATCCTCTCCTTGCTCTTCTTAGAACTCTATGCTTTGAAATCCACTGACTTTTCCTTGGCCTGGGATCTGCAGATAGTCTCCTTATCCTTCCTTGCAGACAGCTACATCTCATAGGATAACAGCTTCCCTAAATAGTGTGTGAGGGGGAGTATTAGCAAGCTTTGCCACCTCTCTGATGGCATAAATCTTTGTGTCCCAGTTTCTAGTTAGAGATATGAGGAACTTGTCATTGAGCTCATAATGACTGAAGACCCTCGCATAGGTCCTCAGCTCATTCACAATTCTGAAGAATTTCTCATAGCAATCGTGCTATGCTATCCTTCTTGTTCTGTCTGAAGGCTTCATACTCTTGGTTGAGTAGGGATTTCCTATCATCCATGACTTCTTCAGTCCCTTCCATGTTGATAACTAGGGTATCCCACGTCTCCTTTTGATGTCTTGCAATGGACTAGATTCTGGAATGTCGAATCATCTATGACACTCGCTATTATGTTCTCTGCCCTCTTGTACATTATATCTAAAATGTCCTCATCCTTGGGCATTTCAGAATACTTTTTAGGTATCTGGACTGTTGCATATAGAGCTGAGATCTTCATTGGGATGAAGGCTCCCTCTTGAACAGTTATAAAGATTGTTGGGTCAGATGCTTCCATAAATAACCTGACCCTCTCATTCCAGATACCAAAGCTTTCTTTTCTACAGATTAGAAGCTTCATGGAACCCAGCTCCTTATGGTTCTCTCCTGAACCCATAAGGATACACTTGTACTACTCTTGGAGATCAACTCAGACTGTTAAGTCCTTTTTGAGTAACCTTCCCTCTAATACTACTTGAAAGTCTCTAGTTTCAAGAGTAGCTAACACCTAGAGGGGAGAGGGTGAATAGGTTTTAGGTATTTTTGTAGTTTCTCCTTACTTAGGTGTGTTGTGAGTTATATTAAGCTAGCTTTCAAGATCACACAACAAGTACACAAAAGATTTATAATGGTTCCCCAGATTATGAGTAAATCCACTGTCCCTCCCACCTTTCTAACAGCTTATTAGACAAGACCACTTCTCCAAACTTGGCTCCAAAGAGCTTACAACACAGATCCCTCAAGATCTCTCAGTCTCCTCCAATACCTACATCTCAGGCACAAAGCCCTACCTATTAGAGAAGTTATCTCCTACAACTTAGACACATAGGACCTACCTCAGACTTGAGCACAAGTCGTACAACTCAGGCTAGGAGGATAGCCCTATAACTCAGAGATGTAATCTCCTACATCAGATCTGAACCAGATCCTACCTCAGGAAAACTACCCAATAACTCAGATCTAGTCCATGATCCTACCTCAGATTCACCTCAGAATCCTACCACTCAGATCTACAAAAGATCCTACACATAGCCTTTATAATATTAGGCAACTCAGATCCAAAGGATCTTATAGAGAGAGTAAAGTGTGTTGATGATGACTAGACACCAGAGAGATTTTCTCTGTGTCTACCTTCTTTTGAACTGAAGGAGCTCAGTCTAGTCTTCTTCTTTATAGCTCCAGAGAATGTTCTTCAGGAAAAATCTGCTTGAACTGTGAAGTAGCAGCAGCTAGGGTTAGCCCTTGCTGCTCCTTATTTCTCAGAGAGTTTCTTTGTGCTTGCTGTTGAAGGTAAGAATAACAACAGCTAACTTGTATTAACTTTCAGATCAGTAGTCAGAATAACTTCTCTTGGCTCTACAATAGTGTCGAGAGGAAGAAGATGAAGTCCAGTGCTATTCCAAAAGTTAATTTCTTCTCAGTGAGCTGATCCCCTTTTCTATCCCGCCGTCCAACGGCTCTTTGAGCCTTGGGTCCACTTGTATTTGGTAGCTGCAATCTTGCTTTTGCATTAAATGCAGTACTAGAGGCACGCGACACTATTTTTCATGTACTGCAGACTTCCCGCAACATTTTAAATTTTTGCTGATGTCAGCACCTGTGGACTTAATCGATTTCAGACAATTCATCATAGGCGTTGAGTGAAGGTATGTCATTCAGTGCCAAAACACTTAGCCAAATACTTTACAGTACCAGACATCGAGTGATCAGTTTTTACTCGACAAATATAGACATTAGCTGTCTTAAATGATTAGGCGTTGAGTGAACCTTCATCACTCAATGCATTTGGAATTACCCACTTTTCTTCTATATGAAGGCGTTGAGTGATGCTTATGCACTCAATGATTTCTGCCTTAGCTCGCCATCTTGATGAGGCGTTGAGTGAACAGCCTTCACTCAATGATTTTGTACTTAGTAGAATTTCTTATTGAGCTGGCGTTTAGTGAACAACCTTCACTCAATGTATATGGACTTTGACAGAATTTCTGTCTTCAACTTCTAAAGCTTTGACATCACTCAGTTTTGTCGACGCTTTCTTCTTTAGGTGTTGAGTGAACTGCCTTCACTCAATGCTTCTGGACATAGCAAGAATCCTGCTTTGATTCTCAGATTGTTTGACTGCTTGAGTTTGACTCAATGCTTCTTGTAATTTGGCATTGAGTGAACTGCCTTCACTCAATGCTTTTGGACTTAACCAAAATTTTGCCTTGAAAATAGTTAGGCTTTGACTATCCTCGCTTTACTCAACATTTTTTGCTTTCTAGAGTTGAGTGAACTGCTTTCACTCAACGCCTGTGAACTTAGACATATTTTTATCTTTCCTGCATCCTTCCTTGTATCCACTGACCTATCTTATCATTGTAACATGTAATCACCTGTATACATAGAACTTATTGCAACCATTAGTTACACACAAGTATATGATATTGTCTCATAGGCCTTCTTTAAATTAGGGACATTGGGATTAATGGACCCAACAGTTGCCCTCACCTCGCTCCCTCTCTGACGAGTCAAGATGAATGTGCTTTCCCTTGGATACCACCACCTTCTTCAGTCTCTTTCCCGGTGGTGGGAGGCGAGGCGAGTTGGAGCTTGTAGGGACATGTCGCTTCTAGCTATTGGAAGGTCCGGTGGACTCCTGCTCCCTCCGACACACCTCCGCGACTGCCCTTTCCCGTGCGAGTGGATCGAGGTACAACTCTGAATCCGCGAAGGGCGAGTGCTCTGTGATAGTCGCTCCCCTGCATGGAATAAACTTAGCCTCCTCAGGAAAGAAAATGAAATAACCCTTTTAGCGAGCCCACAGGAAAGCAAAGGGGAAACATACCTTCACCATGAAAAACTAGCGGGAGCAAGTCGAGGCCCCATCGCAGGAAGGCGACCTCAAAATCTTTGTGAAAAAAAAATTGTTGGAGGTTGGAGTCATCGCCCGATACAGTCGGTGCCCGATATGTATCCTCACTCTACTGAATGGGCGAGTAAGGGATGTTGCCGAGATCGCCTTGATGAAGACAAACTTGGTGAACAAGTGATGGTTCTTATTGGGGATCGCACACCTTATATTATGATCCAGCAAAGAAGGCGACTCCATTGTTGGTGGCACAGTAGATGAATAGGTTCCGAAAAATAGTGAGGTTTAACTCGATCTGTTCCTTCTGAAGGAATCTTGTGAAAGCCACTGGCATGGCAATCACGTTGGGGTTAAGCTGCGTAGGGATAGCTGGGAAGTACTTCAGTACATGGCAAAGCTCCGGCAAAAGAGGGAGGCGCAACCCCACCTCAAAGTGCGAGATGGGGAAGGCGAGCTTATCCAAAAATAAGGTGTTGATCGCTTCGCCCCTCCCCGGCCGACTCGCAGTAAACCCCGGGGGAATGTGATCTGCCACGAAGGTAAGGTATTCCTGATCTGAAGGATTTCCATCGAAGAAGGGATACTCGGTAAACTGCTTCACGCATTTGACCTTCCGTCGGCGTCGGCTCGCGTCTTTCCCATCCTAGCAAGTCTTTGTGCAAGTGCAGGTGGCGAGAAGTCTAGTTCAAGAGGGTGTGACTACAATGAATGTGATGGGCTACGGGTAGGTAGGGGGTCCTATTTATAGAAAATGTTAGGGCTTGCCGAGCCACTCACTTGGGCTAACTCTCTAGCCTTGACACTGACCCCCCGTGACCTATTCTACTAGAAGACGAGACGGATTCAAAGTAGAACATTGCATTCACGCAAGATCAACAAGCACCAAATATTAGACATGATTACAATTATTAAGCATAGCAGTGCGATTGTCCTCAAGAAGAAATACATCAGGGGGAAGAAGAGTTATTATAATATATGGGAAGATCTGAGGGCTCCAGGGGGTGAGTTCCGGTAGGCTTAGCTTGGGAGCCATTTCCATCTACCCCAGCCTCGCGCCCGCATCCCCGGTGGTCGACGAGGATTATTAAAATCGCAAATCATCTCGAGGTCTTGGTTTACAAGGCACATATTCTCTTGTATGCGGTCCATGAGTGGTCTTGGAGAAGTCATCTCGCTGCCCGATCCTCGCCTCACCTCGTCTGCTAGCATCACATAGTCCTTCTCGAATGCGCATAGCCGTTGCATGCCGATAGCCCTCTCCTCTCGGATATCGCGCAGCATGAATTCATACTTCTTGAGGACCTTAACAGTTTGCTTCCTCATCTCGATAGGGTCAATCAAGACATCCAAGAAGCCTTCCAGCGAGTTGGGAGACAGAGGTGGTGAGTAAAGTCCCGGGTTGGAGGATTCTTCAGCTTCAGATTGTCCGGGAAGGCCTGTGATAATAACAATCCAAATGAGATGTGACTCGGGGTTAAAGATATGGCGAATACTTCAACTAAACATGCGAGGTAGATGTGAACTGGAGGTATGGTTTGAGAGAAGAGCTCAGCTGTCCTTTGTTAGGCCAAACGATAGGAGAGGCAAGCACCTTACCGTGACCCGGACAAAGGTGCCCGGGTAGGAGATCAGATCAAAGGCATGGATGGGGATGCCCCTAACGCCTCCCCCTATGAGTGAGTGGTCGGGGGTAGGATCACACAAGGGTTTGCGAACCAGAAACTTCTTGCGGTAGTGAGCCCGTACCGGTGGTCCCAATGGTAGGAGTTGTAAAAAAGCAATATGGGTAAGAAAGGTAGGAGAACAAGGATTGGTGTAAGATGGGTTACCCAGGCTTCTCACATGATCGTCAATAGTGGTTCGAGAGTGCGAGTCCTTGGGAGAGGAATCAACTCGCACCAAGGGGATACCCGCATCATCTTGCTAGCGAGTACTATGGTCGGCAGGAGCATCATCGATCTCCTTCCCCTTAGACTGGCTAGCCTTTAAATAGATCTGGAAGGGTTATTCCCTAGTTGTCTAATTGGGATCAATGGGCATAAGAATAATCTTCAGATACAAGCTTCGAAGAGGAAGAGGCAAGTCCATGATCTGGTGTGGAGGGCAGATCGATCGGAACGGTCTCGCTGACTTTTGGGTCGGGTCTAGCGATCTTCGCGGGATTGAGCTTCAGTGATTCACTCGGTGACTTATAGGAGAGCCAAGGGCGGAGTTCGGCAGAACTAGAGGAATTGAGCTCCCTAGCACGGTTGAGCCTCTATTGGAACTCCTTGGAAAGAGGCATGGTGTAGCAAAAATTAGGAATGTCGTGGGGACATTAATTTTCTCTTAGGCGGGTAGGCATATATATAGCAATTGGTGGATCCCACCATAAGATTCCCTGCTCCTGCCGCACTCGCCGATCTTCTGGGGTTAGATAATTCTTTCCGAGCTTGGGGATATCTCGTAATGAGCGGGGATTATGTACAACCCCATGTCCAGCGAGTTGGGTCGGCAGGAGCAAGCGCAACCAAGTAATGTGCGGTCCATTCCTTAGTCGAGTCGGAGGGGCGAGTGTTATGGAGTTTCCCTGACTCGCCTGGGCTCGGGGGAACGGAATGCGGAGTGAGTGGAGTATCTGGGCTCACACTCGACCCTGGACATGGGTAGGAAATTGGTGAGTGGGATGGTTGGGTCAGCACTTGCCCTGGACTCCAGTACGGGGAAGCGAGTGCCAACCCCATCGAGAACTTGCCACCCTAGGCTGATGGTTTTTTATGTACCACCTGCCTGATAGTGCCTTTTACTATTTTGCCCCCATTGGCCAGTCAGTAGCCATTCAAAACAGCGGAGTTACGCTATTTGCAGACTGATTTATGATGCGTATAGCCTGTTAGAATAACGGAGTTGTGCTATTTACAGACCGAGTTTGGAATTCTATAAATAGACCCATAGGGGTATCTCAGAAGACAAGCTTTCTTATTTTATGGTCTTGTAGCGCTTTCTGAGGTACCCTTAGCTCAACATTGGCTAAGGAGCGGAAGCATTCTAAGATCTTCGGGTGAGTGGTGGGACCTCCGTGTTGTAGCCATGGGTCAGTCTCAATTTTAAGTGTTCGGTCGAGTCAGCTCCCAAGGAGAAGTAAGTGTGTAGTCACACCTTTTTAGGATCCGAACTCCGCAAAATCCAGTTTCTGGTTTCAACAAGGATGCTAGAGGCTCAGAGCTGGCAAGTGAAGTACAATGATGCGAGGCATCATAAGGTGGAGTTCCAGGTGGGGGACATGGTCTTCCTGAAGATACGTCCAGTGCATGGGTTTTGCGGGTACGGAGGCACAAGAATCTTGGCCCTCGATTTATGGGACCTTACACAATCTTGGAGCAGATCAGTCCCTTAGCATACCAGCTGGAGCTGCCGCTAGAGTTAGAGAACCTACAGATCACAACTGTAGTAGGCCCTATAGCATCCGATCGGTCAGTTCGTTTGGAGCTGATTCAGATCGATGATATATCGTTCCGAGTCTTGCAGAAGAAGAGAGTCCCTTTGGTAAAGGTTCTGTGGTCCAATCATAGATAGGAGGAGCACACTTGGGAGCCTACGGTACTCTTGCAACAGCGATATCTGGAGCTCTTCACCTCATGTACAACCTAAACCTCCTAGATATTTTGATCCACTTCTTTATGTGCTTAAATTTTGGGAACAAAATTCTTTTTTGTTTATTGGTATTTGTAACATCCCCCTCACTTCTAGACCCCCTTGGGTTAGGGTTAGGACTTGATTTATGAGTAGAGGACATGATATGACCCTAGGTAAGCTTGAACCTAGGAAATTACTATAGGCACCCCAATTGTGCACAAGTCAACCTAGGCTAATTCACCTCAAATGGATTCACCAACTCAAATTGATCTTAACAATAGATCTCTAATCATAAGAGAAATCCAAGTGACCCAAAATCCCCATCATAGGGTCACCAAATTGGGCAAATTGACTAAAGTACCATTTAGGTCAACATAGACCAATCCTTCATCATTAGGTCCAATTTGCCCCCCAAAACATGAAATTGACCTCACCCCTGCTCTTAGGACAACATATGGGACCCAATTGACCCAAAAGCCCCATCACGAGGTCATCAATTGGTCCAATTTCACCAAAGTCAAACATCCCCCAATTTTGGTCAAAATCACACATTTTGGCCAAATTTGCCAATTAGGGCATCGCAATGGCCCAATCAACATTGGGTGGTGTCAAGGGACTCAAGACACACACATTTTACTAGTCAATTTCTCAGTTGACCAAGTCAAACCATCAAGTCAACCTTGGTCAAAATAAGGCCTAAAGAGAAAATTGGAGCCCAAGCCTAATCCAATTGGCTAAAGCCTTGAACAAGGGCCCATTAGACAACCCAATAGCCAAATTACCACCCTTCTGATTTTGAAATCGGCATGACATTAAAGGGGTAATTTGGATATTTCCCCCAAAATTCACATGAAACAAAGAGGAAAATGAGGAATGGCTGCAATGTGCCCTTCCTCCTTCCTTTCCAAGCTCCTTTCAGAGCCCCTCGGAGCATTTCCAACTGAATTCCAGGAAATGGTGCCACTTGTAGCTTTGGAGGAACAACCAAAGAAGGAGGTCGAACCACCTTAATGACATATATTAAAAACAGGCCACCCCAGCTCAATCCGACCTTTCCATCAGCTTCCGAGAGCCTCAAGCCATTGGTTTAGGGGTTTGGATCATGGAATTCAGTGGAGAAACAAGGATTTGAGCAAGCTCAAGGCCGGCGGCAACAACCATGCCTCCCTAATGATTTACCCAATCCTAAACTCAAACACAGGTCTTTTTCTCCTCCCCTCCCTCTATGCTAGTTATCTAGATTTGTAGGTTGAGAAATCGGGCTCAAATGAGCTTGATCCAAGTGAGAAATTTGGAGGATTTTCCTTGTTTTCGTGGTGATGGGTTTCTCGGAAAACACCACCTCTGATGCCCAATCCACCGCCAACAGATAGCCACCACGTCAACGAAGGTGGCGGTGGCGGTGGCCGACCGGGGAGGTGGCTAGGAGGCCAGGAAATTGGGCTGGAAGGAGGCCCAGGTCAGGCTCATCTAAGCCATCACAGCTGGAGGTAGGAGATGAAATCACTGCTGTCGGTTTTTGGATAATTTAGATTAATATAATTGAATATTATATGTGAATTTTTCATATATAAATGCTCCTTTTGATCTTTAAAATTAAAGCCATTAGATGTCTTTTTATGAACAATTACCTGATAAAACTTTTGTAGATCTGAGTGTCTACTTTAATTGGGAACTTAAATTACCCCATTTGAAGCGTTGTAGCTCCCTATAGGCAGATTTAGTGTGACTGGTCCTTAAGAAGGGACATACCATATTTGTTAATATTTGTTAATATCTTTTGTTGATATTTGGGGCATGTAAGAATGTACCCTTGATACACCTTATGTCCAAAAATGAGAATTTTTGGACAACATGTTTCTAAAATTTTTGGAAAGATGTGATTTTTAATATTAAAGAAATATACGTGGTTTAAGTAATCCTAATGACCAAAAATTAACAGAATTTTTCTTATTCTGCTCTTTTATTGAGTATTTCAGTAACCGCACTATCTTTCAGTACTTTATTACTGATGATGCATATTTTGACTTAAATATGCATATCATAATTATTAAATTTTAATATAAATTATATATATTCTCTAAAAAATATATTAAATAGCTTGTTATTATTATTTTTATATATTTTGCACTATTTTTATTTTTATTTTATCTTATGACAGGCCTGTGGGGAATTTTGGCGCGCCTCCAAGTAAAAGCCTGTTGTCAACCTTTCTATGTGAAATTATTATGCATGCATGGTCATTCCACACCTTTCCCATGCAAATATTTCCATCATGCTGACTAACCCCGCCCTAATATTTCATCATTCATTTTACTTGGTCGGCCACCCTCCACTCCCCCCTCTTTATTTTCATTTCATGCCACCTCACATGTATGTGGTCAGCCACCCATCATCTCCTCTTCCATTTATTTTAAATATGCATGCATGTGTCCATTCCCCCCTTTCTCTCTCTCTCCACCTCTTTATTTCTTCAATTTAATCCAAGGTGGTCGACCCCTCCTATTCCCCTTCCATCCATTTCACTTGGCCGACCTCTCTCCTCTCTTCGACTTCCACCCATTTAAATCCCTTTTTATGTTGTTGCCCCTTGTTGCCTCTTCCTTTTCCCTTTCTCATCTATAAAAAGTCCATCACACTATGGAGAAAAGGTTACAAAAATTTTGGAGAGGTTTTGGAGAGGCTTGGAGTTCTTAGTGTTCAGGCTTGTCGTCTCGTCATTTAAGTTATTTTATTTTATTGTTTTTCCTTTTTGTAATCGTAAATCTTATTATTGCAATGTATTTTATTTTCTATTCTTTTGTTCTCCCCATTATGAGTAGCTAATTCTCTAATATTTGGTCATGAAAAGCCTAGTCGGAATTAATGTAGTTTTTCTTTAAATTTTCTTTCTTGCAAACCTCTCTCGTTCTTTCTTTGATTTCTCACTTTTGACTCTTATACTTTCTGGTGTATAAGAGATGAATCTGTTTTCATATACAAGTTAGTCGAGAGGCTTAGTTATATGATATAAATCTCAAAGAAGAACGGATTTGCATGCACCCTTTAGAAAAGGAGACATAAATCTGCCGGATTGGAGTCAAATCCAATAGTGGGGCTCTTATTTTTAATGTGATTTTTGTTTCTCAAATTGATAGAGAGATCTTCTTTTGGAACTTTTAAATTAGGGGTTTTTAGTTTTAGTGAACTTCTAATCCATTTTATGCCTCCACGGTCGAGCGATGTTTGCAAGATTGAATCTTAAACCTTTTTTCACATTAATTTCTTTCTACGGTAATCCATGACAGTCACAACCCGCATTTTTCTCATTAATAAATAAATCAGAGCACGAGATAACTACGATAGCTGTGATGCCACGTCAAGCAGGGATAACTGCTGACGCTCAGGCAACACTCTAATCCTTCAAATCATAAGCTAAAATGAATAGAAAATTGATTTTAAATTAATTGGCCGTATCCCTCGACTCAGTGGATCAGATAGTCCACGGTTTGAAAACTATTTTTTTATACGTAGCGGAAAAATACTTCATTTATGTTTAACATCCTAAAAGAGCGCATAAGTGTCCTAAAGAGGACAACTTACACTATGCAAGACCCTAGATTTCAATTTATAATATTTATAAAGAAAACAATCTTTTACGCATTTGGAAAATAATGTTTGAGCTTTGATAAAACATGCTGATCATGCAATACGTATAGTAGTTCTTATAGGTTTTAAAGTAACTAGCAACCTAGCATAAAACATTCCTAGAGAGCAAGTGAGACTACCACAAAACAGGTAAACTAGCAGCTAAACAAAGACTTAGTATCACCAAGGAAAAATCACCAACGAGCGTCAACAACCTGACACGAACTCGCTGGCGAGCATGTATGTCTATACTACTACAAAGCTAAAGAACTACCTCAATAGGTGAGGAAAACACTGCCACCACGCAGTCCACAAAGAAACTCCTAAAATTAGCCGCTCAGCCGGCTACAGACCTAAACCTGAGGCATTCAAAAGAAGAACACCTCAGCAAGAAATAATAAAACAAGTGGCAAAGAAACCTCAGTTAAAAATCGAATGAAAAGAGCAGAAAGAAAAGGGTTACCAACCCTGCAAGGGAAATACTGAAAACCTCAGCTAAGAATCCAAGAAAAGAGACAAAATGTAAGTGTAACAATCAGAAAAGTGAGAGAAAATGCAACAAGTACTAAAACGTACCAAACTTCGCTCAAGCCTGCAGAGGCAAAAAGGGAACCAATATGCGTCAAATGAACAGTATGAAAGGAACTAACAGTCCTAACTTGTAAATCGTTAGCACTGGCACAAATCCCAAACCTGTGTCAGAGACTAAGAACAGTCACAACCGAACAACCAGGTCCAGGTGTCTCAAGATTACTAAAGGGGCGCAACAGGGTCCACACACATAGAGTTTCCAACCTCTTACAGGAACCCAAAATGTCCAAAGGAGGGAATGGTGGTGGCCACGGCTCGAACTCCCCTGGTACCATACTCCCTCAGAAACCCAGCTACCACATGCTAAGGATCCACGATTCAGCGCCCAATCTAGCCGACGACACCACTTAGAAACTACCATGTTCTACAAACCAAAACCCGCCGAAATAGACTTAACCTAAATTCGGCGATACCCGCTGAATTATTTCCCACTACCCGCCGAATTATTTCCCACTACCCGCCGAACTCAACTTAGAATATAAATTCCGATTTCTTCCCAGTTCCCAGTTTAGCCGACTACATGCCCTAACCTAGGAATATTTCTAATCTCACCTATACTACTCCGGTATTCTACGACAAGGAGAGATAATAAGGCGAAATACAACCCATGGAGGCACGCAAGAGGGGAGAAATCCACTTGCCTCAAATCGTTCTTGAAAACGTCCACCCAAAATACTCCACCACGTAGATCCGTCCAAAAGGGGGCACGCGGAGACGAGATCTACGAAAAAACGGACAACCGGGGTTAGGGCCGAAAAAATCTATGGCGAAACGTCACCGAAACGGGAAAAGCTTATCGCGATCTCGAAGCTCTCGCCGAGAGCTTTCCAACGCCGCGATCGGATCGAGATTCCGTCCACCGGATCGACGGTGGCGGCCGCCGAAGGTTCGCGAACGAGAGGTTTCCGCCTCGTTTTTCTCTCGCACAGGAGGGGGGCTGCTTGTTCGGGGAAGAATATGGGTTAAATTTTATTTATATAAATTATAACTAATATTATATAATAAGAATTATTTATTAATTATACTATTTATAAATATTAAAAAAAACAAATGAGGGGGAGGCAATTCGATGAGAATGCCAAGGGGAATCAGAGGATTAAGGGGGGGGGGGGGGAGGGATACACGCCGATCGGCTTGTATCAAGCAGATTTTTTTTAATATTTTATTTAATTTAAAAATAACGTTAAAGTGAAATGTCATTACGAGGGCCTAACGCGTGCTGAATCGAACGAAATTCGCACCGTAGGCGAATGACGACGCTATGAATTCAACGGCGAAGTCGAAATCGAATTCCGACGCACCATTTTCGAGATAATAATTTCTAAAGTTAACGGCGTACGCGAAAGCATACAAAACTTCAATCGCGCGCCGAGGCTCCAAAAATGCTCGGAACGCGACGAAACTTGACGAGCAAGTCTAAAATTAGCCGATCTAATTTCCTAATTTAAAATTTTCCACTCTCGACGCAAATCCCAAAATTTGGCCGGTCAAACCTAACGAACGTAAAAACGCGCTAACACAAGCATCCCCAAGAGGCTCCACCGAGTCACCAAACAGACTCCGGCTCGCTAGGGAATCTTGCTACCAAACATCACCAAGCCACGCAGGAAAACCTAAAGAGCTAAGAGCACGCTCTAACAACATCACATGACCAACACGCGCTAACATAACGCTCTGACGTCATAATATGTCAAATAAGAAATTTAAATAAATCACTGGAAAAATCGGGGCGTTAAAGTCACTCCCCCCTAAAAGAAAGTTTCGTCCCGAAACTTTACGCATAAAAAACTTCTACCAAAGAGGGAAAAGAAAATAACTAAGGGTTATCGAAAGCATACCGAGCAAAGCTAGGAGAATAGATGAGGATGCGCCTCCCTCATAGCTGATTCCAACTCCCAAGTCGCGCTCTCCACGTTTTGGTTTCTCCACAGAATCTTTACCATCGTATTGTCTTTCTCTCCGCAACACTCGATCTTGCACATCCAGAACACGAATAGGAACTTCCATGTAGGAAAGGTTAGGCTCCAACTGGGGCACTGCATCCAAACTTGTCTGTCACTTAGCACGCACCTCCGCAATTGGCTCACGTGAAAAACATTGTGCACGCCAGGAAAATTTGCGGGTAATTTCAACTTGTAGGCTGACACACCAATCCGTTCCACAATTTCAAATGGTCCCACATACCTTGGGTCCAACTTATGGTTCTTACCGAACCTCTTTACTCCAACCATCGGGGAAACCTTAAGGAATACCATGCCCCCCACAGAAAATTCCAAAACGGACCTACGCCGATTGGCGTTCTTCTCGTATCGCTCTTGAGCTATCCGAAGCTTCTCTCGAATAAGCTTTACAGAGACTTCCATTTCTTCTAAGGCATCTGGACCTAACAGCGGCCTCTCACCAACCTCAGCCCAAAATAGAGGAGTTCTACATCGTCTTCCATATAGCGCTTTGAAAGGAGCCATTTGCAGACTTTCTTGATAACTGTTATTGTATGCGAACTCCATCAACCTCAAGTGTTCATCCCACGCTCCTCCGTGGTCTAATATACAACAACGAATCATATCTTCCACAATCTGATTAACACGCTCAGTTTGACCATTGCTCTGAGGATGGTATGCGGTAGAATATCTCAAGTCCGTTCCCAATCCTTCTTGAAGGCTCTTCAAGAAACGAGACGTAAACCTGGAGTCTCGATCTGATACTATACTTACGGGTACTCCATGTAACCTGATAACTTCATTCAAATATAGTTCCGTTATCTTTTTCATCGAGTAACCAATCTGAAAGGGTACGAAGTGCACACACTTTGTTAATCTATCAACAATCACCCAAACAGTGTCATGCCCTCGGGGAGATCTCGGCAAACCAGTAATGGAATCCATTGAGATACTCTCCCACTTCCAAGTTGGAATCTCTAAAGGCGCCAACTTTCCACCAGGCCTTCCATGATCACCTTAACTCTTTTGCACGTAAAACATTCTGACACAAACCTTGCAATGTCACCCTTCATCCCAATCCACCAGGCAATCTGTTTTAAGTCCTTATACATTTTTGTAGACCCTGGATGGTAGGCCACACTTGAACCGTGTGCCTCATTCACAACTTAACTCAAATATCTCGAAAATTGGGGACGCAAAATCTACCGCGGTACTTTAGAGTACCCGCGTCATCGATCGAAAAGTCAGGTAGCTCCCCCTTCTCAGTTCTATTTGAAGGTGCAGTAGATCAGGATCGTCCTTTTGATGAAGCCTCGTAAGAGAAATCCATGAAGGCTCAGACACTTCCAAACTGCTTGGCAAGTCACATCTACCAACTGAAATATCCATTAAAAGGAACTCTTCTACTAACAACTCAGCGGAGAGATTGAAAATTTTCCCTGTCTTCCTGCTTAAGGCGTTGGCTACCACGTTAGCCTTACCCGGATGGTATAGGATCTCCACTTCATAATCAGCCACATACTCTAACCATCTGCGCTGGCGCAAGTTCAACTCCTTTTGAGTGAAGACGTACTTCAACATCTTATTATCTGTATAAATCTTGCACTGCGCGCCATACAGCAAGTGTCTCCATAATTTCAATGCATAGATAACTGCTGGCGAATTCCAAGTCATGCGTAGGTAGTTCCTTTTCATGAATCTTAAGTTGTCTTGACCCATACGTAATCACTTTTCCTTCTTGCATCAGCACACAACCAAGACCCACATGGGACGCGTCCACGTAAACGGCATAGTCTAATCCTTCCGTAGGCAATGTCAATATCGGAGCAGTGCACAGTCATTCTTTAGCTCTTGGAACGCTTCTTCACACTTATCGCTCCACACAAATGCTGCATTTTCTGCGTCAATTTGGTCAATGCGCAGATAATGTAGAGAAACCCTCTACAAATCTTCTGTAGTAGCCAGCCAACCCTAGGAAGCTTCTTATTTCTTTGGGTGTGGCAGCCTCGTCCATTCCATAACTGCGGCTATCTTTTCTAGGTCGACAGAGATTCCGTCCTTGTTAACCACATGACCCAGGAAAGAAACTTGAGGCAACCAGAACTCGCATTTACTTAGCTTGGCGAAAACCTTATGGTCCCTCAAGGTAGATAAAACTAGACGCAAAATGTTGGTCATGCTCCTCAACATTGCGTTAATACACCAACACATCGTCTATAAATACGACTACAAACTTGTCCAGAAAGTCCTTGAAAACTCTGTTCATCATGTCCATGAAAGCAGAAGGTGCGTTGGTCAAACCAAACGACATCACCAAAAATTCAAAATGTCCATGTCTGGAACGGAAGGCAGTCCGCGGGATATCTGATTCACGGATCCTAACTGGTGGTAGCCCGAACGAAGGTCAATCTTAGAGAACATGGCGCTGACTCGTAGTTGATCAAACAAATCATCTATCCTCGGCAACGGATACTTATTCTTGATCGTTACCTTATTTAGCTCTCTATAATCGATGCACAACCTCATCGATCCATCCTTTTTCTTGACAAACAAAACGGGAGCACCCCAAGGCGAAGAACTCGCCTTATAAATCCATTCTCAAGCAACTCGTCTAACTGGATACGCAACTCCTCCAGTTCGCGTGGGCCATCCGGTAAGGCGCCTTGACAATAGGACGCGTACCCGGCTCCAAATCTATAACAAACTTCACGTCTCGATCAGGCGGGAGACCAGGAAGATTAGCTGGAAAGACATCAAAAAATCACAACCACCGGGATCTCCTCCAAAACGGCAAACGAACCTTGTTTTCTAAAACCGAAACCAAACAAGCAAAACATCTGGAATCTACAAGCTTCCGAGCACATACCGCGATATAGTCGGAGAATCCTGGCGCGGATAACCATAGACACTCCCCGGCTAACCGTTGTCCATCCTGAAGTCCAAGCGTTTACCCTTGCATTGGATCACAACATCATATCTGGACAACCAGTCCATGCCTAGGATCACATCGAAGTCTTCCAGATCCACAGCTTCAAATCAGCAATCGCGAGAAAATCGCCTAGTAAAATCGGACAACTCTGAATACCCTGATCCGAAACTACAGATTCACCTGAAGGAAACTTGACACAGAACGCATCACCAACACGATCGAGATCCAAACGGTAACGCTCTACGAAGGCCCTAGCCACAAATTAGTGGGTAGCGCCGGAATCGAACAGAACACGCGCCCAGCGTTTCTTTACCTTAAATCGTCCTATAAAAATTGCACACACGACTAAGGAAACGAACGCTCAAAACTATAACTATGAGCTAAACATTAAAACTAGGGAGAATCTAACCCTGATATCACTTGCGGGACGTCTGAGCTTCCTCCATAGAGACCACGTTCAACTTTCCTTTTTCCCTTGTCCACTCACTGCGGCGGCGTCAAAGCCTGAAGAGGACTTGGCTGCAGAGTAAGCTGAGCTTGCGGGCACTAATACTTGAGATGACCCTCTTGACCGCACAAGAAACAGCTTCTCGTCTTCTTCCAGCAATGGGCAGCATCGTGCCCCGGCTTCTTGCATACAGAACAAAGCAAGTCTTTCTTTGGGATACTTGGATCGCATGAATCTGCTCTTTCTTCTGAGCTCCTAATCTTTGATAGCACCTTTCCAATGGATGGCCCGGTCGGCCACAGAAACTGCATACCTCTTTGTTTCTCTTCCTCGAGCAGCGTCAGGGACCTGGGTACTCTTACCCTCATTAGACTTTCTTTTATCTTTTCTCAGTTGTTGACCTCGATTCTTGGCATTATCAATTGCCTCTACCTTTAAGGCAGCTTCCACCATCCAGTATAACTTGATGTCGCATAGGCGTTTGCTAATTGCTGGACGTCACTCCTTAGCCCAGCCAGAAATCGCTTGCTTCTATTTTCATCGGAACTCACCAAGTCTGGGGCAAATCGGCTTAGCTTACTAAACTCGATTTTCGTACTCACTAACTGTGAGCTGCCTCTGCTTTAAGTGCAGGAAATCGTTCATCAGACGGTCCTGCTCGATCGATGGCAGAAACTTGCTCAGAAGTAGCTCCTTAAAGGACTCCCAGGACACCCCGTCCTTCAGACCTTCTTTCTCCCTCAGCCACCAGCCCTTTGCCAACCCTTTGAGCTGATATGCGGCTAACATCACTTTCTGATTATCAGTGATCCCGGAGTATGAGAACATCTCCTTGATTGATATCATCCAATCGTCTAAGACCATTTAATCTGCCTTGCCATCATACGTCGGAGGCCTAAGTCGCTGAAACTGAGAAATAAAGGTCATCTCTGGTGGCACCACGACCAGAGGCACCAGAGGAGCAGGGGAATAGGAACAGCTTGACCCACAACAGGGTCCTGAACTCTCGGAATTAGTCCTGCCACAACTGCTAACAGAGACTGGACCTGAGACTGCAAATCCACTACTTGCTTTGACAAGGCTTCATTTGCTTTTGTCGCAGACCTTCTATCATTGCACTGCTCTACGCACCTGAAGATTCTCCCACTGATTGGGGAGTTGACCTTTGTCGAAGGACGCCTCGACATTCTAATGGAAACAACAAAACACTAAAAAAAACCTGGCCCACCCACTAGAACCAAACAACATAGTACAAACAATACATACATATTAAGTACTTTGCTCATTCTGCTAACTTGCTCTGGTATTTTCAATAATGATGTTATGCCTATCCAATGATGATTCACTATCATCACACTAACTCTTGTGCCTAGATCGGGAATGCATGAATTTATATTCTTTTTGACTCAAAAATTATGTGTGTACACATGTCATCTGCAAATCTTTAGCTTGGCACGTTGTGCTTATGCAATGTTATGCTATGCATGATTGTGCTATGCATTCTAAAAAAAAGCCTTAATGTATGTTATGAGCGGCGTACACATGAAAATGTTATGCACCCCATAAATACATATCATTTCCATGCAACAAAAGAAAACGTGTTAGTCGCATTCATGTGGTGAGGTTATGCACCCCATAAATACATAACCCTCACATGTTGCCTCCTCTGGTGGATCCATATACAAACACATATTATGCACCCCATAAATACATAATATGCCCGGTATACTTCATGTTATGCTATGAGTGTAGTGTCCGTGCTTCAGCCAAGACGTACTGATGACATGTCAGTGTGTGTATGACATGACGCTAAACATCTAATACTAACAGGGAAAGGTTGCTCGACAATTTGTCAAGCAACCTCCCTCAGATACCAACTATCACAACCCGCATTTTTCTCATTAATAAATAAATCAGAGCACGAGATAACTACGAGCTGTGATGCCACGTCAAGCAGGGGATAACTGCTGACGCTCAGGCAACACTCTAATCCTTCAAATCATAAGTTAAAATGAATAGAAAACTGATTTTAAATTAATTGGCCGTATCCCTCGGCTCAGTGGATCAGATAGTCCACGGTATGAAATCTATTTTTATACGTAGCGGAAAAATACTTCATTTATGTTTAACATCCTAAAAGAGCGCATAAGTGTCCTAAGAGGACAACTTACACTATGCAAGACCCTAGATTTCAATTTATAATATTTATAAAGAAAACAATCTTTTTACGCATTTGGAAAATAATGTTTGAGCTTTTATAAAACATGCTGATCATGCAATACATATAGTAGTTCTTATAAGTTTTTAAGTAACTAGCAACCTAGCATTAAAACATTCCCAGAGAGCAAGTGGACTACCACAAAACAGGTAAACTAGCAGCTAAACAAAGACTTAGTATCACCAAGGAAAAATCACAAACGAGCGTCAACAACCTGACACGAACTCGCTGGCGAGCATGTATGTCTGTACTATACAAAGCTAAAGAACTACCTCAACAGGTGAGGAAAACACTGCCACCACGCAGTCCACAAAGAAACTCTGAAATTAGCCGCTCAGCCGGCTACAGACCTAAACCTGAGGCATTCAAAAGAAGAACACCTCAGCAAGAAATAATAAAACAAGTGGCAAAGAAACCTCAGTTAAAAATCGAATGAAAAGAGCAGAAAGAAAAGGGTTACCAACCGGCAAGGGAAATGCTGAAAACCTCAGCTAAGAATCCAAGAAAAGAGACAAAATATAAGTGTAAACAATCAGAAAAGTGAGAGAAATGCAACAAGTACTAAAACGTACCAAACTCCGCTCAAGCCTGCAGAGGCAAAAAGGGAACCAATATGCGTCAAATGAACAGTATGAAAGGAACTAACAGTCCTAACTTGTAAATCGTTAGCACTAGCACAATTCCCAAACCTGTGTCGGAGACTAAGAACAGTCACAACCGAACAACCAGGTCTAGGTGTCTCAAGAGTACTAAAGGGGCCGCCAATAGGGTCCACACACATAGAGTTCCAACCTCTTACAGGAACCCAAAATGTCCAAGAAGGAATGGTGGTGGCCACGACTCGAACTCCCCTGGTACCATACCCCTCTTCAGCTACCACATGCTAAGGATCCACGATTCGGCGCCAAAAACTAGCGACAACACCACTTAGAAACCTACCAAGTTCTACAACCAAACCCGCCGAAATAGACTTAACCTAAATTCGGCGATACCCGCGAATTATTTCCCACTACCCGCCGAATTATTTCCCACTACCCGCTGAACTCAACTTAGAATATAAATTCCGAGATTTCTTCCTAGTTTAGGCCGACTACAAGCCCTAACCTAGGAATATTTCTAATCTCACCTATACTACTCCGGTATTCTACGACAAGGAGAGATAATAAGGCGAAAATACAACCCATGGAGGCACGCAAGAGGGGAAAATCCACTTGCCTCAAATCGTTCTTGAAAACGTCCACCCAAAATACTCCACCATGTAGATCAGTCCAAAAAGGGGGCACGCGGAGACGAGATCTACGAAAAAACAGACAACCGGGGTAGGCCGAAAAAATCTATGGCGAAACGGTCACCGAAACGGGAAAGCTCTACCGCGATTCTCGAAGCTCTCGCCGAGAGCTTTCCAACGCCGCGATCAGATCGAGATTCTGTCCACCGGATCGACGGTGGTGGCCGCCGGAAGGTTCGCGAACGAGAGGTTTCCGCCTCGTTTTCTCTTTGCACAGGAGGGGGGGTGCTTGGCGGGGAAGAAGATTGGTTAAATTTTATTTATATAAATTATAACTAATATTATATAATAAGAATTATTATATTAATTATACTATTTATAAATATAAAAAAAAAACAAATGAGGGGGAGGAAATTCGATTAGAATGCCAGGGAAATCAGAGGGATTAAGGGGGGGGGGGGAGGGATACACGTCGATCGGCGTGTATCAAGCAGATTTTTTTTTTATATATTTTATTTAATTTAAAAATAAAGCTAAAGTGAAATGTCATTACGGAGGGCCTAACGCGCCCCGAATCGAACGAAATTCGCACCGTAGGCGAATGATGATGCTACGAATTCAACGGCGAAGTCAAAATCGAATTCCGACGCACCATTTTCGAGATAATAATTTCTAAAGTTAACGGCGTACGCGAAAACATACAAAACTTCAATCGCGCGATGAGGCTCCAAAAATGCTCGGAACGCGACGAAACTTGACGAGCAAGTCTAAATTAGCCGATCTAATTTCCTAATGTAAAATTTTCCACTCCCGACGCAAATCCAAAATTTTGGCCGTCAAACCTAACGAACGTAAAACCGCGTTAACACAAGCATCCCCAAGAGGCTCCACCGAGTCACCAAACAGACTCCGGCTCGCTAGGAATCTTGTACCAGGCATCACCAAGCCACGTAGGAAAATCTAAAGAGCTAAGAGCACGCTCTAACAACGTCACATGACCAACACGCGCTAACATAACGCTCTGACGTCATAATACGTCAAATAAGAAATTTAAATAAATCACTGGAAAAATCGGGGGCGTTACAATGACCGGACATTTTCTCTCTTATTGTATTTCTCTAAAAAAGTAATTTAATTTTTTAGTTTAAATTTTAACCATTTTAACAAGTCTATCACCCATATTGTATTGTAGGATAATAGTAACGACGTGTGTAGTAGTAATTGACAACCCCATATTTTAATACGAAACTTGATACTATGATTCAAAGTTGTATTTAAGTTTTCAGGTTGTTAGTAAAATCAATCATCATGTTTTTGGTGCCGTTGTAGGGGATCTTTTTGTTAATATTAAGAAAAGCCTTCGCTTATTACTTCTGTAAAAATAATAAATAAATATTATGAAAATATTTATCTTTATCACAACCCATATCATCGTTTTTCCATCCTACCTAACTCTCTCAAAAAAGGAAAGGTTGGCTTAAATACCAGCATTTTTCCCTAGTACCGATGCGAGACCTCATAGGGTAGTCCACAGGAAGTTCGAGAGTAAATTCAACTATATATATATATTATATATTCAAAAAAAAAGAGTGAGTCTTTTTTACTTCTGGTGTTTTATTTCCATTTCTCTTTTCTCCATCACTTCGTTCTTTCTTTCTAGTGAATGACCTGTAGTAGCTCTTCGATATAAATCATGATATTCATTTTGATCAGAGATCGAGTGCACCCTTTAGTAGCACCTCTGAACAAGTGATCAGGATTTACATATAGATCTCGAAGAGTCGCTCGGAGACACTAACATAGTAAATTGGTGATCACAATCCAGAGGTTGACTAACAAAGGACAATGTCCTATTATGCTTGACTAAACCTGGAGGGTACAAAAACAAGTATTGTTCGCCCTACTACAGCGAACAATACTTTGAACTTAAACCTAGCATCATTCAAATGGGTGAAACAATATGTGCAGTTTCAACGATTACAATATGAAGATCCGAACTTGCATATTGCGAGATTTCTTGAAATATGTGACACGTATCAAATTAATGGTATTACGGATAATGCTATAAAGCTAAGACTATTTTTGTTTTCTTTAAGAACTAAAGCTGAAACAGTAGTTTAGTTCTCTTCCTAGGGGATCTATCAAACACTTGGGCAATAATTAACGAAAAAGTTTTATCTAATATTTTTTCGCGCAAAAATAGCAAAATTAAGGAAATGAAATCTCTCCTTTAGCAAATCGATTCTGAATCCGGCTGTATTATACCCAATAATGATTTTAAAGAGTTATTAAGACGATGCCCTCACCATGCATTGCCTGTATGGTTACACATGCAGACATTTTAATTGGGCTAAATCAAAAGACAAAGAAAAATGATAGATGCCGCTTTTAGTGGACTTTAAACCATAAAACTCCAGAAGCTGCTCTCTGAAGCTTTCGAGGACAAATGATGAACACTTTTTAGTGGAACATACTGTTGGGTACATTGGAAAATGTGTACCTGATTTGAAGAAGCCCAACTTAGCTCAATGATATACATCAAGGTGTATTTGATGTTGTTTTGAGTTGACATGTGCAGGTGAAGAAGTATTAAAGATGAAGAAGCAGAAAAATATTCTAAGTCCACATGTCGACACCTGAAGAAATTGTGTCGACACTTCAGAATATTATGTCGACACTTCAGAATATCAGTGTCGACACAGAGAAAGATAGTCGACCACATTTATGTCGACACTGGGAAGCAGTGTCGACACATAAATAAAATCGTCGACCTCAGCACTGGGAAGCATGTTGACACAGTGAAAGATAGTCGATAGTGGAAGATAGTCGACTAGTGAAAGATAGTCGACCAGAGAAAGATTGTCGACTCACAAAAGAAGATAGTCGACCTCAACTGTGTCGACACTGGGTGGATGTGTCGACACCAGAAGATTGAGTCGACACATATTGGCAGAAGTCGACTATGCTTGTGTCGACACCAGAAGACTGAGTCGACACATTTTGGCAGAATTGAAGATTGCTGTGTCGACACCAGAAGGCTGAGTCGACACATACTGAGTTCTGAATCTACAACAACTGTGTCGACACACAGGACTTGTGTCGACACACTGTAGAGTCTAGACCAAGTTATTTTCTGAAGAAGCTGTGTCGACTTAAAGGCAACTTAGTCGACATCATCAAAGACTGTGTCGACACCAAAGTCACTTGTGTCGACACAGATAGACAGATTGGTCTCGACACTTTCTAACAGACTGTCTCGACATTTTGCTGTCCAAGTCTAAGGTACAGGAACTGTTTGAAGACTTGACAGCTGTGGGTTGCCACCGTTTAACTGAAGCTGTCAGACCTGTCAGAAAACAGTTAGAAACCGGATCAGCCGGTTACCATGAAGAAAGTCTATAAATAGACATATTCAGAAGGAAATAAAAAAACTAAGAAAAATAACTGAAGAAGATCTAAGAAGAAGAAACAAAAGGATTACGATCCTATTGAAGTTTCAATTCAAGAAAGTGCTAAGCTCCAAAGAAGATCTTCATCAGAAGATCTAAGAAGAAGAAGTCTGAAGTATCAGAAAAGGTGTTGGATAGAGAGGGATCCAGTCATCTTGAAGAAGAAGAAGGAAGCCATCAGTGGTTTCTCAAGAAGCTGTTTGGAAATCAACTCAGCTAAGTTCAGATTCAAGAAGCTTTGAAGAAAGCTCAGATTCAGTTGATTTCATCAGCTGATCAAGAAGTGTCTTGTCCTCTTCTCTCTCAACAAAGGCAAGACATTAAAATATCTTTTCTAAATTTCTGTAGGATCTGTTTACACAGATCTGAGTTGTAAGCCTGTGTTATAAAGGCTGAGTGTAGGAGAGGTGATCTCTGAGTGGTAGGGCTATTTGCCTGAGTGTAGGAGAAGGTTATTCTCTGAGTGGTAGGCCTTGAGGCAAGGCTGAGGTAGGGCTTGAGCCTGAGTTGTAGGAACCTATCCAGGTTCTGAGCTGTAGGATCTGAGGATCTGAGAATAGTGGAAGTTTGGCCGAATCTAGCATATTGCTAGATAGGTGAGGGGGAAAGTGGATGTACCCAGACCTTGGGGAACCACTATAAAACATTGTGCAATCTGTGATGCTTAGTTGTCTGTGAATGCTGTGCTAGATGTTTTAATTTGTAATTGAATTCTGCCTAGTAGAATTATAACAAGAAATTAGAACCTATTCACCCCCCCTCTAGGTGTTTAGGTTGTCTTGAAAGTAAAACTATCAAGTGGTATCAGAGGGAGGTTCCTCAAAAAGGACTTAACAGTCTGAGGTAGATCTGAAAGGCAGAATCAAGATTCAAAAGATGGGTTCTGGTGAGAATCATAAGGAGCTAGGGTCTATGAAATTACCCATATGCAAGAAAGAAATTTTTGGAATTTGGAAAGAAAGAGTCAGATTGTTTATGGAGGCATCTGACCCAAGGATTTACATCACAGTACAGGAAGGCCCCTTCATCCAATGAAGGTATCAGTTCTTGATGCAAATATCCAAACTCCAAAGAGTTATTCAGAAATGACCAAGGATGAAATCATCTTGGCAACCATGGATAAAAGAGCTCAGAACATTATTGTTAGTGCCATAGATGATTCAACATTTCAGAATCTGATTCACTGCAAGACCTCCAAAGAGATGTGGGACACATTGATTGTCTACATGGAGGGATCTGAAGAAGTAAGGCAGGACAGGAAATCTATGCTCAATCAGGAGTATGAAAGTTTTAGACAAGGAAAATCTGATAGCATAACTGAGTGCTACAAGAAATTCTATAGAATTGTGAATGAGCTTATGTCCTATGGAAGAGTCTTCAGTACTTATGAACTGAATGACAAATTCTTGAGATCCTTAACAAAGGATTGGGACACAAAGATCTGTGCCATAAGAGAAGTGGCTAAATTGGCAGAGATATCTCCTCCCACCTTGTTTGGAAAGTTGCTATCCTATGAAATGCAACTTATGGTGAGGAAGGAGGAGGAAAAGAATTCAAGAGGAGAGCATAGAGAAAAGACTGTGGCATTCAATGCAGAAGCCACTAGAAAGAATAGGAGGAAATCACCATCTCCTCCTAAGGAAGTTGCAGAAGATAGTTCTGAAAATTCAGATAAGGGTTCAGAAAGCTGTGATTCAGATGCAGACTTTGCTGCATTCACAAGGCAATTCCAGAGGTTCTTGAAAAAGAAGCAATGGAAGTCTAGGCCTTCCACATCACAGCAAGTTGATGACTATTATCAGAAGAAAAGGTCATCAAGGAAAGAGAAGAGCAGATCAAAGCCCAGCAAAGCCACTACTTCAAAGATTGTCTGCTATTGTTGCAATAGGCCTGGACATGTAGTGGCTGACTGTCCTGATAAGAGAAAGGAGTCTTCAGACAAGAAGAAGACTCATCAGAAAGGCAAGAAAGGAGAAATCCTTTGTTGCAAAGAAAGATAAGAGTCTAACAGACCAGTCAACTTCAGAGTCAGAATCTGAAGCTGAAGCATATATTGGACTATATGCTGCATCTGAAGAAGAGGAGTTTCTGCAGTTGCTAGACTCCATCAATGAACAAAAGGATCATCAGTGTATGGGGCTGATGGCAGGATCAGAAGAGGACATATGCCAGAATCAGTCTGGTCCTAATAAGGTACAATGTCCTTCTATTACATCTGTTTGTTGTACAAGTGAAGAATCAGCTACATCTGCATCAAGTGATGTAGATGCATCTGAATCTGAAGGAGATGTCTATCAATTGATAGACAAGTATGGGGATTTGTTGCAGGCCCTTAAGAAAAGCAAGAACCTGGTTAAATCTCAGGCTCAGGAAATTGCTGAACTAAGGGTTGCTACAACTGAGTTAGAGAAAGTTATTGATCAAAAATTAAATGAAATTGCCAAGCTGAAGAATATAACTATTATTCAGATGGGCACAATTAATTATACTAATGATCAAGTGAAGAGTCTGGAGGCCAGACTTAGAATTGAAAGGGATTTAGTGGCTAGTTACTCTAAGCCAAAATCTGTCTTACCCTTGATAGATGAATTTGTCACTCAAAAGGGTAAGGCTGGATTAGGATTTAAAGGTAACTCAGGGCTGGCAGATTCAAGAGGAAAGGCAAAGCTCCTGTTCAGCCACTAAACCTTTCAGTCCCCATAAAGTTTAGTAAGGTGAAAGTGCCTTCTAACAAATATGATCATGAAGATATTCAAGGTCATATTAAGACTAATGTTCTGAAGAACAAGGGTGTAAATGCAAGCAGGCCTACCTATGGTCATAAACCTAATGGTTTTAAGAAATCAGTAGGTGAAGTTGCTGCAGCACCAGCAATGAAAGAAATTCTTCTGACAAGGATGTATCTAGATCTAGATACAATAAGTTTGAATGTTGGTGCTGTGGCAAGAGAGGCCATTTTGCACTAGACTGCTGGTATAACCCAAGTGTTATAAAGAATAATAGTCTACCTGTTAGAAGAGGTTATGGTAGCTTTATTAATGCTAACCTGAACCAAGGACCCAAGACTTACTTGGGTTCTAAGGGTAAGTAATTCTGTGTTGCAGGTGAATCCAAGTAACCATGCCCCTATATGGTACTTGGATAGTGGTTGTTCCAGGCACATGACTGGAACAAAGGGGCTGCTGAAGGAGTATTCATCTGTCAAAGATGGACCTAAAGTGATCTTTGGTGGATCTGAAAAAGGAGTCATCAAAGGGTTTGGTAACATTTCTTCTAACCTAATTACTATCACTCAAGTGGCTTATGTAAAAGGTTTGAAACATAATCTAATAAGCATAAGCCAGCTAAGTGATTTAGGATATGACATTTCATTTGTTAAAGATGGATGTCATATCAAAAGGTCAAGTGATCAAAAGATCATATTGACTGGGTATAGGAAGAGAAATGTATATTGTCTTAATTTTGAATGTGAGAATAAGGCTTCTCCCATCTGTCTTGTAGCTGATGACAATGCTTCTCATTGTGTTAAGTGGCACAAGAGATTGGCTCATCTAAACTACAAGACAATTGGCCAACTCTTTAGCAAAGAGTTAGTGAGGAATGGACCTCAAATTAAGTGTATAAAGGAAGGGATATGCTCAGCTTGTCAAAAGGGCAAGCAGACAAAATCCTCCTTTCAAAGCCTTGAAAACAAGGATTCTGTGAGGTGCTTATACCTCTTGCATATGGATCTTTTTGGTCCTATGCCAGTTCATAGTCTAGGTAGGAAGGTCTACACTTTTGTGGTTGTAGATGACTATTCTAGATTTACATGGGTGTTCTTTCTGAGACAAAAATCTGAAACCCCAAGTGTATTACTTAATTTTGTAAAGCAAATTCAGAATGAACTGAATAGTACAGTGGTCAAAATCAGAAGTGACCATGGTACTGAGTTTCAATCTGAAAGCATAACAAAATTGTGTAAAGACTTTGGGATTTTCCAAGAGTTCTCCTCACCTAGAACACCTCAGCAAAATGGAATTGCTGAAAGAAAGAATAGAACATTAATTGAAGCTGGTAGAACTCTATTGAGTGACACCTCTCTCCCAGAATATTTTTGGGCTGAGGCAGTTAACACTGCTTGTCATGTAATCAATAGGGCTACTATCACCAAAAGCCACAAAATGACTCCCTATGAGATTGTGAAAGGCAGAAAACCAAATCTATCTTACTTTAGGATCTTTGGTTGCAAGTGTTATATACTTAACAATGGCAAGTCATATTTGACTAAGTTTGCTGCCAAATCCCAGGATGGGATATTTGTTGGGTACAGCACAAATAGTAAGGCCTATAGAGTCTTCAACTTGACTACTCAAGTTGTTGAAGAATCTGTGCATGTTGTGTTTGATGAAACAAGATTAATCAACTGTGAGTTGTCTTGTAGATCAAATGACTCAACAGGTATAAGCAAAAGTATGGACAAGCTTTCCATTACTGAAGTATCAAAGGAAGATGGGGCATTGGAAAATGAAGGCTTCAGTCCAGGGGGAGAACAAGACACTATAGAAGCTGATGAAAATCAAGAGATTCAGTTAATGAAGGAGCTGGAGATGTTCAACCAGAAGGAAATCTTCCTCCAGCTACAAGACATTTAAGAGATCATCCAGCTGATCAGATAATAGGTGATCCAAGACAAGGGGTGCAAACTAGAAGCAGAAATCAAAACACAGTTCTACATTCAAGTTTCCTGTCACAAATGGAGCCTAAGAAGTTTGAAGAAGCTATCCAAGACCAGCACTGGATTGATGCTATGTAAGAGGAGCTGAATCAATTCAGAAGGTGCAATGTCTGGGAGCTTGTTCCTAAACCAAGAGGCCACAACATAATTGGCACAAATGGATCTATAGGAACAAGCTAGATGAAAGTGGAATAATAGTAAAGAATAAAGCAAGATTGGTTGCAAAAGGATACAGGCAGGAAGAAGGGATTGACTTTGATCAAACCTTTGCTCCAGTAGCAAGGCTGGAGGCAATCAGAATATTCCTTGCCTATGCAGCCTATCAAGACTTCAAAGTATACCAGATGGATGTGAAGTCAGCATTTCTGAATGGTGATCTTAAAGAAGAAGTATATGTAGAGCAGCCATCAGGTTTTGTAGATCCTCTTAAACCTGATTTGTTTATAAGCTTAGGAAAGCTCTGTATGGGTTAAAGCAAGCCCAAGGGCTTGGTATGAAACCCTGTCTACTTTCCTTATTGAGAATAAATTCTCAAGAGGAAAAATTGACAAAACTCTATTCCTTAGGGAATCCAAAGGCAAGATCATCTTAGTACAGATCTATGTTGATGACATAATCTTTGGATCTACTGAAAACAACCTTTGTAAAAAGTTTGCCAAACTTATGCAAGGGAAGTTTGAGATGAGCAGTATGGGGGAACTGAAGTTCTTCTTGGGACTCCAAGTAAGACAGACTGATGATGGCTTGTCCATATCCCAGTCTAAGTTCACCAAAGAATTGATTAAGAAATATGGTATGGAGTCATCCTCCACCATGAGAACTCCTATGGGAACAAGTATGCCTATATGCAAAGATGATGCAGGTAAACCTGTTGATGAGACTTTGTATAGAGGAATAGTTGGCTCACTACTATATCTCACTGCTAGTAGACCAGATATTATGTATGCTACATGTGTCTGTGCTAGGTACCAAGCCTGCCCTAAAGAATCTCATTATACTGCAGTCAAAAGGATTCTGAGAATATCAAGGGCACACCTAATCTAGGTCTTTGGTACCCTAGGAATAGAGATTTTCAACTAACAGGCTATTCAGATGCAGATTTTGCAGGATGTAGAGAGGATAGGAAGAGTACTACAGGTACTTGTCAATTCCTGGGAGGAAGACTAATATCATGGAGTAGTAAGAAGCAGACAAGTGTGGCAATTTCCACAGCTGAGTCAGAGTATGTTGCTGCTGGAAGCTGCTGTGCACAGCTATTATGGATGCAGCATCAGCTTAAGGATTATGGTATTCAAGTAAGTAGAACACCTCTTTTGTGTGATTCTAAGAGTGCAATTCTATTGCTAATAATCCTGTTTCTCATAGTAGAACTAAGCATATAGAAATAAAATACCATTTTCTTAGAGAACATGTAGAAAAAGAAGACATCTCATTGGAATTTGTGAAAACAGATTATCAAATAGCAGATGTGTTTACTAAGCCCTTAGATGAGACCAAATTCAATAAATTCAAAATTGAATTAGGTATGTTAACCATTGATTAGTGTAATCACAAAATCATCAACAATGAAGTTGAAGTGGTAACAAGACATTCAAGTGATATTAAAGACACATTGAAGTAGTATCAAGTACTTTGTAGTACTTATAAGTTGTGTTGAACAAACAGAAATTGGCTAAGTAAGATGGTGTCGACACATTCAGTAATAATGTGTCGACTCAGGGTAGTAATGTCGACAAGTCAGAGATATTGTGTCGACACAGAAAATATGTGTCGACACTTAAGAATCTTATTGTCGACTTATCCAGGAATGTAGTGTCGACTTCACCAGGATAGTGGTGTCGACACTTACAGATTTTGTGTCGACACTTATACTAAGAGTCGACACAGAATTTCTGATGCTCTACTATATATCTCTGGTGTCGACATAACCGCAAATTGGTGTCGACACATAATAGACGGACTTGAAGTCGAGACAATAGAAACTTGTGTCGACACATTCCATCTGTGTCGACACTTATAGTCTGTTTTTGGCGTCTTTTGATCTTCTTTAAACAGAAGGTATAAATAGGTCAAAAACTCATTCTGTCGACACGCTTACAAGGTTTTCGAAACCCTGTGTCGACATTCTCTCTCTCTCTCTTTCTTCATCTTTCAAGCTTTCTCGACTGATCAATGGCGCCAAAGATTGAAGATAATGTGAATGAAGGATATGAGTTGGTGCGCCAGGCCTTTGCTGCTGCCCCTCCAGATGTTCTCGGGGTTATCTCTCTCCTCTCCGACTCAGGATTAGAATTTCTGGTCTCCGAACCATCTAAGATATGGAAGAAGGAGGTGCATGAGTTCTTTACTTCTGCATCTGTCGACTCTGAAAGTCATGAGATAAAATCCATAGTCCATGGGTCACCAGTGGAAATTACACCAAGTAAGTTAAGAACAATTCTACAATTACCTATAATTGAGAATGAAGAGGATGTCCTGCTTCTAAATCAAGGGAGGCTCTTCAATGGTGTGGATTGGATTCCACCATGAAAATTGGAGCTGCTTTCAATAGGAAAGGAATGAATCAACAGGGCAAGTTTTGTCTGAAGTGGTTGGAAAAGTTATTCTGTGCAAGCCAGGTGGACATGATAGGATTTCTGCCTATATGTTCAGCCTAATGACCAGGATTGTGTTTACAATTCCACGGATTGGTCACTGTAATCTTTGAAAAGATTAAGGAAGGAATCAAGAAGCCAAATCTGGCTAGAATAATGAGTATATACCTAAGTAAGGAGATTCCTGATGTTATGCAACAACAACCTGGAACAAAAATTAATCACATGAGAAGGATGGACATGAGATTGTTCTCCAGATGGGATAGGGTGCTGACCAAAGAGATGCCTGAAGTGGAAAGGCAGGATTCACTGAGAAATCCCCAGGTCATGCTACCAGTACTGAGCACCAACAAGAAGAGCAAGTAGACAAGAGGTTGAAGATCAGCCTGCTCTACACAAGTTCAGGATGCCACAATACCTGCAATTCAAGAAGAAGAAGTAAGAATACCAGCTCAGCAAGTTATTCACCTACACAGACTGTATCTACTATGACCAGGTACAGGTGCAGGGGGAGCTGGTGTATTTTCCTACAAAAGACATTTCTAATATTTCTATTTCTGCACAGGTCCAGGGAAAGCAAGTGTCCCACCTGCCCAGGACATCACCAATACTGAACAAATACAGGGGGAAAAGCTGTCTGAGCAAGTGCAAGAAGATGCTCAAATTGATATATCTCAAAATTTGAATACTGCAGATGTTCCAGCCCAGAAGGAATATACTTAGAAGAGTTATTTCCAAATGATGAAATAATTACTGATAACATGGAAGTGGAGCAAGAAATTGAGGGGGAGCCTATGCATGTTGAGACTGTACAACATGGCACTGAAGCAGCTGTTCCTCCTCCTCCCAAAGAAAGAGTTCAATTGATAGTACTTCTGATTCTGAGAAAATGAAGAAGCCAGGGTGGCTAAAAGAGAGAAAACTTATGGTCTTCCAGAGAAGGAGCAAGAGCTATAAGCAGGCTCTACAGTCTACAGCACATCACACTCCTTCTGACTTTGATTATAACAAGTTCTTGGTCGATTTACAAGTGAAATTGGATGAACACAGAGTGGCTATTGAAAAATATGTTGATGAGAACAACAAGTCCCTGCAATTTGACTTAGCTCAAGATATAAAATCAATTAGGTTTGAGGTCAATATGCATAAGAAGGAAATGACAGATTGCTTCCATAAGGGAGGTAATGCTGTGGTATATTGGCAAAACAACAGCAGTCTATCATCCCTAAGGTGGATGATATTGCTTTAAAGCAAAGCTATGTCTTGGAAAATCAGATAAGGATGAATGAGAATTTAACTGAATCTCATCATGAGATCATTGAAAATTGAAAAAGATTGTTCCAGGCCTGCCTGCAGCTAGAGCAAAAGAAATGGAAGAATTTGATAAGAACTTTCAAGCTGCTATTGATTCTGTTAAAACTGCAATCACTACCTCTCAAAAGGAAATATCTGACAAGCTTCTAAAGTTAAAACCATTTTTTAAAGAGGGTGTGAATTATCTGGATGGCCAAATCAGATTTCAGAAGGAAGATCTAGAGATCATGTTTACTAGAGAAGCCATAAAGGGGGAGAGGATGTTAGTTCATGCAGGCTCAGAGCACACCAAATGGGTGACCAATAGTATTCGAGCCACATTGGGATATCCACATTGTGTGATGATGCTATGGTGGCTGAGTCAGGAATACAAACAAGTCTACTTGAAGGCAATCAACCTGAGGTTGCCCAAGTCATTTACCCTCCTCCAGATTATGATATGATTGATCAGCAAGTTCAAGGAATGTATAGTCCTCCAAAGGAGGTTACTAATGTTGTTATTGGGAAGGTTGATAAGCCTGAGGCTACTTTGAAAGACCAGCAAGATGCTCTACTATCTAAGAAAAGATTTAGAGAGCAGGCTGAACTTAAGCCAGACTTTGAGCAGTGGAGTCCTACTTCCAGAAATATTATACTCACTGCATGGAAGGCTGTCAAAGACCAAGTGCATGAAAGAGGCAAGTGGTACAATGAGAGAATGGCAGAAGTATGAAGCCAGGCAAGAGGCCATAGTACAGTTTAGAAGAAAAGCCAAGCTGGGTAGGCTGCCTCCAGATGCTCAGGAGCCAAGCAAGTACTTCCCAAAGCCCTTTCATTATTTTGAAAGGCAAAGGCTCAAGGAAGAAGCAAAGAAGAAGGCTGATCTAAAAGGCAAGAAGCCAGCTGAAGATTCTGAAGCTCCTGTGAAGGCTCAAATTCTATCTGGCAAAGGGATTGTCATAAAGAGCCTGATCAGTCTTAATTTTTAGTTCTTTCAAAGTATTTGTAATGTTTTGATTAAATCATTAAATGTAAATCTCTGTATTCAAACATTATCAAGTTATAAACAAAATGTTGTTGGTATCATATAATGTTCATTCTGTGATGGATTGTTTTTATGTTTTGTTTATATTAAGTATTCCTGTTATGTCATATATCATCAGTTTATACTTTTTATAAATGGTGTATATCATTGGCTATAGGGTTATGACTTCTCCAAATAGGGGGAGATTGTTGGGTACATTGGAAAATGTGTACCTGATTTGAAGAAGCCCAACTTAGCTCAATGATATACATCAAGGTGTATTTGATGTTGTTTTGAGTTGACATGTGCAGGTGAAGAAGTATTAAAGAATGCAGAAAAATATTCTAAGTCCACATGTCGACACTGAAGAAATTGTGTCGACACTTCAGAATATTTGTGTCGACACTTCAGAATATCAGTGTCGACACAGAGAAAGATAGTCGACCACATTTATGTCGACACTGGGAAGCAGTGTCGACACATAAAGAAAATCGTCGACCATCAGCAGCACTGGGAAGCATGTCGACACAGTGGGAAAGATAGTCGACTATTGAAAGATAGTCGACCAGAGAAAGATTGTCGACTCACAAAAGAAGATAGTCGACCTCAACTGTGTCGACACTAGGTGGATGTGTCGACACCAGAAGATTGAGTCGACACATATTGGCAGAAGTCGACTATGCTTGTGTCGACACCAGAAGACTGAGTCGACACATTTTTGCAGAATTGAAGATTGCTGTGTCGACACCAGAAGGCTGAGTCGACACATACTGAGTTCTGAATCTACAACAACTGTGTCGACACACAGGACTTGTGTCGACACACTGCAGAGTCTAGACCAAGTTATTTTCTGAAGAAGCTGTGTCGACTTAAAGGCAACTTAGTCGACATCATCAAAGACTGTGTCGACACCAAAGTCACTTGTGTCGACACAGATAGACAGATTGGTCTCGACACTTTCTAACAGACTGTCTCGACATTTTGCTGTCCAAGGCTAAGGTACAGGAACTGTTTGAAGACTTGACAGCTGTGGGTTGCCACCGTTTAACTGAAGCTGTCAGACCTGTCAGAAAACAGTTAGAAACCGGATCAGCCGGTTACCATGAAGAAAGTCTATAAATAGACATTTCAGAAGGAAATAAAAAAACTAAGAAAAATAACTGAAGAAGATATAAGAAGAAGAAACAAAAGGATTACGATCCTATTGAAGTTTCAATTCAAGAAAGTGTTAAGCTCCAAAGAAGATCTTCATCAGAAGATCTAAGAAGAAGAAGTCTGAAGTATCAGAAAAGGTGTTGGATAGAGAGGGATCCAGTCATCTTGAAGAAGAAGAAGGAAGCCATCAGTGGTTTCTCAAGAAGCTGTTTGAAATCAACTCAGCTAAGTTCAGATTCAAGAAGCTTTGAAGAAAGCTCAGATTCAGTTGATTTCATCAGCTGATCAAGAAGTGTCTTGTCCTCTTCTCTCTCAACAAAGGCAAGACATTAAAATATCTTTTCTAAATTTCTGTAGGATCTGTTTACACAGATCTGAGTTGTAAGCCTGGTTATAAAGGCTGAGTGTAGGAGAGGTGATCTCTGAGTGGTAGGGCTATTTGCCTGAGTGTAGGAGAAGGTTATTCTCTGAGTGTAGGCCTTGAGGCAAGGCTGAGGTAGGGCTGTTGAGCCTGAGTTGTAGGAACCTATCCAGGTTCTGAGCTGTAGGATCTGAGGATCTGAGAATAGTGGAAGTTTGGCCGAATCTAGCATATTGCTAGATAGGTGAAGGGGGAAGTGGATGTACCCAGACCTTGGGGAACCACTATAAAACATTGTGCAATCTGTGATGCTTAGTTGTCTGTGAATGCTGTGTAGATGTTTTAATTTGTAATTGAATTCTGCCTAGAATTATAAACAAGAAATTAGAACCTATTCACCCCCCTCTAGGTGTTTAGGTTGTCTTGAAAGTAAAACTATCACATACCAAGGTCCCGACCTAACAAACCTGCAGGTATATATGAGGTCGACACGGCCTCTAATTGGCATTGCAGTAGAGATGCTGAACCAGAATATGATGGAGATTTCTGCTCCCTCCGCCCCTAGGTATGGAAAACTGCAAATGCTTCAACGAGAGCAGGTGGATTATATAGGAACATAACAAGCTTGCATTTAATAATTTTTCTGCTTCTTTTTCTTCTTTTGCTCCTTTTAAATTTTCAAACAATTATAATCCTGGATGGCATAACCATCCAAATTTTCTTAGAGTAACCCTGCTAATGCGATACAGACACCCTCAGATTTTACACCACCTCCTCCTATGCACAATTTTAAAAAAACTCCAACCATGGAAGAAATGTTTTCAAAATACATCAATACGAACTAAGCGACAAAAAGAAATCTAACAGGAACCATTAAAAATCTTGAAAATCAAATCGGTCACCTCGCCAAAAATTATATCTAAGCCACCGCCTGGGACTCTTCTCGCTAATACTGAGCCCAATCCGAGAGGCAAATGAAATCTATAGCTCTTTGGAGTTGGAAAGAATTATCCGGTCCATCTGTTAGCGAGAAGCCGGAGGCGACTATCTCCCCTATTTAAATAAACGATCTCTTTAAAAAAATTTTGTCTCTTCGCCCTATGTTTTTAAAAATTCTCCCACTCCGCCTTACCCACCTCAATTAAACAAAGAAAAGTTAGATGATCAATATCATTGGTTTTTTGAAATGTTCAAATAAATATATATCAATTTACCTTTCCACAAAGCGATTTCTTAAATACCCAAATATGCTAAGTATTTGAAGGATCTTCTAACTAATAAAAATAAATTTGAAATTTATCTCATGTAACTACATTAATCGCTGAGTGCTCCATAGTTTTGACAAATAATTTACCCAAAAAGTAATGATCCGGGGTAGCTTTTCAATTCCGTGCAATTTTGGTGATTTATTTAGAGTGCCCAAACCTAACTTTTTAAAGAGATAAAAAATCATCAGGTTGATGCTCTCTCCTAGATCAGCCAAAGCAATGACTCTCAGCCCAACTCGGATGAGTATACAACTCGTGGATAGGTCTATTAAGTATCTGTTAGGATTTGTTGAGGACGTTCCAGTAAAAGATGACAAGTTTATATTTCCGATAGGGTCGTCATTTGGACATAGAAGAGGATGTCGAGGTTCCCTTAATCCTTGGCCGCCCCTTCCTTGCCATCTCTCGTGCGATAATATACGTAAGTATCAAAAAGCTTTTTCTTCGAGTAGGAGATGATGAGGTCACTTTTTATATTGCTCCATCAATGAAAAACACTTGATCAAATGACGATTCATGTTTCTTTCTTGAAGTTTCTAATGTCGAGTCTTCTCTTCTTTAAAATTTTTTCTGAAAATGTTTTTCTTCTTTTTTTAAAACTCCCTCATAATTTCTCACCTGACATGGTTTTGACCGTGGATAATTTTTCTGAAAACTATCGAACTAGATCTAAACCTTACGAAGAAATCACTTTTGGAAAAAATAGTTTTAAAATCTTCATACGAGGAACCACCTAATTTAGAACTCAAGCAATTACTCGAACTTCTTAAGTATGTCTTTCTTGAAGAAAATTCTATATTACAGTTATAGTCTTGACCATTCTAACTGAATCGAAAAATGATAAATTATTAACAGTTTTACAAAAAGCATCATCGAGCTATACCTTGGCAAATTCATACATTCAAGGCATAAGCCCATCCTTTTGCAACAAATAAATCCTTTTAGAAGATAACTCTCATAACGTTATACAACCTCAGCGTTGATTGAACCCAAACATGAAGGATGTAGTTAAGGGCGGGGTAGTTAAATTATTAGATACGGGGATTATTTATCCAATCTCGAATAGCAAGTGGTTGAGTCCGGTCCAGGTTGTTCCTAAGAAAGGGGGGTATAAGGGTTGTTTCGAATAAGAACAATGATTTAATTCAAATACGAATAGTAATGGGTTGGCGAATGTGCATCGACTATCGTAGATAAACGATGTCACTCGCAAGGATCACATTTCTTTGCCTTTTATAGATCAAATTCTAGAACGATTATCAGGAAATAGCTTCTTTTTTTTTTACTTGATGGGATCTCGGGCTTGTTTCAAATTCTCATCACACCCGAGGACCAAGAGAAAACAACGTTCACTTGTCCTTTTGGCACCTTCGCCTATAGAAGAATGCCATTTGGTTTATGTAATGTGTCGGCTACATTCCAAAGATATATGCTGGTTATTTTTAATAAGTACGTAGAAGTTATTATGGAAGTTTTCATGGACGATTTTTCAGTTTTTGGAGATTCTTTTGATTTATGTTAAAATAATTTAGAAAAGCTTTAAAGAGATGCGAAGAAACCAATCTTATTCTAAACTGGGAGAAGTGTCATTTTATGGTACGAGAGTGCTTAGTCTTGGGTCAGAAGATTTCTTCTAAGGGTATCGAGGTTGATTGGGCGAAGATCAAATTAATCGAAAAATTACGTTCGCCTACAAATGTAAAAGCAATTAAAAGTTTTCTAGGACATTCCAGATTTTATCATTATTTCATAATTTTTTTTCAAAAACCACTAAGCCTCTCACTCATCTCCTTGAAAAAGATGCTCCATTTCTTCCTGACCACGCTTGTTTATCTGCTTTTAATTTAATTAAGAAAAAGCTTATTAAAGCTCCGATCATGATTGATCCTGTCTGGGTTCTTCCCATCGAAATAATGTGTGATGCAAGTAGTTTTGCGATATGAGCAGTTTTGGGCCAACACATTTCTAAAAGTTTCATCCTGTTGGGTATTGCATCCACAATAACCCAGATTTGCGTGAAGTCACCCTTGAACTAAGATGAATTAAGTTTGTATTTGATGCTCAATTTAGTTGAGTGTTTGCAGGACTTAATTGCCAAGTGTAGACCAATATTAGCCTACAGTGGGTCACCAAACACAGGATCATACAATGTAATCTCTCATTGTGTGATCCATGGTATTGACTCATATGTAGCCTTTCTATTGGGATACACTTCATTTTCATGCACTATACTTATTGGAGAAAGACACATTGATTTCATTGAAGAAAGAAAACTTTCAGGAAACAAAATTTTTCTAAGTATTTTACTCGAGAAGAACTTAAGTACTCGAGTAGATTCTTTGATTGTACTCGAGTAAGTTAAGTCTGGATTTCGAGTAAGGGGAATAGTTCTCGAGAAGATTGAACATTGTTCTCGATAAGCCGGTCCATTACTCGAGTAGATCCTTTCTTATTCTCTAGTTAACAGAATTCCTATCTAAGAATTTTCTAAGTCTAATACTCGAGTAGCTAAGTACTTTGTCTCATGTGACAGAAGACAAGTACTCGAGAAGTGTATATCTTACTCAAGTAGTGAAGTACCTATACTCGAGAAGTCTATCTACTTCTCGAGAAGTCAAGCTCTAGTACTCGAGTAGACAGATTTCTTCTCAGAATTTTTCTAAGTCTCTACTCAAGAAGATTACTTCCATTTCTTGAGTAACATATTTAGTGCTCGAGTATTCCTCATTCCACTAGAGTAATGATGAATTCTCTCCTAAAGTTTCCCCAAGTACTTTTTCTTGAGAAGCTTGTAGATGTCTTCTCGAGAACCTGAAGTAATACTCGAGTAATCCTTTCTTCACTCGAGTAATGCAGCGAGTTTTTCTCTGAAAAATTGCTAAGTATCAGACGCATTTTTCAAAATGATTTCCTTATTCATTGGTCCACGTGGACATCATTAATTATAATTATGACCATTAAGGATATCTTATAAAAGGTCTTGTCATTATTCGACCAACCCGTAGTACGTGAAAGAAGAAATCCTAAGAATTCTGAATCCCTAATTCTCTTTCCTAATTCGGAAGCCGCCGCTCATCGTGCTCATCGCCAAGGGCGTTTGATCAAGAATGATTTAGAGCAGTCAACTTGCAGATCAAGATCTTCTACAATCTACACATCCTCTTCTTGATCTTGTGAGTCCTGAAATTTCATATCAAGGATCTAGCCGAGTCTTCTTCAACATATACTAACAGAGTCATAAAGTTCAAGAAAGAAGACGTAGGCAAGAATTTTCCAGATCTGAGAGATTTTACTCTTTGTATTTCTTATTTCAAATCTATTCTTGTAGGAGATTATTCTCCGAGTGTAGGAGTTTTGTTCTCCGAGTTGTTGTAGGAAGTTTTTATCTTCTGAGTGTAGATCTACTTTGTGGATCGAGTTGTAGGAACAGTTTTCCGAGTAGTAGGATTGTTTTCGATCCGAGATTAGTGGAGTAGCCGATTCTAGTGCATTGCTAGATCGTGAGTGGAAAGTGGACGTACCGAAAGTTGGGGAACACTATAATTCTTGGTGTCATCTATGACTGCTTGATTATTTTTCTGTGCATAGATCACTAAAATTTTTATTCTGCAAAAAGACGCACAACTCTCCTATTCACTCCTCTAGGTGCTTTAAGTAGACAACTTAAACATTTTATAATTGTTATCATAGGAGGTTGATCATTAAAAGGTTAACACCTTGATAAGATCTTCCCCAGGTTGTCTATTAAGTTATCCAAGCATGAACAAGGCCAAGGATTTTGCTAAGCTTCCTTTGTGTACAAAGACCAACTTTCCCATATGGAAAGAAAGGATTAAGTTTTTCATTGAAGCTGTGGATCCAAGGATCTTCTAGATTGTTGAAGAAGGTCCTCATGTTCCCATGACCGTCTCCACTATAGATTAAACAAAAAAAGTTACTAATAAGTTGATGGATCTTGACAAAGATGAGATTGCATTGTCTCTTTAGACAAGAAGGCCAAAAATATCATTCCAAGTGCAGTCGATGATTCTATGATGCAGAACCTGATTCACTGCCAATCCGCTAAGGAAATGTGGAAGTCTCTCATCACCTTGATGGAAGGCATTGAAGAAGTTAGGGATGACAGGAGATCCCTTCTAAATTAGAAATATGAAGCTTTCCGATAAGGACCCAAGGATTCAATTGCAGATACATATGAAATTTTATTCAAAATTGTTAACGGCCTAAGAGTATATGGATGGGTCTTCACTAATGGAGAGATGAATGATAGATTTCTAAGGTCCCTAACTAAGGAGTGGGACAATAAAGTCTGTGCTATCCGGGAGTTTGGCAAGCTGGCAGAGACTGACCCTCAGAATCTCTTCGGAAACCTAATGTCATATGAGCTGCAAATCAATTCAATAAAAGCTAAAGAAGAGAAGAGCTGGTTCTCATCCAAGGAGAAGTCTATCGCACTGAAGCAGACATCTCAAAGGAAAGCCAAAGCTACATCACCTGCTCCTACACAAGAAGATAATGAAGAAGAAACTTCAGAGTTAAGTACCTCAGGCTCAGAGTTATCTGGAGGAGAGTTTTCTCTCCTTTCAAGATAGTTCAAGAAATTCTTGAACAAGAAGAAACAATGGAGAGGCAAAGATGCCTCGTATAAAAATAACGTCTTGATGGTGATCGACACAAGAAAAGGCTCAAGTAGCAAAGATATGTATAATACTAAATAGAACAAACACATTTCTGCTGACATCGTGTTGTTATTATTGCAATATGCCAGATCACGTTATTGCTGATTGCCCTCACAAGAAGAAGGAGGGTGGAAAAACAGAGGGGAAGAAATCTTCTTACCACAAGAAGAGAACTGAAAGAAGCCTAGTAGCCAAAAAGTGCATGACTCTCAGCGACTCTGACTCATCTGAGTCAAGGGAAGAAGAGGAAGCCTACTTTGGACTAATGGCACAAACTAATGAAGAAGAAGAACCCCAGTTCACTGGGAAGGTAAACTCTCATACTCCTCTTTCTGAATAAGATTTTTCTGATCATGATCATTAGGATAGCTCTTCTGACGATGAGTCTCAACTCATCGCTCAATATAAGGAGTTAATCATGGCTTACGACAAATGTCAAAAAGTCGTGAAAACTTAGGATAAGGAGATTAAATCTCTCAAGGCTGAAGAGAGCACTCTGAGAGAGGAAGTCATCAAGATGGACTCACTAACAGAAGACTTAAATACTGCTGTTGAAGAGTATAATAAGGCTCTCAAGCACCTCGATCAGAAGGAGAAGATCATCAAAGAATTCGAAGAACAGCTTGAAGCGGAAAAGAAACTTGTTGAAAGTTTCTCCAAGCCTAAGACTGTCCTTCCTTTGGTTGCTTAATTCTCAGCTCAGGCCAAAGGTGCTGGCATAGGCCATGTTGGTGCTCTTAGTAAATCCTCTAGGAGAAATAAGGCTCAAAGAAGGAATAAGGCGGCCAGAAGGCTCTGACCAAGGAAAAGGGGAAAGCTCTTCAAGATTAAACGTCATTCAAAAAGGTTATCTTTCCAACCAATGAGTTTGATCTTGATTCGTCCTACGGTCACTTTGCTAGGCCTACTTATGTAGAGCCCAAGTCTCATTACCAAGGATGGACCCATCCTCGGGACTTTGGTGAAAGTGTCTTTAAGGAATCTTATGAAGAGATTACTCTTCAGATCTATGGCCCTTATGATCATGGTCATAACATCAAGAAGGCACCAAAAGTAAAGCCTGTTGTGGATATGCCTCTTAAGGAGAGGAAGCCATGTGAATTCCATCACCATGAAGCTTCTACCTTCATGACTGCTGCCCCTACTAGTCCACACTCCCAAGACGTCAAGTAGGATAAATTTAGGCAAATATACAACAGGTTTTACTGTTGGTGCTGTGGCAAGATTGGTCACTTCTCCATTGATTGCTGGTTTAACTCCAGAAATTATATAACTCCACAGATTAACAATGTGAGAAAGACCACTCATAATGTTAATAAATGTAGGGGAGTAAGCTAACTAGAGACCAAGGACCCAAATAAGTTTAGGTTCTAAGGCAAACTGATTTGTGATTGCAGGTATGCCCAAAGACCACCAAAACTCCTATCTATTATTTAGAAAGTGGATGCTGTAAGCATATGACCTGGATAAGAAGCTTCTCCAGAATTACTAACCAGTCATGAACGGGACAAAGGTCATCTTTGGAGGTTCTGACAGAGGAATTACTAAAGGCTACGGTATGATTACAAATGGTAGTGTATCCTTTTCAGATGTGGCTTATATTGAAGGATTGGAACACAATCTAATAAGCATAAGCCAACTCTGCGATAAAGGATGCATCGTAGAATTTCATGCAGACAAGTGCTTGAAAAAATCAGTAGATAATATGGAAACGATTCTATCAGGCACTCGTAGTAGGAATATCTTTTTTTGAATTTTATTTGCATAGACTTCTACACCAGTGTGTCTTTTGGAAATGATAGTGCGTCTCTTAGTGACAATGCCACAAGAGATTAGCACATATTGATTTCAAAACTATTATAAATTATTTTCTCTCTTAATTTAGTATGTGATGCCCCAAATGTGAAGTGCGCTAAAGATAGACCTTGTCACGCATGTGTAAAAGGCAAGCAAACAAGGACTACCTTTAAACAATTATTGGCAAAGACTCTAATAGGTGCTTACACCTACTTCATATCGACTTGTTTGGTCCACTACAAGTTAGAAGTGTGGGAGGTAAGGATTATACTTGGTTATTGTTGATGATTACTCGCGGTTTGCGTGGGTGTTCTTTCTAAAACACAAGTAAGATACTTTTGACAACTTTAAAAATTTGTCAGGCAGATCCAGAATGAATACAACTATTCCGTAGTCAAAATCAGAAGTGACAATGCAACTGAGTTTGAGTCTGGGGCCATGACAGAATTTTGTGAAAGCCTAGGTATCTTTCTTGAGTTTTCCTCTCCTCGTACTCCTCAACAGAACGTAGTAGCTGAGAGAAGGAATAGAACACTTATAGAAGCCTTCAGAAACTATGTTGAGTGATGCCTCACTATCGAAATATTTCTTGGGCTGAAGCCGTCAACACTGCATGCCACGTGCAAAATCGAGCACTCATAAACAAAAACCATAATAAGACACCTTACGAACTTCTAAACGGCAGAAAGCTGACTGTTTCATATTTTAGAATCTTTGGTTGTAAGTTCTTCGTCCTTAACAATGACAAGTATCGCACTACTAAATTTATTGAAAAGAGCTTTGAAGGTATTTTCATAGGGTATAGTAGTCATAGTAAGGCATAACGGGTATTTAATAAGAAAAACCTAGTTGTAGAAGAATCTATTCATATTGTATTTGATGAGACGAGCTTGATGCAATGCAGCTATTCTAGTGTGTTCATTGAAGATGCAGGTTCAAAGATGAAATAACTTAACTTGGGTGAGCCGACTGAATAAAAAGGTGAAAAGTTCATCAAGATCACCACTCCAACCCCTATTAGAGAGGTTGATGATCAAGATTAAGAAATCATCCAAGTCGATGAAGTCACTCCTATTGTTTGAAGATACTCCAGATGCAAGGACTCTAGAGCTCAGACATCTGAAGGATCACCCAATGGACATAATCATAGGAGATCCCAGGGATGGTGTCAGAACTCGTAGAGGTAGAACTAATGAGAATTAATATTTGAGTTTTCTCTCACACGTTGAACTTAAGAAGTTTGAGGAAGCAAACTCAGATGCATCATGGATAATGGCTATGGAAGAAGAGTTGAATTAGGTAAAGCATTGTCAAGCCTGGAAACTTGTTCTAAGACCCAAAGGTAAGAACGTCATCAGGACAAAGTGGGTCTACAGGAACAAGATGGACGAGTATGGAACAATCATAAAGAATAAGGCCAAACTCATCGCCCAAGGATACAAACAATAAGAAGGAATCAACTTCGACCAGACGTATGCTCCAGTGGCAAGGCTTGAGGCAATCAGGTTGTTCCTAGCATATGCTGCACTTAAGGGCTTCACTGTCTATCAGATGGATGTGAAGTCTGCCTTCCTTAATGGTGACATAAAGAAGAGGTGTATGTGGAACAACCTCCAGGTTTTGTTGATCTTAAATTTCCTGATCATGTCTTTCTCTTATTAAAGCCTTGTATGGTTTGAAACAAGCTCCTCGAGCTTGGTACGAGATGCTGTCTAAATTTCTTCTTGAGAACAAGTTCACAAGAGGAAAGATAGATAAGACATTATTTATTAGGGAAATAAAAGGCAATATTTTGCTAGTGCAAATCTATGTCGACGACATCATATTCGGCTCTACTGACGACAACCTTTGCAAATGTATTCTAAACTTATGCAAGGAAGTTTGAAAATGAGCATTATGGGAGAGCTGAAGTATTTCTTAGGACTTCAGGTGAAACAATCTGTAGATGGAATTTTCATCTCTCAGACAAAGTTCACCAGTGAGTTAATAAGAAATTCGGACGGAGAACACAACCTCTGTGAGGACTCCAATGGTTCAACTATGTCTCTGGACAAGGATAAGAAAAAGAGAAACCTTTTGATGAAAACCAAGTATAGAAGCATAATTGGATCCTTGCTCTATCTTACCGCTAGTAGACCGGACATAATATTTTCAACATGTGTATGTGCTAGATTTCAAGTGAACTCAAAAGAATCTCACTATGCTACTGCAAAGCGGATTTTGAGATATCTTAAAGGTACACCAAATCTTGTCTTATGGTACCCAAGAAGTAATGACAATGAACTAATTTGTTTCTCAGATGCAGACTTTACAAGAAGTAAAGATGATAGAAAGAGCACCTCCGGGACTTGCCAATTCGTTGGAAGAAGACTCATTTCTTGGAGAGCAGCAAAAAGCATAATGTGCCGCAATTTCAACGGCCGAGTAAGAATACGTTTCTGCCGGCAGTTGTTGTGCACAATTGCTTTTGATAAAATACCAACTTGAAGATTACAACCTGAAATTCAAAGACATTCCTTTGTTTTGCGACTCTTCTAGCGCGATTGTAATAGCCAATAACCCAGTCTCTCACAGCCAGACAAAGCGCATAGAGCTATGGTTCCACTTCATCTGGGAGCCTTTGGAGCATGGGGACATAAATCTACAATATGTCCCAACTAACAGGCAGATTGCAGATATTTTCACAAAGCTGCTAGACGAGGCCAAGTTCTCATTTTTCAAAATAGAACTTGAATGCTCAACAAAGAAGAATAGAGAAGGAGAGGACTCATAACATAGCTCGGAGATCAAGGAACACATAAAAAAGTCGAAAATTTCACAAGTCAAGACCTCATCTCTCAGTAAGAATGTAACTACTAGAGTACTTCCTTGGACTACTCGAGAAGTCGGTAAATTACTCGAGTCATACCACTCAAGTAATAAGACTTTCTCGAGAAGCGCTAAGATGTCACTCGAGTATTATCATTCTCTCACTCGAGTAATGCTGGTCCACTCGAGAAATAAGACAAAATTTTCTTGACTTCAGTTCAAATTTCTATATTCGCAGCCAGAAGTTTATACCGCCTCATTCTAGGTATTTTAAATTTATTAATATCATTTTTCATCAAATTTAAAGGTTAGTTTAAATAGACTTAGAACCAAGAAATCATATTCCCGATTTCAAAACCCTTCCACTTGAGAAAAACCGTTTCGTCTTCTCCATCTCCGCCGTCTGTCATAAGACAGATTCTTCAGTCTCCGACCATCCATAATCTTTTCCTCCTCATCAATGGCTCCGACTTCAAAGATTGGGATTGGGAGTGAGCTTGTTGTGCTGGGATTGCAGAAATTCCAATGATTTCCAGAACCTTATTCTTCTCTAGACATCGTCGGACTAACCTTCGTTCTACAGCAACCCTACAAAATTCTCTTTCCATAGGTAGAAGAGTTCTTTCAAAATGCAAAAGTGAGAGGAATGGTAAAGTTCTTAAGTACAAAGTTAAGGGGATTAAGATGAAGCTTACCAAGTCCAATGTCTCTACCCTTCTTCGACTACCCTTGGTTGAAGAGGAAGATGACATAACTTCTGAAGATTATGACAGAGCATACAGTTTTTGTGGAATTCGTGTTGTTATCAACAACATTTGTCGACCAGACCTCAATGCAGAGGCCAAACTTCTAGTGGACATTCTGGGCAATGTTCTTCTATGCAAAACAACTTCGATAAGCTTCATCTCTACCGATCTCTTTACATGATGATATCCATTATCTGAATAAAGAAGTTTTACTTTGTATGATGATTCTGGACAAGATAATCGAAAGCATCAAGGCTCCAAACTATGCTAGGATTATTTCTCTTATCCTACATGAGTTGAATCCAACAGTTTTTGACTTTTCCAAATGCACAACACTTCATCATATGAAGAAAAGTATCTGTCCTTTCCATTCAAAGATGGGAATTGAAATAGAAAAATCAAGTCCAAGCTCACAAGGCTGCTAAGGAAATAGAAGATGTGAATGGACCCCATCTCCTCCTTCTCATCTGATAACTGACTCAGTTATTGAGGGGGAGCCTGCCCCATCTGTCCGAACTCAAGAACAAGTCCACACAGAAATTCTAGCACAAATCTCTTCACCTGCTACAAGTCATCAAGTCCAAGAAGATATTCCATCCACATTAGCTTCTGCCTCTACCTCTCTATTACATACAGAAATTCCTAATTTGACTGCTGCTGAAGATATTCTAGATTAGAAACCTTTACAGATGATCAGCTTCAAGGACAGCTTCTATCCACTAATTAAGATATCACCAGAATGATAGAGGAGCTCACATTCAAAGAGCCTATTCCTCTATTCCTGAAGATCACCCCCATCCTCCAAGTCCCCTGAACAACCAGCAAAGTCACCAGCAAAGTCTCCTTCTCCTCATCAATACAAATCTCTGAGATTGAACAAGAGAAATCTCCTGAACATCTACATGATGATGAAGTTGTTTCTATTAATGATTCATAAGATGACTCTCCTCCAGAAGATGCTAAACAAAGACTCCAAGTCTTAACTTCACTATTCCCTCCTTGCTGCCTTTATATGCTGAAAATGAGGACAACTCTGTCCACAAGAAACTGCCATCGACCTCAACAGTTGTGATTGAAGAGATCATTCCATGGAAAGCCCCTGCCCTGCCTCCTTCATCTGCTCAACCTACTGAGGTCTTCCTGAAGGCCATATTCTTAATAAAATGAATCTATGCTTGCTGCACAGAGATAATACTTTGATGAGTCTATGAAAAGTGTAACTGAAAAGGTGACTGCCTTAGAGAAAGAAATGAGCCGTGGATTTGCTTAAATCCAGAACAACACTGATGAACTCAAAAGTCTCTTCCAAATGGAGGAAAAATATTTAGATCATACCATAACAAGCATTGTAATGCTATGGAACAATCAGTAACCCTTGGTAATAATCAGATTCAGCTTGAAAAGAATGCCGAAAGAGAAACTTCAAAACTTATGAAGAAGTTGGAACCTTTAAGGAAGAAGTGATCAACAACCTCACCCTTAGAAGTCAGAAAGGGGAGGATAAGGTGAAAGAATATTGGGAAAAATAAGGTCAATCTTTGAAAGTCAATGGGAAGATCAAGTGAAAGAGATCCAGACATATGTGCTTAAGGAAGTCAAGAGTACAAAGTTTTATACATTTGACACAATAGAATGGATGCACAATCAACTATTTTTTGAGATGCCTATAGATCCTACTGCACCCCCTCCTGCACATTTGGATGTTAACATGCCTACTTTCTCTCCTCCTCTAGAACACTTTAAAGGACTACCTCCAAGACATTTTGATGGACCACCTCCAGACTACTGTGAAGGACCTCCTCCTGAGCAATATGAACAAGTTTGGGAATCAGATCAGACAGGTATGCCTTCTCAACCTCTAGAGATTCAGAAAGCCAAAAGAAGGAAATATGGGGATGGAACCTAACTAGCATATCAACTCCAAATCCTGAAGCTGCAAAGATAAGAACTCAAGAGTTTACTAAAGTAGGAGTCCAACCTCCAAATCCCTTATTCTTGACACTCTCAAGCTGGTCCTTGATTTAATAAATATACAAGCCTTCACTACAGCTCAGATGAATGGGGATTATATGAGAGTCTCTTACTAAAGAAGAATATATGACAGAGTTTATGGAAGAAATAATTCCAAGGTTCCTCTAGACCTCCAAAATACTTCCCTAAGCCTTTTAGCTACCAAAAGAGACAATAGGGAGAAACTTGAAAGACAACAACACCTCCACAGGATCAGTAGAAGCTGAAGATATTTTAAAAGTTCATTCTTTTGAAATTTTGGATTAAATTTCTCTTGGACAAATTTCTATTTATATGAACTTTTAATTTTGCTGATCTGACTATACTCATAATAGTTTTTTATTCTACTCATCATGCTATAAGTTTCTTTATTTATTTTTCTCTTGATGTAATTCACCTTAGTGTAAAGGGTTCTGACTTCTACAAATAGGGGAGATGTTGGGTATGTCATCCACAATAACCCAGATTTGTATGAAGTCCCCCTTGAACTAAGATGAATTAAGTTTGTATTTGATACTCCTTTTAGTTGAGTGTTTGCAGGACTTAATTTCAAGTGTAAAACAATGTCATTCTACAGTGGGTCACCAAATACAGGACCATACAATGTAATCCCTCATTATGTAATCCATGGTGTTGACTCATATGAAGCTTCTCTATTAGGATATACTTAATTTAATGCACTATACTTATTGGAGAAAAACATGTTGCTGATTTCATTGAAGAAAGAAAACTTTTCAGGAAACAAAATTTTTCTAAGTATTTACTCGAGAAGAACTGAAGTACTTGAGTAGATTCTTTGATAGTACTCGAGTAAGTTAAGTCTGTATTTCGAGTAAGGAAAATAGTTCTCGAGAAGATTGAACATAGTTCTCGAGAAGTCGGTTCCATTACTCGAGTAGATCCTTTCTTATTCTCGAGTTAACAGAATTCCTATCTCAGAATTTTCTAAGTCCTATACTCGAGTAGTTAAGCTTATCACTCGAGTAGCTAAGTACTTTGTCTCGAATGACAGAAGACAAGTACTCGAGGAAGTGTCTATCTTACTCGAGTAGTGAAATACCTGTATCGAGAAGTCTACCTACTTCTTTAGAAGTAAATCTCTAGTACTCGAGTAGAAAGTTTTCTTCTCAGAATTTTTCTAAGACCTCTACTCGAGAAGATTACTTCTATTTCTCGAGTAACATATTTAGTACTTGAGCAATCCTCATTCCACTCGAGTAATGATGGATTCTCTATTGAATTTTCCCCAAGTACTTCTTCTTTAGAAGCTTGCAGATGTCTTCTCAAGAATCTAAAGAAATACTCGAGTAATCCTTTCTTCACTCGAGTAATACAACGAGTTTTTCTCTGAAAAATTGCTAAGTATCAGGACGCATTTTTCAAAATGATTTCCTTAATCATTGGTTCACGTGGCCATCATTAATTGTAATTATGTCCGTTAGGGATATCTTATAAAAAGGTCTTGTCATTATTCGACCAACCCGTAGTATGTGAAAGAAGAAATCCTAAGAATTCTGAATCCCTAATTCTCTTTCCTAATTCGGAAGCCGCTGCTCATTGTGCTCATCGCCAAGGGCTTTCAATCAAGAACGATTAGAGTAGTCGACTTGCAGATCAGATCTTCTACAATCTACAGACCCTCTTCTTGATCTTGTGAGTAAAGAAATTTCAGATCAAGGATCTAGCCGAGTCTTCTTCAACATATTCTAACAGAGCCGCAAAGTTCAAGAAAGAAGAACTAAGTAGAAATTTCAAGATCTGAGAGATTTTACTCTTTGTATTTCTTATTTCAAATCTATTCTTGTAGGAGATTATTCTCCAAGTGTAGGAGCTTTATTCTCCGAGTTGTTGTGGGAAGTTTTAATCTTCCGAGTGTAGATCCATTTGTGGATCGAGTTGTAGGAACGTTGTTCCTAGTAGTTGGATTATTTTCAATCTGAATAGTGGAGTAGCCGAGTCTAGTGCATTGTTAGATCGGCGAGGGAAAGTGGACGTACCCAAGGTGGGGTACCACTATAATTCTTGGTGTCGTTTGTGATTGCTTGATTTTTTTCTGTGCATAGATCACTAAAATTTTTATTCCGTAAAAAGACGCACCAACTCACCTTTTACTCCCCTCTAGGTGCTTTAGGTAGACAACTTAAACATTTTCACATCCTATTTATTATGCGAGTAGTAAGACTCTTACTTCGGCACAAGAGAACTACACTTGACGAAAAAAGAGCTTATAGCGTTATTTTTGCTTTGATAAGTTTCGCCCCTGTATCACTCTTTCTCATGAGATTGTCGTTTTTTTTATAGAGCAATCGGCTCTTAAGTATTCTGCTTTTTAAACTGGGGATGCAAGTCGTGCTTTGATCCATTGAATTCTACTACTTCAAGAATTTAACTTGAAATCTGCGGACAAGTAAAA